>CAMTZB010000019.1:10565000-11165000 GCA_947086495.1 Morpho achilles
CGCGCGTACTGTGCGTACGCAGCGCCGCCGGCGGGTGGTTTGGGACTGTGCGTCGTGCGGCGCCCGCCCTCAGACTTCGCGGGCCACGTTGGGAACATCGCAGGCTCTATAGCCACTGGTTGCTCCTATCAGAATTTAAAGTAACATTTAAAGAAATATTTTTTAACTTAAAATACAATTAACATAAATACTAGTGACTAGTTTCACATCTAAATAAGGTCTATTGACGAAAAATGCACGGACCAATCAGATCGAAGGCAGTGAACATTGTTACGTAATGGGTGGAGATTACTTTCTTGCTTTTTATAAACAGATTAACATGGTATTTAAAATTGAAATAATTTCTTCGCGGCGCACGCGACTAAAACACTCAGCAGACGAGTTTTTTTTACAAGTGCGCGACCTCATCAACACGATTTAAATAAAAACGTTATGCACTATTTTCGGAATCTTTAGGGAAGAATTGCGCTATCTTTACGAAAAAACCGCACAAAAATCGGTTCAGTAGATTTTGAGAAAATCGATTCCATACAGACAGACATCTTTTGGTGACTTTGTTTTATAATAATAATAGATAGATATGTAACGAAGCACATCGAAGGACAACATAATTTTTTATAACTTGCGAAATGTAAAAGATATAGTGAGAAAGATTGCTATATACTTGTATGTGTGACAACATTTATTTCAGTGTTTTAGTATGTTGAACTTAATAAAACATTCTGTATCATTTAATGTATTGTCTCAATATCATAAAATACGAAGCCCTTTTTAAATTTAGCTTATTATTTCCCAATACTTAATCAGTCTCATACATGTTATATGTAAGTTAGTTATAAGGCGACTCACCTTAAAATACGCATGTTCTAGTGCAGCTTCGGCCGTCAATCGTCTAGCCGGGTTGTATGTCAAGAATCCTTGCAATAACGAGTGTCCCGTTTCAGACAGCAAGTCAGAACCAATGCGCTGTTTCATACCGCCCGTGGGATGTTCAGCAAATGTCATTTTCTGGACAGCTGGTAACTCTTTGTAGCCAGGCCATAGAAGTTCCGATGGAGATCCTAGATCCTGAAATTAAAATATATATATATATATATTAAATATATAATAAATATATATATATACATACATAGAGCCGCCGTGTGGTAGTCGGCTAAGTAGAATAGATCACCCTCATTTCTTACCAAGGTGTCGCAAAATGCGACTAAGGTAAATCGACGTTAGGCAGGCAGCCGGTCGTAAAATAATTAGCCAAATCAAGTTACAAGATGATTAAAACATGTTGTGCCGACCCCATTTAGTGGCATAAGGCCAGAAGAACGATGGGTCGATAATATACATAGAGCAACTGCGTTCCCTACTGACTTACTTATTATCGGTATAACATATTATCTTCGCCTGCAGATGATGTAGAGAGAGTTTTTTACTACCTAATAACTTGAAACATTAAGTATTTTTTGTCTATTTAATAATATCAACCAGATTTTCTTTTTAACCTTATCAACATCGTTTCTCAAGACACTACAGGACAAGAATAAATGGTAAACAAAATACGAAGAAATTTTATTTTTTAACACTTATATAATCTTTATTTACTTTTTTTTAATTAATTTTAAACAAAAAAAAATACAATTATTACAAAAATACAAATACAAAATCAAAATTTCTGGTGTGTTATTTACTAACTTAGTGCGACTGTAATTTATAATACAAATTGCCTCTTTTTAATTTAGAAGAAATATCGCAAAATCAAACTTTATAGAACACTCCAATTTAAGAAAAATAAATAAACTACCTTAAAAATTCTGTTCAGCTGATCAACTTCAGACTTGCCCGGAAAGAGTGGGTTCATAGTTATAAACTCAGCAAAAATACAGCCCACGCTCCACATATCTATGGGTGTTGAATATTCCTTGCAACAAAGGAGCAGTTCTGGAGCACGGTACCACAGAGTGACCACAATTGAGGTATATTGACGGAGCGGCGAACCATACTCCCTGGCCAGTCCGAAATCTCCCACCTACAAATTGTTATAATATGAACCTTGTATTAAAATAATTTCATTGTCTAGTCAATCAAAGGTAACTTCGAATAATGATGTTTAATGAATAATGAGGTTTCCTTGTGTTAGTTAGTCTTTCTACAGTAACACGATATGATAGAATCCCACTTCTGATGTTAGTGCAGTCTTAGTTAGTCAAGTTAGTTCGTCAAGAGAAGTGTATCTCGGAGCTGGAATTGTGGTATTCTATTATATCGTGTTATTGTAGAAAGAGTGCGCTAATACTTATAAATAGTTTAAATATATCTTAAAAGCATTTAATAATTTTGACACGATTTATACAAGCAGGCCTTACTTTGCGGAATTCCATAGTATAGAAGTTAAAATAAAATTATTTTCCTGCAATCCGCGTTTGTTAAGAGAGTATATGTAATGCTAAGTGTATGAAGCAGGCAAACACCAACACTCCACACAAGCACTACACACACTCACTGCCACAATCAGAAGGATAGGCTCCATGAACAAAATCGTATACGATACATATACGTACATGATCGTATACGATATATTACCTCCTGATGATGCTTCAGTTTCGGGGCGAAACGATCGTAAAGATTATGGGAGAGAGTGTGTAGTGCTTTTGTAGAGTGTTGGCGGCCTTTTGTGATACTTGTCACTACAAGTATCACTTGTGCTGCATGTGTTGCCTGCTTCATACTGCATTACATATATTATCTTAACAAACGCGATTACAGCAAAATAACTTTATTATAACTTCTGTAATTTTCAAACCTTACCTTTAATATGCCTTTGTGTGATAACAGTAAATTACTCGTCTTTAGATCCCTATGTAAAATCCAATTATCGTGCAAATGATGAACTGCTTTCAATAACTGTGTCATTAGACATTTTACTTCACCTGTAACATTAAAATTAAGGATTATTAATTGAAATAATTTAATATTTTAAACTACTTAAGATATCGTAAAGTAACGACCTATTACTATGCCACTACTAGACGAAAGCCTTCTTTCTCTGTTTTGAGAGAAGGGTTGCAGCTAAGACTCAACAAGCAGCTTGATTGCGGATTGGTAGGTTATACATATGCCCAGACTTCTCTAGAAATTCCTCTATAGAGGTTTTTTCATGATTTTTTCCTATACCGAAAATCGTGTGATAAATTGTCATTATTAATTGGACACATGAATATTAACAGAAACACTCATTCGTGGTTTGAACCCTAGACCCTTTCGGAAGAATTGCACGCTCTCACCACTGGACTATCACAGCTCGCTTCAGTTAAAATTTAACTAGGATTAGTTTACCTGGTAAAAACACTTGTTTCTTCCCTCTCATGGTCTCCATCAAACTTTTAAGATCGTGTTCAACGTAATCCATGACAATAAATATCTTATCCATATTGGATCCGACGACTATCTCTCGTACCGTAACTATGTTCGGATGTTGGCCCTGCAACAAGCAAATAGAATGTCCGATTTGTTAGTACTAATATTAATTAAATAATATAATAGGAGAAATCGTTAATTAATGTTCAACAGCTTCTAGCTGCCGAAGAGTTAAATCCATTTAACTTATATGAAACTAAAACGGCTTTCTTTAAGATACCTTATAGCGATAAACCATTGATGAGACAAATTCTGGAGATCTGAGACGTATCAAATATTGAAATTATGCAACAAGTATTGAAGTGATATCAATCAAACGTTTATGTTACTGTACAAATAAAATATGACAAAACCAAGCTGTTAAAATATTCATAGTTATTATACTAGAGTAGGGAAACCATTGTTACAATTTAATAATGAGCGGAAAGATAAAACGCGTATACTTATCTTTATCTAATTACATATTAAAATGGGACGAATACATAAAGTCTAATTTGCTTTCTCCTTTGTTGTAATAGGACACGTTTTATGGCTACCCTACTTTAGTAGAACTCTATGAATATGTCAACATGATTTTTGGTAACCTATAATTTATCTATTTTAAAAATATATTTAAAAAATATGAAAATCTGATCAAATAATAATATCAAAATAAAATTAAAAATAACATTAAAAATATAAATTTACCGCAAAAATTTTGTATTTTTTTTAACATTATACTAAATATTAAAGGTCAACGAAGAAATGATTAGTTAGGTAGGAATTATATTATTTGTGACGGAGTCTGCATTTATTATAATAACACATTATAATAATATGTTCATGTAACAATTACTTCGGTATACCTAGCTGATTTTATAGAATTTGAATGTAGTACACAAGCAAGTTATTCACTTTTTAATCATAAACTAAATTTGTCACTAAACCTGTTATTATTGTAATGTTGTAATATTAAAATTATTCATTATAATTTTAACCAGTAATAAATTATGTAAGTTACAGTATGTTACTACACCACAGATGGACAAAGCTTCTTTTTCCCCGTTATGAGTTGAGTTATAAAGTTTTAATCACTTTATTTTCCTTTACTAAAAGTCTCAGATTAATTGTTAATAGTATACACATACAATGTGATACACATAAAAACCTCGAAAACTGATATGTGCTTGCTTGGGGTTTAAACCTTGATACCTTAGTTACCAGAGGAATCAGTAACACGGCATCACCATTTGGCTATCAAAGCTATCAGCACAACAAATTAAATTATGTACATGTTTTGCATATGTTAAAATGCTGTGAATTGTATATCCAAATCATGTTATAATATAAATGCTTCAAATACATGATATTCGCAAAGCAAAAGTTTACGTATATATATTATATGGAATAAAAAAATATTCCCATATAAATATTATATGGAAGAATAAAAAAAATCCCTGTCATTAACTATCGTAGCCGATTTTTCATTAAATATGCATTCTATTTGCCAACACTAAATAAAAGTAGCGGTCTCTTATAATAGTCGAAATAAACTATTAATAATTATTATATTTGCTATTGTCTACCAGAGTTTCGTTTGTTATAGAAAATTACAGCTTTATTTAAAATTTTCTGTACTGTTAATATTTCAAATATAAAAACTAATTCATTGTTAGTAATAAAACATAAAGAAATTATCATTTTCAATTATCATGAATTAATACCATAAAACTTATTGTACCTCTAACTTATACTACTTAAAGTAACAAAAGAAACAATTTTTATTAATAATTATAATTGTTTCAATTTGTCTTTAAATAACTAACTGATTAATTTTTGTATCCAAAATTTTTGCGGTAAAAAATGCACTTCGGCTACCAGAGTAATCATAATTGCATATTTTATGATACTGTCGTGCATATTTTATGATACTGCCAGACTTGAAAACGCTCGCACTTCCACAAAATTATACTTAACAAACATTATTAAACCATTAATTCTAGGTATGTTCAGGTTAAATATGGTGACATCACTAAACTGTGATGTCATTAAATATTTAAACCATACAGAACAATACTTAAATAATAAGTCTTTGCTTGTCACACTTCACAAACAGACTTTATCAGGACAGAGATATTATTAATTCAGCTCCTCCTTTACAAAGGGATAGTAATAATTTGTGAATTATTGTATGGTATGAGCGTGATGAAATCGCTAACACAATGCAAAGAATCACATAAAAAATAACCAAAAACATATTTGATTCGTTCACATTATAAAATGATGTGTTCACTGAACGTTACCAATGTTCAGGGCAATGTACATAATAAATAACTGATTGATTCAATTGATATAAAACAAAGGATTTACAGATAACAAAATTATAGTAATACATAGTAAACTTACTATTAATTAAGTTAATATTAAATAATATTGAAACAATAATAATTATATTCACTAGCTCAACTTAAGCGTTAAATATATACACCACATATAGACCAAATAAGAATGCCATCATAAAGTGAGACATAAATTTTATATATTTTTGATTAAGTAATATTGGTAACATATCCGACGTTTCTTCATTGTGTTGAACTGATTTCTAAAATAAATAAGAACACCCTAAGTTCTGATATGGCAATACAAGAATGTAGCATTCTAAAATATTGGTAATTCATTAATTCCTTCATATAATTAAAATAAAGAAATGAACAGCATTAATTGAGAGCGCCTAGAAACACTTAGCTTTTAGCACTTAACGTTTTCTATCATTTAAAGTATAGATATTTATTTTTGAAAAAAATAATATTTATCTGTGGTTTAGTATAGGAACAATTGCTCAACACTTCAAAAATCACTTTTCATTTCGATGCATTTTGGTTATTTACATAATTGTAAGAAAATTTTTGGAATGTTAGTTTATAATTAATGTAAAGAAACCGACTAGTTAGGCTCTTCAAATAAAATAAGACGTGAGTGTAGGCAGTTTCTATACATTAATTATGAATACAACTGACGATACTTTAAATTCAAAACATAAGTTTATTTTAATAGTTGTCAATAGGTATGAAAATGTAAAACAAACAAGTATTTACAGTCAGTGTGTTATCTTAAGCTCATTTTATTATTACTATTTTACAACTAATTTTCTTTGCTATGCTTCGTATGCTTCACATATCGTTAGTAACGGGGCTCTATGAAGTGAAACATAGAACATTTGTACACCATAGCATTTAAAGACTTCTTTTATAGAGTCATTCTAAATGTGAAATTTATCCTTTGCAATCAATTCCAAAGATATGTAGTCGTTAAACTTACCGCCTAGGATAGACAAAAAAAAGTTAAACGAGCCAATTGTGAAAACACCCTTTTAATGTACCAACCATAATATTTGAATATAACAAACCCATGGACCAGATAGTAGTTTCTACGAGGTTGGTTAGCAAGATCACAACGTAAGAAGTGTGGTGTATAAGTTATTATGTACTGTAAGAGTTTAGCACAGGCTCAAACACTCCCAAGTTATTTTGTACTGTATGAGTAGAGCACAGGCTCAAACACTCCCTATGACACCACACGTCCACTCACGCCTACGGCTCTGATGTTACTGACATGGTGCGCTTGAGATAGTGAAGAATATTGATGCGTATATGTTATGTATGTGTCTGTATATAAATATACGGAGGAATAATCACACATCTTGACCCACCATTGACCCACTTGATAAACCACAAAGAAGTAAAACTGACAAAGTTGCACAAACGAGCGCTATGTTGAAACATAGCTTTTAGCGGCTACCAGGAGAGGAATAATAATAATAATTTGTTTAAACACAAGGGGCAGAACTACATTTTTTCTCGCCTTCGCGGTACAAATGACATGTACATGATACACTGTATAAACTCTCATACAAATTGTCAATCTTTGTCAGTATGAAAATGAAAAAAAGAAAAAAAAAAGATCTATGGCTTTTCAACCCGAATGAGGCCGATACGATAGCCAATATCGTAAAAAAACGACACTAATAATGAAGTTGATATAACAGATCTAGTACGCTTTTCTTTTTAAAGTTATGATGATATCACCGCGGCCACGGCTCATGTCGTGTCCCGGATTCGTCGGTTAGATCTGGGAGTGCTGTTGGATAAATCCGAGGCTATTTGTTTCCACAAGTCTCGGATGGCGCCCCCAGCGGGTTCCCGGTCGTCCGTTGGGATCTCAGGTACTTTACAGTACCTGGGACTAGTTCACGACAGCCGATGGACGTTCGAGGCCCACTTTCGGCGGCTTGCCCCAAAATTGAAGGAGACCGCCGGAGCCCTGAGCAGGCTCCTCCCGAACGTGGGGGGGCCAAATGCAGGCTGTCGGCGCCTTTACGCCGGAGAGTTTCGGTCGATGGCCCTGTACGGCGCTCCCGTATGGGCGGCCCGGCTGATCGCCAAGTCCTTGCCCTGTTGCGCGGTGCGCAGAAGATGGTGGAGGTCAGGCTAGTGCGGGGCTACCAGACTATCTCCGGCGAGGCGGCCTGCGCCTTGGCTGGGTCCCTTCCATGGGATCTAGAGGTCAAGGTGCTTGCGCAGGCCTGCCGCTGCAGAGTCGAAACCCGTTCATCGGAGGCAAACTCTGCGGCGGTAGATGTGAGGCGGCGGCTGGAATCACCCAGTGCGGGATTCTGGACGATTTTAGCCATCCAGCCTATTCTCCAGGGCTGGGTTGCCAGGAGGCATGGGTCCTCACTTACCGCCTGACCCAGATCCTTTCCGGACATGGCTGTTTCGGGAGGTATCTGTGGAGGGTGGCCCGGCGCGAAGCGACCGGTGAGTGCCACGAGTGCGGCGCCGAGTTTGATACGGCACTGCACACGCTCGCAGACTGCCCAGCTTGGGTGGTTCAGCGAGCGGAACCTGTGGCACAGGTAGGGCACGATCTCTCCCTGCCCACCGTGGTTCGTGCCATGGTGGACAGGGAGGAATCGTGGGCAGCGATGGTCCTTCTGCGAGGACGTTATGTCGCGGAAGGAGGGCGGCGGAGTGGATCCGGGAAGTCGAGTTCTTGGATCCGATCCGCCGCAGGCGACTTGCCGAAGTCCGTTGCATGCCGCCCTAACGGGGACCTCCGAGCGGTCCGAACGGGGTTCATCGGACGCTCGCTGGATTTAGGTCGCCGAGGCGGTTGATGCATCTGGTGCTCCCGATGCATCGTCTAGCGGAGGGAGGGCCTAGTCTAGAGAGTCCCCGACCCAGAGGTGGCGCACTCTGGGGTTCAGAGTTGCTGCTGACGGGGATGGGGGTAATGTGTACAACGGTACCCTGTCCCCGCCAGCAGCACTGGCGCACTGTCAGGTTTTTAGTCGGTGAGAGTCCGACATACCCGCCGCTCGTCCCCGACGGGCGGTGACGACCCATAATGGGTTTTCCTGACATAAACAAAAAACGATAATGACATGTAAAAAATGTCCGCAAAGTAAAGCCACCTGGAAGCTGTCATCATAAACGCTGCCGAATTCTTAACACATTGAATGCCACTTTTGCATTTTTAAATGGCTTGCTATTCCTGCTACAAAACAGGCAATTTCGCAATGTGTGTTGCATATTTTGATGAAATATTATTTACAACAACTCATTGATTTTTGTGATGCCATGAAGGTATTGCCGGTAATCACCACGCTTGGCATGCGGGTTGGTGATCGCAGTGCTGTCCGTGTCGCACCAACCAACTGCGGCCCACTGTCGGTCTGATTTATTTTAGGTCAGCTATGTAAATGGTTATACCGCCATTGGTCTTGGAACAGTGCGTGTTGTCAATGATGACATACGGATCCGAAACGTGGTCGCTGACTATGGGCCTCATAAGAAGGCTCAGAGTCGCTCAGCGGGCGATGGAGCGAGCTATGCTCGGAGTTTCTCTACGTGATCAAATCAGAAATGAAGAGATCCGTAGAAGAACCAGAGACATAGCTCAGCGTGTCACGAGGCTGAAGTGGCTATGGGCGTTGGGGTCTCAAGGTGCTGGAATGGCAACCCCGCACTGGAAAACGCATTGTCGGCAGACCTCCCACGGGATGGACTGACGATCTCAAAAAAGTCGCGGGGAGCCGCTGGGTCCAAGCGGCACAAGATCGTGTATGGTGGAGATCCCATGAAGAGACCTATGTCCAGCAGTGGACGTCCATCGGTTGAGAAAGAAGAAGAAGATTGATTATTGGTATTATTCGTGACGCGTTTAATTTACTGAGCTCACTGGTGATCTCATGCCTCTAGGAGCAAAGTTAGTACCGATCACCGCCATGGCATTCAACGAGTTAAGATATCACATATCAGTGTATGTGATAAATTAAAAAAAATGCGCAGGCATATGGCAGATAGCTTATTAAAAATAGCTCCATAAAAAATAAAATGGCAAAAGTACGTATTTAGACGGTATTTGGAAACCTAATAGGCGGGTATAGTATCACCTTATCTTCAATCCATTAGTAGCCTTAAGCATTTACTGCTCATAAATTTTAGAAGTTATGTATCGCAATAATAGAACTAACTCGAGCGAAAGTTACAGCGCGTGTCACGAGTGGGCGCTTAGCGACCCTCGCGAAAAACTCTACCCACTGTCTACTCATATACCTAACTTAAGGCAAACCTGGAACAAATGCCTTGTATTATAGAAAAAAAAACAAAATATAAGTACAGAAAATTGCACATTAGTTTATTTTTTCGGAATAAATCATTACACCTATTTTTTTTATAATAAGCCGCTAAGCGATTGAGGGCATGGGACTAATTAGGGAAGTCATTATAATAATGACATCTCTATGACGTGACCAATATTTCAATAATTAAACGTCACTAATAGCTAAGAGTATCAAAACGAAACAGACAATTAATTATTATTGCCCAACTGTATATTGCTAATTACCTAGTCCTTTGGTAAACTCTTTACAGGTTCATACTTTACATAAAAAACCTCCGACTGTTATAATATTTACGATCCCGATGTATACAAAGAATGAATTTTCATACGGTTTTCACCAATGCAGAGTGATTCATAAGGAAAGTTTTGAGGCATAATTTCTTAATTTTGTTAATTGGTTGAAATATAACGACAATTGTCAAAAATAACGCAAATAGTAAAGCCGCCTGAGAACTTTCATATAAAACGCTTGTTTAAAACGAGATATAACGAAACGATGCATGGTGGCATTATTTATGGCCCGTTCTACTAATTCCGCGATACATTCATCTTTTAGGGATAGCGTACTGAAGTATACTATACCTACATGGTATTTATCCTTATCAACTTTAAAATTCATTAGTTAAGTTTAGGGATAAGGTTTCGTATAGAAAGTATCGAAACTGTACTCATAAGTAGTACCGAAAAACAGTATCAATAAATTCAGCGATAAACATATCTTTTAGGGATAGCTTACTATACTATAACGATACAGTATTCATCCTTTTCAACTTGAAAACTTTAGTTACGTTTAAGGGATACGGTATCGTATCGAATAAAGTATCAATACTTCAAACCTAGTCCATAGTTCAACTTGGCTGGCAAATTTTTTTGGAACCATACCTGTTAAAAAGTACTTGTTAAGTACAAATATCGAATGCAAAGTATCGAGTCCAAAAGTATCCGTATCGAAAGAAAACGTACTCGCTACCACAAATTATCGATAATTTCGTGTCCCTAGTTACGTTATTTATGCTTAAATTGCTCTCCTGCCCGCGCGATGCTGGGACCGACTGATACTAGGTGATAAATTGGATAAAAACAAAAAATATATATATCGAATTAAATACTAATCGAATTAAATACAAAGTAAAAAAAAAACAACAAGAAAATAATTTACTTGATAAAGAGGTATATAGAATATTTAAAATTTCTTACATAATATATCGTTAGCACCACTTGGATAACCAACTATTGCTAGGCACTGGTATATTTTCCAACGACTATATCTTTCAACTCGTACATTGATGATGATAAGTAAAATAAGGGATATGTGTGAACGATTCGTTATATAATTTCAATTATTGCTCCATATAAATCTCTATGCAGTTATAGAATTAGGAATATTTCGTGATGTCATGCTGATATGCTTATAAGACATATTTTTTTTAAAGAAATCATGTACAGTTAATCACTACGAATTATAAAACAAAGTCCATATTTCCCTATGTACGCATAAAACTTTAAAACTACGCAACAGATTTTGATGCGGTTTTTTTTAATAGATAGAGTGATTCCAGAGGAAGGTCTGTACGTATAATAATATTCAATACGGAGTAAAGAAATACTGTAATTTTTGAGGTTTCTGTAAATAATTACATTTTTTCCGCTGACATTGCAAACGCTAAACCCTACGAGATTTATTAAAATAATGTACGAAGTATTTGTACAGCTTGAAAAGGTCTACAGAAAAGTCCGCAATGGTATATGTCTATCTCTTATGGATAACCCACTATAGCATTTTTTGTCATTTACTTTTTACGAAAAATAATGCCTTATTTTTGAAGCAATTTTTATACAATACAGCATTAATCCTTATCCAATTAAGTACCTTAAATAAATAGTTGATTTAATATAGATCAATATGGCCGTTTACAGCATGTAATTTAAGTGAACATTTTCGGAGATATTACAGATTTAAAATGCCGTGAGGACGCCGGGTTTGCCCTATAACACTTCGACTTTAGAAGCGATGTCGCTCTTTCAAGAGTTTGTTTAAAGACATTCTGTAATTAATTGTAAAAATAAAATACATAGGGAAAAATGTAAAAATAAATACGCAAATATGTACTATATGAATTTAGATATTCAAAGATAGCAGGAAATCTTCTTGGTATAGGGAAAGGAAATTGTTTTTCTCCAAATTTAACTCTTGCGGGCCACGGGCAGTAATGAATAAATCAAAACTACTGGATCGATTTTAATTTTTTTTTTCACTGAGTGACATGGGCTATAATATATAGCCCATGTCACTCAGCACGGGTATAAAATATTATACCCGTGCGAAGCAGGGGCAGGCCGCTAGTCTATTAATATTTAGACTCCAATTTAAATAAGGGAAAAATGTACAAAACTATAGACATTTTTTATGTCTTGGCAAGTTCGCAGAATGTAATTTTCTATCAGCCCTCTAAGGTTACAACGGCGTCGGAGTGGACGCGGCGATTTGTTAATAGCTTGTCAATGACACTCGTCATTTTGCCGCTATAATATCGCTGTGTCATTTAAACGAGCACTTCTTGTATATAACTATTCTAAATTTCGGAAACGGAAGTAAAGATATTTTTGAAATTTAGAATGTAAGGGTTTAGGGGGGAATAAAATCGATCTAGCTAAGTTTCATTTTTGGAAATAATCGCTTTAACCCGTTTTTGGATCAATGAAAAACTGCTACAATATTATTAGAATACGAAAGTTAATTTCCCCTCCGGTTTGAGTACAGATATCTCCAGCAAGATATCTCCTCTTTTTTTCTCCCTTTTTCAATTTTTTTTGTGAAAAATTATTAGCGGTAGCCCTTTATCAACGCATCTAATATCTTCTTAAAAAAATAGCGAACATAGGTCTGTCATTCAAACATTGTAACTGAATCCATACCCATTTTAAATCTTTAGGGTTGACAACCAAAAGCACAATTACAACTTCCGAAAACTAAGCTTACATTGTTTTCGGAATGTCAATAAATCGTTCGTAACTTTATGTATATACATTTTAATATTAAAATTTTTCGATCAAAATAGTCTTTAGCAATTATGCTACTACACGATTCTTACAGTAAAATTAAACATTATGTTGCGTGATGCAACCTTTAAATATGATTCTAAGCAAGCAACGCAGTATATAGATTTCTTAATAAGTAAATAAAATAATCGTCGAGTTGAAACCTGCGAGGCGTATAATGTGAAAATTATATTTCATCTTCTACACATACCAAAATCTATATGCTAGACCGTAAATATAACGTTAAGTAAAATTAGGCTATAGATTTTGATGTCACAAGTTCCATATTAGAAGTATTTAGAATATTATTATAACATTAAATAGGTTTGAAATATGAACACGGGAGATTATTAATTATTTGCAAAATGGGAGAGGAAGCCGACGGACAAAACTCTTATAAATTAGACGATAACATTTTGATTTTTTATAGCTTTCCTATATACTAATATATAAAGCTGAAAAGATTCTTAGTTTGAACGCTAATCTCAGGAACTAATAATTGGTCCACAATTTGAAAACTTCTTTGAGTGTCCATTTATCCATCCATCCAATCCTCTTATCGTGGAAGGCTATAGATATATATAACATGAATGATGAATAGGAGGAGAAGCAATAAAAAATATTGCGGAAACGGTAAAATTTAAAGCCTTCCTTGCGTGCGCTAAGTACACGGTGATAGTTATTCAAAAACCTCTTATAATTAACTCTTTTTTTATAATCATAATAATTATTATTATAATTAACTCATAATAACTACTTTTATGTTCAAAATTTCAATTCGGGAAAAATTTGTGACACACTGATTACATGTGATATACGAGCGAAGTTGCTGGCACAGCTAGTAAAAAATAAATTCATCCGATTCATTTCCATATTAAGTTATTGGTTCCTATGCTCGACGTTTTCGTGGTTATTATAGATAGATATAAGTCATATATTTTTACTGGTGTATCTACCAATATTCAAGGACATCAATAGCCTAATTATTTTTCAAGATATATAAAACTTATTATAAAGGTTTATATATCTTGAATCTCTCAGTTCATTTATGACCTTAAATTATTTTATAATAATATTTTTTAGCAAAGTTGAGTAATTAATTAATTATCAAACATCAGTAGAATTTAATTACTCCCGAAATTAAATTATTAACGAGATACAAAAGTAATGATAATATATTTTTTATTATAATATTATAATAACTTTCGTATTATGGGCCTCCGCAAAGTAACGAAATCTATAAATTTTAATGGGATATTGATCTCCTCAAAGGGCATTAGCAAACATTGAAAAATAAGTAACAAAATTGTAGTGCGTGCTTAGTGCGCGTTGTTTTAACGTACTCGATCGCGTTAGCGTAACACCAATTTGTATGGCGGTGCCACAGCGACATCTAGTGACCGCTTGTTCCAGCGGTTGCGCTAGCGGTGACCGCTTGTTGCCATGTAAATCGACGTTACGCTAACGCAATCGTATAGGTTGAAATGGTTCGCATTAAGCACACTGTAAGCTAATTTTTAAATCAGGAACGCGTAATTCGTCAACGAACGTTGAGAAATAATACGCTAAAGTTTAACTAGTGTACAGTCAACAGTTACTACAGTGTAACATTAAAAAGCATTTTAATATTTATGCGCTTATTGGCATTTATGCTGTTATAACAAAAATTAATGCATTTAATTTTATAAAACTGGCCACACTAAATGAAGTGTATAAAAGAAACGTGTGCCATGTTTATTTTTTTACTTCATACATACATATTTCCTTCTAGTGCAAGTAATACATTTTATTTATTTGAGTAATTGTTTGATTTAAATCCCTGCCCTGTTCCCAACAATAACTTCACCTGATCGCTATAATAACAACAAAAAATGCTGATTTAGAGGGACTGGATTCAAGCAAAAACCATATCTTTTGAGGTAGAGTATGCTCTACAAAATGCTTGTTACTGAAGTGTCGATAGTGCACAAAAGTAACTCATATAGAAATTTTGGAACTTCTTATTTTTTTGGAATGCCCTGATTTGTTTTTTATTTACATATAATATGAATATCATTAAACCGATAGTCAACACGTTTCCTTTAGGCAAGTGCACTCCAGCTTAGATTTAATAATCACTTATTTTGATCACGCACTTGCCTTTTGTTAGCTCAAACACAATAAAACCAGGCATAACACCACCTGAAATTAGCAAATGTAAACAATGATGATCATAATAAATCACTGATAATCGAAGTAATACAAGCTTCTAATATATTTTTGTTGTTGCTACTGCAAAAAGAATAACGGCGCAACAAAATATTTGCCCAATCTATTGTCAATTATACTTTAAAATAATACTTATACCCCCTGACACTTATAAATAGCACCTGAGTGAAATCTTTTATATAGTAATTCATTCATGGACAACTATTACCTACGTTGGAATAATAGTTTTAAAACAAAGAATTTATTATCTTTAATATTTAAATGAGTTAATCCTGCATGTATATATATAACATACGGAATCGGAAACGGCTCCAACGATTTTCCTAAAAATTCAGCATGTAGGGAGGGGGCTTTTGGGAAGAAAATCGATCTAGCTAGGTTTTATGTAAAAGAAATTCGTTTTATCCCTGTTTTTGGGCATTAAAACACAAAAATTAAATATTTGCCATAAGCTGTCAAGTCAGCGTAGCTTATTCGGGGAACGGGCAGTCTTGTGAAATGTAAATACCTAGGATTAATCCCCAACTCCATCATTATTTTTATAAAGTTTCTTTTTTTATTCTGTAAAAAATTAAACAGGTTTTCAGAACAATTCTTTTAACAGCTGACAAAGTAAGTTATTGTAAGTTATTAAATCTGATAATTATATCTGATATATTTACTCGCGAAGTGGCGTTTCAATGGGCCTGGACATAAAATTTACAAAGTATTCAAAACATTGTTGCAAGTTGTGGGAAAATGGAACTTAATGTTAATATAACATTGCTAATTATAGTCAAGATTATAAAAACACTGTGGTATATTTGGTTACATATAAAGATTTTTTTATACATATCATGTAGTGTAGATTTGATACGCGTACAAATTTACCTAATAAATTTACGTTATCTTTCGCTGCACTCCGTGACTAAAGTATTGTACTGTACCGTTACTTGCGATAGAAACTAAAGAAACTAGATTAAGCGATGAGATTTTTTTAATAATTGGTTGTATGCATAATTCGTAGAATGTTACTAATGGAGGATTATATATTTAATCTCCTTGCTTAACCTATAACAGTTTCTCTATAACTCGATTTAAAAATTGCGACAAACCCTCCTATAACACGGATTCATATAATATGATTTCGCTTTAACATAATTAAAAACTGCAAATCTTTTGTACATAAACCCCCTTTATGTACAAGTTCTGAGTCTCATACATACACGGTTTCACACGACACGGCTCTTTCCAGGAACCTAACTACCGTATTATAGAAAGAGTTACCTGTAATTAACACACCATGCTGAGCCCTACGCAAATGTGCTCGTGAAGGGTTGGAATGTGGCGCCTAAATAACTGACTCTGTCGATGTATGTCATCAGTGTGTCGTAAAGAAATCTGTTGGAAGAACTCTATACGAGAAGGAAAATTGTTTTCATAAAGTGCATGGTTACAGATGTCAGAATTAACTTTTTTCGTAATTCGACTTTTGAGGCGTTGTACCACTTTCTGGAGACACCTGGTGATTCCGTGAGATATTATCAGGACAGGGTGGTTATGAGAGACTATAACTCAGAGGAAAAGCTTGAAATAGCGAACGGCCCTTAGCTATTAAGATTAGCTACAAAAAAAATTGAATAAGTCGGGGAAAACGGGGCGGTCAATCGGAGGGGTGTTGGGGAGCATTTGGGTCCATTCAATAAAAAAACGCTTTCGACTCAATGACGATGAACGAAAGTGGTGAGTAACCGCCGCCACTTTGTTAATTGCCACAAGCTGGCTGTTATCGATTGCAAGGCAATACTCACAGATTGTTATGGTCTCTGATTCCAGCAAGATGGGCTTTCACTTTATAAGAAGGTAACAGTTCTTTAGCTAAGGATAAAAGTGTTAGAGCATTAATCTAGACTCAGTGTCACCCCAAATTCCATTTGAAGGCGTGGTCAGATACTTAATGGCTACAAAACTGTGATGAGGAAAGTAATGGGAATCTACCACATTAATGTTTCTTAGTAAGTCAGTATGGACGAGAAAACTAAGAGATGTTGGACTTCAACAATAGATTTTTTTCTACCAAGTATGGTTTACTTATTTTCCCTTAACTGATTATAATTGAAGGCTGACATGTTACACATTAAGTTATAAATAAAGCCATTGATTTTAGTTAAAATTAAGATTATTGATGACCTTAATAGAGAGTAACTTATATTAAACTATCTTTTACCCGCAACTTCGTTCGCGTGGACTGTTATCGCGTGATAGTTTCATAATAGGTGGCTATTTTCAATGTCATCCTAATCCTGTAGAATTAAGAGAATATCTATAGCCTTTGTGTTAACCCAGTGTATAAGGAATAATTGTGACAAATTTCATAGATATTGGTTCAACGGATTCGCTAGAAAGAGTAAAAAACATACATCCATACTCACAAATTATCGCATTTATAATATTAGCAGTAAGTACGATAGGATATGCATGCTACTAGTTGTGGATATGTTTTAATGCCCTAAAAGTTGATGTCAAATGCAGTTGCTCTGCTTAGAAAATGATAGTATATTATTTATAGGTAAAAATAATAAGCAAATCTTCTATAAAATATTGATATATTAATGTTATCAATATTTTATAGAATGTTGATAATATTAATTTAGGAAAATATTGGTATAGGTTGATTATTTCATGATAATATGTACATAAAATAATTAAAATTACATTTAAATTTTTAATTTAGACTCACAAAAGTAGGTAGGTATGTACAACATACATTAATTTCTACATTTTCTAATATTCGAGTCCACTATAGAGCGAAAAAAATTGTCCAATGTACAACCTATAACATATTTTCTACTAAAACATCAATAAATACTTGTTCTTTTTATATTCACCAAATCACTCTCTTTCATATATCTAATATAAGTAAAATATGAATCAATTATGTATTATAAAAAATTATAATCACAATTATTTTTGAGTGATGTAGATAAATAATTCCTATTAGGTTATTTATATTTTATTCTACTGTAATCTTCCTTTGTAACAAAAATACATGTGAATAGCGATAATATATTTAAAGCAATGACTCATTACAAAATCTCAACAAACAATTAAATGAATAAGATATTTAGCCTGGTACTATAATAATCTTAATCCATAGCAGAAAAAATACTTCACATGGATCTATAGTTAAAAATTTACACTTTTTTAAATTCAGAATATATTATGATCAAAACTGGATCAAGTATGAAATTCTGATTGTCATGAAATACTTGACTATTCAAAATCATGCTTTAAAAATATCATTTATCAATAGAGATATATATTTCATTACTTCATTTTAAATACAACTTTTACCAAATTTTAATTTCTTCACACATTTACTTAACTTCCACTAATTTACCTTTTTTAATGATGTCATTCGTGCAGTATGTCTTCCTAATACTTTGATTTGTAATATATTGTATTGCCATTTCAGAAAACTCAGGATGTTCGCAATGTATAAGGATATATTATAAGGAAAAAATTACTTTTCAATAATGATTTAGTTTGTTGAAGAATAACATTTGAGGATTTTCCCCTGGAATAAATTCCTTATAAGATACTTAGGCCCGCCCGTGTATCGAAGTTGTTAACCCTTGCAATGGGGTCACACCTCTAGCACAACCCTCTTCAGGTAAGAGGTGCCGGGCCTGTAGGAATAAAATACAAGGCATTAATTTTGTGAATTTCACACAAGAGCCATCGAGTGCTTCGCAGCTCATGGCTCATAAAAGCTGCTTAAATTAATATATAGTGAAAAATAATTTTGTGTACCTTTGAAAAGTGAGCACTGTTGCATTACGATGGCTCTAGTGAGCTTACAATAATAAAAAAGAGAGTGTGATCCTACCTTAAGCAATGTATTGATTTCTCTCAGTGAAGTTATTGGAAATCCTTCTTTTTCCTTTTCCATTTTAAGTCGTTTCAGAGCAACAATTTCATCAGTAGTCTTGTCGCGAGCTCTGTAAACAACCCCATATGTGCCTTCCTCTATTCTGTTGAGACATTGAAACTCCTCTACAGATCGACATCCCTATAAAATAAATTTCATTAGCATTTTTTTTTTGTAATAGTGTTTTTTAATAGCATTAATAGTGTTATAATTATAAAGTGTTATTTTTATTTCAAAAAGTTCTTTACACTTACATAGAATTTGATGTATGATGTTCAAATGATAACTTGTGCACATATTACTGTGCTTGCTGCTGGTCTTTCAATTTTGTAAATGTATCATGTAATATATGAAGATACTAAGATATATTGAGAATGTGAGGGAAATAAACTTATATTTACCTGTAAGGCGGGAAAATACGGCGGTAAAGCATTGATAGCTTCTTCTCTTAACCTGATTTCCTCATCATCTTGCTGAGGTTTTTCTTCCTCTGTGCTGACTTTGCCATTTTCACCAGGAGGAGGTGGTGAAAATGAATGTGATCGACTTCTACTTTTGGATCTTGAATGTGACCTTCAATCATTTGTAATTCATATAACTAAATACATAACTCAAATTATATTATAAGATATCATTCTCCTGCCCTTATCACCCGCTCTAAGTGGGATTGGCACAACATGTAATTAAGATGTTGTTTCATAATTCAGCCAGGTATTTTACGACCAGTCGCCTGTCTGACGTCAACTTACCTTAGCAGCTTTTTGTGACACCTCTGTAAGAAAGTGGGTGGTCTATTCTACTCAGCCGAATAACACACAGTGGGTCAACTTATCTTAATCGCCTTTTACGACACCTGGGCAAGAAAGAGTCTAATCGATTCTACTCAGCCACATAAAAATTCAAATTATATTATAAGACATTTATGTGTAAATCACAAATTATGACAAAAAATTAATTATTTAGGAATCTCTTGTAGTCAAGGAATGTTTTACAGTTGGTAGCTTGTACTTAAGTATATTGTTGGAAATAAAAGCTCCTATGATATTTGTTGCTTTAGAGTTACCTACATAAGCTTTGATAGAGCTTTTTGGTTCTAAATAGAGGTAAAACCAAATAGATATAAAAAAATTTCAAATATTGTTGCAAATACATTATTTGGAAATATTATACAACCATGAGGATGTACATGCAACATTAGTTTATTTTAGTTTTTGGTTAACCTTATATAAATATCAGTAATGAGCTGATGATTATATTATACTATAATTATACCATTAATATCTTATACTATAATTATACAGAAACTAGGAAAATTTAAATAATATAAGTTTTTTACCTTTCAGACTCATGAGAGGATGGACTTGCATGATCTGACTTTGGAGAAGGTGACTTAGAATTTGTTCTAGATTTTTCTTTTTCAATAATACTTTCTTTTTCTTCCTCCTTCTCATTTTTTTCATCTCTATTTTCTTCTTCTGATTTTGAATCTCTATCTGAATCAGAATCAGACTCTGTAGTATCTTCTTCTGTTTCAGTATGGGAATGTTCACCTGTACAAGCATTTAAGAGTTTAAATTTATTAAGAAATATTATACTTCGCAATATCTGGATGTCATTTTTTGACTTGCCATAGAACTTTGCGTATCGGTGATAAACATTTCATTCTTCCAAGCCTATTTTAAGAAATATCTGAAATATATTGATAATAAGATAATTTATAGAATTACGCCGTGTGGTATCCGGCTGAATAGAATAGTATCACCCTCATTTCTTACCGAGATGTCGTAAAAGGCGACTAGGGTAAGTCGATCCGCCGTGTCGTATACGGCTGAGTAGAATAGATCACCCTCATTTCTTACCGAGGTGTCGCAAAAGGCGACTAAGGTAAGTCGACCCGCCGTGTGGTATCCGGCTGAGTAGAATAGACCAACCTCATCTCTTACCGAGGTGTCATAGAAGGCGACTAAGGTAAGCTGACCCACCATGTAGTATCCGGTTTAGTATAATTGACGCCCCTCTTTCTTACCGAGGTGTTGTAAAATAAGACTATGGTAAGTTGACGTCAGGCAGGCGGCCGGTCGTAAAAACGCAGCCAAATCATGTGACAACATGTTTACAACATGTTTACACTAAATTTCCTTATAGTAGTCCCCATAATCTTGTCAATATTGAAGAAATTTTTATTTTAAAATTTTGTAAACATCAGATTAGCTGTTAAATTTATTTTTAATTTATAGTACTATATACAACTACTCTGTGTGGTATCCGGCTGAATAGAATAGTACCACCCTCATTTTTTACCAAGGTGTCGTAAAAGGCGACTAAGGTAAGTTGACCCACCGTGTGGTATCCGGTTTAGTAGAATAGACCACCCTCCTTACCAAGGTGTCGAAAATACGACTAAGGTAAGTAGACGTCAGGCAGGCGGCCGGTCGTAAAAACGCACCCAAATCATGTTATGTTTATAACATTTTGTGCCGACCCTACTTAGAGTGGGATAAGGACAGGAAGATGATGATGAGTGCTATATACAACTGACCTTCTTCTGGTTCCGAATGTGGTGATTCACTCTTCATATCTACGTCACTTGCATCGGACACAGTGACAACTGAGTCACCGTAAGTTGGGGAATGTTGTGTTTTGTTCTTTTTAGCAGAAACTTCTTGAGGGGAAACTGACCTCTTTTTGCCTCGACGCCGCCTCTCTTCTCTCCTAGCTTCAAGCTCAACTCTTGACTCATGTTTCCTTTTAACCATCTCTCTTTCTAATAAAAACAAACAGGTTTTTGTATATTTATAAAAAGAGAAATAATACCCTATATTTTGGAATCAGGCGCTAACTAATTCTAACATTTTCAACTATTGTTATAATATTTCAAAAACTTACACAAAACTGGAAAAAAAAATTTAGTTTAGTGATAAAAACAGCATCAAAATTTGTTTATTTATTTATAACATTAATGAATAGACAGACAGTCTGTCATAATCAACACTTTAAATGACTAACATGTCAAATAAATGATTATTTTTAAGCTTTAATTTTAATATAATAACTTCAATGTCCATCATATTTTTCATAAAAAAAATTTAAAATTTAAATAAATAAAGTAAATTTTTTCATGTCTTGGTGAGATATCAAAACTCAAACATCATGCTCCTGCCCTTATCCCGCTCTAAGTGGCCTCGGCACAACATGTTGTCACATGATGTGGCTACGTATTTTACGACCGGCCGCCTGCCTGACGTTAACTTACCTTAGTCGTTTTTGTGACACCTCGGTAAGAAAGAGGGTGATCTATTCTACTCAACCGGATACCACAGGGTGTGTCGACTTACCTTAGTCGCCTCTTACCACACCTTAGTAAGAAATGAGGGTGGTCTATTCTACTCAGCTAGATACCACTCAGCTAATATCAATAATCAAACAGAACAAAAAATTTAAAGAATCATTTATTAAAGATGTGGGACTTACCTGCTTCTAATAACCTCTTCCTTCTCTCTTGTTGATGTTTGTCAAGAGATGAATGTCTGTCTGAATTTCTCTCTCTTTCATTTTGTATAGATTTTTTGGTTTCTTTTTCATTTTCTGATGGTTTTTTACTTTCCTGGCTTTGTAGCTCTTTAGATATTCTTTTACTTAGCAACCTACTTCTCAAGTCTTCTAGTTCCTTATCACCAGATGATTTGTCCCTATTCTCTTTTTCATTATTTTGATTAGTTCTACTCTCTTCAGCTAAATATCTTAATCTAGCTTCTATTCTGTCATTTTCTATACGTTTTCTTTCATTTTCTGAGTATTTATACTGACGATCACGACTTACATACATCTCACGTTCCCTTTGCATATCTTTGTCCTTATATGCTTCTTTTTCCCTATAAACTTCTTTGGACCTGCCACTTTCTCTGTAAGCAGTATTTTCTCTATACATTTCTCGTTCTCTATAATGTTCTCTTTCTCTATAAGGATCTTTTTCTCTATAAATGTCTTTTTCTCTATAAATATCTTTATCTCTAACCTCCCTTTCCCTGTACATGTCTTTCTCTCTAACATCTTTTTCCTGTTGTCTGTATGCTTCTTTTTCTCTGTAGTACTGTTTATCTCTATAGTAATCTTTTGGCATTTCCTCACGTTCTAAATTTTTATTAAACTCACGTTTAGATTTTTCAGACTTATCGCGTTCCCTGTTAAAAAAATAATTATTTTGTTGTACATCCCCAGAGCAATGACTCAGACCTTAAATAACATAACAATCATTAATAATAAGATAAACAGTTGGAGGTATGCATTCGACGTAATATAACTAATAACATAAGAAACACTTACCTGTAAAGATGTTTTTTTTCTTTTCTCGTAGGTTCCTTGTATCTATCTTTCACAGCCCGCTTATGACCTCTTTTGTCACGATGAGTACGAATCACTGCTTGAGGTGGTTTAATAACTAAAGAATCCGCGTTATCACGATCTTCGTCAGATAAGCTAAACAATAAAAGAAGAAATATTTAAAACAAGAACTATTTTATACTACAAACTGGGCACAATGCGCATTTGCTGGATCAATATAACCTGTCAATTACATATAGTACTAGCTAGAGCAGGGTAGGTTTTAGTAAATCAATAAGAATGAACAAAAATAGTTGTACTACCTGAAATCCATTTCGTCTTGAACTGGACTACGTGCTAATTCACCATCCTCACTTTGATCATCTTCGTAATTACTCATTGTACACCAATAATTATACAATTTCACGATATCACTATTGGAAACCAAAACGATCAACAAGAACAGAACGTAATTATATTTACAAAAAAAAATTAAAAATTGTCTTAAAAAGAGTCTGAACTTAAAAGAAATCACGTAATAATTTAAGAATACAGAAATTATAATTTTATTCAATACAGTAAACTTTGAACAAGCTGACACGCCATTTTGTTATACAATTGGAAATTCCGGAAACAGTTTAAATCACAGATTAGAAAAAGTCATAGAGTTTAGGATGTATAAATTTGAGTCATCTACTCATAGATAATACACTATATAGGATACACATATCATAACATACATGTTACTTTGTGATATTTTCTCCATACTTATTGATATCATCCTTACTAATATTTTTAATGCGAAAGTCTGTCTGTCTGTCTGTCGGTTCCGTTTTCACGGTCAATCCGCTGAACCAATATAATAAACCTATGGAACTTATTTTTATTTACGGTGTGTCAAAATCAAGTCAAATCTGTATTAAAGAAGTATTTCGATTACAAGTTTTTCAGCTTATGTCAAAAGAGTTTTCTTTTGAGAGTATTTATATTTTATTATATTTTTATTCGTTTACTGGACTTGTTTTGATTTAATTTTATTCGTGTTTAAAGTGAGTTATTACAATGGATAATTGATATATAAAATATAAATCAAGCTAATGGAAAGAAGATTTTATTTCTAAACTCCAATTTTAATATTTGTTTTCACATTGTTATGTAACATTACAGTTACATAACAATGTGAAGGTAATATATTTTCAGATATTTATTTTAAAATATTATGTTAACAAAAACAAAGAAATGGATAAAGAATACACATATACTATACATATATACTACGTCCATGGTTTTTATCATAGATTACTAACTATAAAATAGATGCCTGAGATTCATACATTGGCGCGAGCCTATTTTCGGTGGTATGGGGGGGTGCAGAGTAGCAGTATAGCTACTTACATTCTCATTCTAAAAACTATCTGCTTCTCACCCGTTTCATTCATAAAAACGGATTTAGTCTCAGCTCTGACTCTTTCTCACATATGGAGTAGTAATATACATAACGTATGACGTATTACGTAAAATCGTAGTAAAATTAGTGATGTACTTGGTGCGCTAAAACCGTAACTAGTGATGCAAAGTTTTATCGATTCGCATTTTACTCTTACCGATTATTTGGATAACCGGTTTTCCTGTAACATATTAATAATGGTTTTTAGATTTTAATAAAAAAAAATATTGAAGGAAATTCTTTAATACTTTTACTGTAGTAAAAAATTTATATTCAACAGCCGTTTTACATTTCTATGTGCATGCTTCTATGCTGCAAATGTTTTATATTTGAAACATTTTAACTCACTTGAAGAATATCAGCCATTGTATCAGATATTAATGAATTCATTGCAACAACAGTAGCAGTGCCTTGACCAGACACAGTTACTCAGACAAAAAATCCAGTTGAAATGTGCATAACTAAATGGGATAGTATGTTAAGGTATCTTATACACTGTCCATTATATTAACCATCTTTTGACAGATTGACGATTTACATATTTAGTGATGTCCTAAAGATTCTCGTATGCGATACCATTCCGATTATGGTACCTACTATCATTAATCGAATTACGTACCTAAGTAATTCGATTAATGATAACCTACGTAAACTAATAACAGATATAGAAATCAACATTTTGATTTAATATTGCCTTAGTTTTTTGAAAATAAATGTTAATCCGTGTGTATTTATTATAATCATAAAAAATATATTATACATCAACTGGCAACATCAACAGACCTTCCGCTCGGCCGCCATTTTGACGTGATCTGTCACTCTCAACGAAACGCCCGTGATAGTCACACGCATTTACGTTCGCTGAGTGTTCTCTCGCATCTGTTACACCTTGAGTTAAGTAGCTTTATTCCTCGGAAAAACTTTTGTGAAACTTATATTAATTGATCGTGAAAATGCCGAAAGGACGTGTGTTGAAAGCACAATCGAGATAGTTAGTGTTAAAACTTCATGAGTATTTTGAGCAAGAAAATCAAAATGGCGGACCTCTTATACCTATCACGCAAGTCCGAAACCGTGTTGCAGCCGCGTTGGGGATCAGTCTATCAACTGTGACTAAAATCACTACTGATGCCTACGGCAGGAGCGGCTTGGAGCGAAACATCTACACCAAAAAGAAAGCGCCGGGCTCATAAGGTGACAGCTGTTGATGACTTTGACGCTGACGTTATTCGTCGTCATGTATATGATTACTACTTGAGAAAAGAAATTCCAACTTTGAGAAAACTTATTGTTTCTTTGAAAAGAAGTGGTCTATTTCATGGTGAAAAATCTTCTTTGGTCAAAGTTTTGAACACAATTGGCTTTTCATATAAAAAGTTAAATAAAAGAAAATTATTAATGGAACGCACAGATATAGCTATAGCACGTTGTGATTTTTTAAGAGAGGCAAAGAAAATACAAGATTGGGCAAATATTGTTTTCAAGGATGAAACATGGCTCAACGCTAACCACACACTATCTCGTTTCTGGACTGATGATACTGCTGATTCCACTTCCTCAGTACCAATGGGAAAAGGTGAGCGCCTAATCATTTGCCATGCAGGTACAGCAAAAGGATTTGTACAAGACGCACTGTTGGCATTTAAATCGAAGAAATCAAATGACTACCACGAAGAGATGAATGCAAATGTGTATGAAGAGTGGTTCAAAAAAATGCTCATTTCATTGGAAGAACCATCAATAATTTTTATTGATAATGCGCCCTACCACTCCAGTCAAATTGACAAAATGCCAACACAGGCTAATAAAAAGCATGAAATAATTAATTGGCTTCGGGACAATGGAGAAAATGTGGACGACTCAATGTTAAAAGTTGAATTAATAAAAATATTAAAAACCAAAAAGAGAGCAAAACGCTATGTAATCAATGAAATGGCAGCAGAATATGGCCATACTGTTCTTCGGATTCCTCCATACCACTGCCAGTACAACGCAATAGAACTTATATGGGCACAAGTAAAAGGGCATGCTGCGAGATGCAATACAAGCCCCCCATTCACAGCGAATAAAATGTTGCAATTGCTAAAAAATGCTTGCACCCACGTAACGGCCGAGAACTGGGCAAGTGTGGTGGAAAGAACTAAAAGAGTAATATTCTCTGATTGGGAACGTGATATTGCGTTTGATAATATATTATCTACACAAGAGCTAATAATAACTGCTACTGAAGACTCCTCATCGGAGGAGTCTAGTGTTGATTATCATTCCGACGACTCGTGCTAATAAAATAAATTAAAATATCCTGATTGTTTTATTTGTATTCATGTATTAACTAAGAAGAAAGTAAAACTTTATATAATGTTATTATGTAAATGTCTTTTAATACTCGTAACATCGATTTCTACCGATTATTTTTAATCTGTGGCATAATCGTAGTAACCATTATGTGTGACATCACTAAGTGGGCGGTACCCATCCATAAAGTACAAATATTATTTGTATGATATTTGTACGTAAGCAATACAAAACTTAATGAGCGTGAGCTGTCAAAAGACTGATAATATGATAGACGCAGTATAAACAAATAACTTTCTATTAAATAATTAAAGTATGTCTATAATCCATATTGTCTGTCGCAGAAAGAATAAAAACTATTCAGAAATAACCACTTAAAACATAGAATATAACTGATATCGGGTATGACATATGATATACAACACTTCAATAAAGCATACACAATAAATATTACTATAGGAGGAAAAGTTTTATTTTTATTATTTTAGTTTTATTTTCACTTATATTTTAAAATTAAAAAATAAAACTTCCCAATATATACAGTTCAATAAAATATATTACAGTTCAATAAAAACACTAAGGATATACTATAATGCTATATGCTTCAAGGTCACTGCTTTATACCATGTCTATAAATTGAAAAACACTAGCTTAAATTGTACTATATATTATAGAAAAAGAATATAGCACGAAAAATACTATATTTTTATCGCTAATAGCAATTGTCCTGCTTTTTTTAATTAACTGTGAATGGAACGCACCCGCAGCACTGCATAGGGAATGTTTGAACGAAACTCACTCATGTATTTACGGGGCTTAGTTAGTTAGTAACTCTAACTCCGTGTCATTATCCAGCGAAAAGTAATAAAAAATAATCATGGAAAAATAAATAATGATTGAAAATAGATACTACTACTGTACTATTTGTGTACTATTTTTTTTTTCCTGAATTTCCTAAAAGTACTATTTTTTTTTATTTAAAAAGAAAAATACTATTTTTCTTCAAAAAAAAAGGTGGCAACCCTAATCGCGCTCTTTTTGATTAAATAGGGGCAACACTGTGCCGTTATTGTTTCCGGTGGGGAGTCTTCCATTTGATAAAACGTTTCAGTGACATTCAGTTCAGTCCTTGTTCGTCATTCAAGAGAAGTGCATCTCGGAACGGGAATTGTGTGTTCCTATTATATCGTGTTATTGTATATAGTGTGCGTTAACAAGAAGTTTATGGAATTGTCTAATTCTAATTAAAAATCATTTGTTGGTTTGTATATTTTTGCGTAAGTAAAAAGTGATTACAGTTATATATTACGTATAACGAACGTTTCTGGTGAGTAAGTACGTTTCAATTTTCTTCGTATTAAATAGTGCAAAAGTATAGTTTATTTGTTATTAAGTTTTGGATAACTACTCACATTTTATCCGAGAATGTTTGTTGAAATTCAAACATTTGAGTTGTTGAGTTTGTGATAGTGAATATATATAGTGCTTGTGTATGGTGGAGGTTTAAGCATGTGTATTTTACGAATCCTGCATGTATCAGGTATGATAACCGATTGTCCACTGTACATAAAGCATTATATATATTTTCTATTTTAACTTCATCACCGATTATAGCAAAATAATTTTATTAATACTTTAGCATAATTACTCTGTTTTAATCATAGTTTAGGGAAATATTAACATTGTAATCTTTAATATTTAATGACTAGCGGCGTCTGACTGCCCTCCTGTAAAAGCTGCAGGGCTTTTTCTTCTCATTTAACAGTATGGTTGAGGTGGACACTGCAGTGTTCTTTCTTCCCATACTGTGTAGGCGTTTTGTTGGTAATGTTCGTTTTCTGTATCGTCGAACATTAGCTTCAAAAGCGCGCTACTTTGTTAGACGTTTTATTAACGGGCTAGCCATTATAAAGGTGTTGTACTGATTTCTGAAATTGCACAGTTTTGGTAATTCGTACGTCATTAACTTTTACATTTTTTTTTTAATGGTTATGTATTGCGGTTGGCAAAGAGCCGGTATTTGGCACCTGCAATACATGTAAAACCTTAATTCTTTTCCCAGTCGCTTTTGGCTACTGATGTTTGAGTGCACGCTTACATCTGTGGCTGAAATTACGGGAATCTAACTTAGCTTCATAAATTCAGACTTCACTTGAGTATTAGTTACCTCAATACAACCTCTTATGAAAGAGGTTGTATTTGAATCTATATGAATAGTTGTTCTATAATATAAAAAAAATGTTGTCTGTGTCATTATGCATTGATTTGTTAAGAAAGAGTAAATGGGTTCACTTTTAGAAAAATTGCTTTTTATTATTGGATAAGTATGAAGGAGAAATATTGTTTGTTATTCAATTTCTGTTAGATATAAACAGTTGCACATTTTAAGTGATTTATAAATTACATAAATATTTACTTTCAGTTTTATAGAACAGTCTTTTAATATTGCTGTTATGCTTTCATTCATTACACATACTATTATATCTTTTATTAGCACTGTAAATGTAAAGATATCTCAAATCATAACTATAAATAACATCATGTGACAATCATATTAAAATAAAAAATTACTCTTAATCTTGGATCTGAAGATTCTTGAATCTGCAATTAATCAATCAATCGTTTAATCAATCGTTAATTTAAATTTTGCTTTGGCTTTTTAATTAAAAATCAACAATAGTGTTATATAAAGCAATATACCCTATATTGCTTTATACAGAATAAACTTGCTCTCTTTTGCTATTTACTCACTGTTCATCGGAGTCTCATTATAAAAAACTTGACAATCATTTTTAAAGTTCTAATATAATACAATGAAGTATACAACTTCAATTGAAAATACTTCTAAAAAAAAATATTAAGCAGACCATTTAAGTTATGTCCAAATTATTCATGACTAAGATAGACACACTTATGATCAATTAGAACAACTTCTAAAAAACTTTAACTTTAATGTACCATTATTAATCATTTATTGCACTACAAGACACTAGAAGCTATATAAAATCGCAAGACATATCCTTAATATAATAATGAATATAGCTTATTCATCAATCGAAATTAATGTACATATCATAATATTTATATAACGATAACTAAGTCAAATAGGAAATAAAAATTATACCGCATGTTAAAGGTTTTAGGTTATCCAAGCAAGGTTAGGTTATTATATTTAGAATGTGAGAATATAAATTTTAAGAAAGCTCTTACTATTATTGAGATGCACAAAATTCATTTAAACTCAACACTTACTCATATGTATGCATATAATGATTAAGTAAATCCTCTTCTTATTGTTTTATGACTGCACGTTTCTTCGTTGTTATATTTCTCATTTTAAGAAATATCTCAACAGCTACTGGTGAAACAAGACAATACATTTAATTTGCTTCTAGTGATATTTGTTTCAAGAATTTTGCTAACTAAATTAAAACAAAATTATACATTTTAGTAAAAATTAAAGTACTAGAACTTTACAACCGGAAAGCACTCTTCTAGCACGTTACCATTAAGAATTTATAATATTTATAGAGATATTTAATATCAGAAAAACATTATGAATTTTTTTATGTATATGATGTATTTGCACTTCTTTTACTTAACTATTTTAATATATATTTCATGAAAGTACGGTTTATTTACTAAAATTATCAAATTATCCTCTTGATAAAACGGTAAATCCCTCTGATTCTTCCCGGATCAATATGATTTTTGTTATAGAGATACACATTTGCAGGGTTAACGACCTATCAGTCTACGCGAACGAAGTTGCGGGTAAAAGCTAGTTAATAATAATTGGTATCTTTACCTAAAACTATATGTTAGCTTCGTGTAAATTTTCATTTCTTATATTTTTGTAATAGGATTTTCCTTACGCACCTACTTATCTGCGTTAAATTGTATCGTAAACCACATAAATATCTACTTCATTGCATTGATATTGTCATCCAGATAATTTTGGAGTGAAATTCAAATTCAAATTCAAAATATTCTTTATACAAGTTGATTGTTTACAGTACTTTTGAATCGTCAAATGTTTCAAAGAAGCTACTAGTGATTCGGATTTCGGAAGTGTGCTCCTACGGAGAAGAACCAGCAAGAAACTCGGCGGATAATCGGTGGTTACAGGTTAATCGTTGATATAAACACAAAATATTGATACAAACACTTTCTTATTAATAAAAACTATCTGGATATATAAACCAAGAAAAGAAATTCATTTTATATAAAAAAAGAGAAAGAGAGATAATAAGTCTCATTTGTTTACTCCTTATTGACTATAGACGCATTTCCATGCTCGTTCTTACTCTAGTATAATAACTCTATAGCTATTGAACATAAAATGTGCGAATGAACTTAATTAGCGAATTAAATTATAGGGATGTTACTTGGAGTAAAAAAAATCGTTTTTTTTACTTTAAAATAAAACGATTGATAATAAATGTTTTTTTTAAAGTTACCTTTTTAATATTGGCTATTGAAAGTCTAATTTATAGTTTTCTTATCTGAGTTTCATTCAACAATGCATATCTAATCTAAAAAAATAAGAAAAAGAGTAAAAAAGAAAAAGGGATGCCTAATATAATCGATTTAAAAAAATAATCGATTATTTTAAAAATCGATTATTTTTTCACATCTCTATTAAATTATTCATTATTCAATTCATAGATAATACACTATATATGATTCAATTTCTGAAATCTGAATTATTTCATATTTGTCAGATTATAATATATTCAAGACAAAATAAATAATTGGTATTTGAATTTAACAGAATTTATGATAAAAACATTAGTTTCGACCAGGAGTCGCAGATATAGAATCATCAAATGAATAATGGTACGTTTGTATATTATTTACTGAATAACAAAAATTCTAGTGGGGGTTCATGTTATTGGGGTTTATTTTGTTTTTTTAGCTCTTTGTAAATAGAATTAACTTAAACTACTTATGTAAGCATTAACTTATGCTATGTATTGCGCAAACTAGACATGGATAAATATAACTTTCATGAAAAAATAAATTCTAATTTTTAATACTATATGGCCACAGCGTAACGCAAATTATTAACTTAAAAAATCTTACTTTTCAGAATAATAAAATACTCAGTACTATAGTCAACGCAATAGATAATAAGGATGAAGTAAAGAAACGAATAGAAAGTGGTAAAGTCACACTCCGCGAACTTCAGGCCTGCGTTGAAAATTGTCAAAATCGTTTTGGAGGAAAATCAGAATTAGCTACAGAAGACGACATAAGGTATTCGTGAACTTAAAAATTCAATTTTGTAGATACCATAAATTTGAGGCGCAAAGAAAACAATTCAATTTTATTATTTTGAGTATAAATCTTTTGTTGAGGGATTACATGAGATATATGTAATCTGCCAGTCCTTAGGTGTCGAATTGTAAGCTAAGGCTCCTTTAATTCTGTTTAAGAAAATAAAGTTTTCCTGACATTGTATTGGAGGCTAACTTTATGTTTTATGCTCTAATTTTTTTTTTATAATGTTTATAAATAATAAATAAGAAATAAAAGTAAATTATTATAATAAAAATATATGTGTATTTAATTTTAGAATAATAAGCTTATGTGAAAAATGGGAAAAAATCCTTAGCCATGGACTCAAAACAAATCTTTCCAACTCAACAATACAAAATTTTGTATCTGCGGGCCTTAACTTCACATTCAGTCTAGTTAATATTGGTAAGTGTTTGAAGATCTTTCATAAACCTATTAAATCAGCAACAATTTATTAATTTACTTTGTGAAATTCTATGGTACAAAAGTTATGATAGAATCCTTGTGCTACAATCCTTGTATGTTAAGAAAATCTGTGTAATACAAAGTGTAGGAAGCAAGGACCAATTGTTATACCTTTGAAATGTAGGATTGACTACAACAAATACTAAAAAATTACACTACACACATTCACTACAACAATATTGCCTATTGAAAAGCTGTTAAAATACATAGTCATAGGAGCAAAATATGCTTCAGTTCTGTGAAACTAGATAGATTTAGAGAGATCTTGTTATTATATTATTTTGCCATTTTAGTAAACAAAAATCCTGAAACTTTAGTAACAATTTTGAATTATGATTGTGTTATCATATTTTTCTAAAGTTGTCAAAGAAATCTTTTGAAATTGCCCTCATATATTTAAGGTAATTCATTATGGAGTTACTGTTGTCTACATCTAACAAAACATGAAAAAGAGAGATTCAAAATCCTCACCAACATCAACACTCCCTTGGGATATTTCAGAGCATTCCTTCGAGCTTCACTAAATGAAAGATCTTTGGAAAGGTAAATACCAAAAAAATAATGATTTAAGTATCATGTTATCAATATTTAAATTGGCTTATTTAATTAAAATGAATAAACTATTATTCATTTTATTTTTTATTACATTTATATTTCTCTCTATCTCTCTATTTGTTATACATAACAATCTTATTGTAGAGATATTTATTTCTTACATAATATTCTTGCATTATGGTATATAAAAGTAATTAATGTTTTCTTTTTTATTGGTGTTTTCTTTTCTTTTCTGTACTTTTTCTATGTGGCATACAATAAAGTGTTTAAATTAATATATAAAAATATTTATTTTAATATTCATTTTCAATCAAGCCACATCCATTTTTTGCTGACCATAATAAAGTCCATACTGCATTGGCTTTAATACAAAAGTAATTTTAATACTTAGAATAGATGTGATGGTTCATAATTATTGGTAAAATTTAATAAAACAAACTAGTATTTTCAGTTAAGTTGTTTTTATTTCCACAAAAAAACAGATACTTACAAAGTTGGATATCCCATGGACTTCTTGTAGAATATTATGATGAAGGTGCTTTTCTCAGATGTCTAGAATCAAGTTTACTTCCAGGTTTAGCTACAGGTACCCATAACCTTTAATTATTTATAAAAAAATTTGTATGCTATTAATGGGCATGCTTTATTAATGTTTATATTAACCTTGTAGCCTTATCATCTATTTTGTTTGCATTATCAATTGACAGACCAGAGTTGAATGAGTCACAAAATTTGAACCATTTAAACAAAACTGAATTGGTTATTCCACTGCCAACACCGGTAAAAACATCTGCTAGTTCTAAAAGAAAGCCAATCAGGCAGGTTATATCTTTTGATAAAACTGAAGATAAAAATACAACGAAGTTGAATAAAAAACTTGAACCCATTGATAATGCCAAAGAATTTTCTTGGAACAGTGCACCTGCAACTTGTCTCAACTCTCCAGATGCAAAAGTAACAATAGCAAAAGTCTCAGCAAGTGAACCAACAAGTTCAGATTGTAAGACTGGCATAAGACATTTCTTTCCAGATAGTGTCAAAGCAATTGATAACCCATTGCAAATACTATCTAAACTATCAGAAAGTGCTAAAGAAATATTTTCAAGTTCACAGAACAGCATAGATAAGAATGTTGCTAAAGATGATTTATCAGATCTCAGTGTAAACTGTCTAAAAATATATGAAAGTGACAGTGAAGAGGTAGTTGGCAGTATTGATGGAAGCACGTCTTGTTTAGAACTCTGTTTCACTGAAGACGACGAGCGTGAGGAGAAGGGTTTCAATTCTATTATGGAAAATAGGGAAAAAGAATTTATGAATCTGCAGTTAAGGTATAATCAGTTTGAGGCTACCAGTAAAGAAAAAATACAAAAGTTAGAGAAAGTTGTTTTAGATTTAAGGAAGTGAGTAATTATTGTTTCAATTATTTAAACAAAAAAATGCCCCTGGTAAAAATACTGTATAATTTCAGAGAGAATGACAGGTTGAAAGGTCAATTAAAAAATTATATGACAGCTATGGAAATGGGTGTTGCCCTGAAAAATAGCAATGGGCAAGATGATGAAATTAATCAGTATGAAAGAAAACTAGTGCAGGTAATCCTTTTATAGTAAATATTGTTAGGTTAGCATTTTAAATTTAGCATTAAATCTTAATATTTAAATGAGTTAATCTTGTATACAGGGTGTTTGGAAGGTCGATGCAAAGCTGCAAACAGGAGCTAGTATAGACTATTTAGAACCATTTAAACTGAACTTATGTTAGGCGAAGTGCGACTATTTTTTTTTTATAAAATTTTAAAGATTTTTGAAGAAAAATCCGAAGTTATGTCATTATTTGCTAATAATCGGCCATTTTGAAGCCAAAGTCAATTATTTTTTATTTTATTTTATTAAACTAATGTGTAAACAGTGTAATAAAACATGATTAAGGTATCTGTGTTAAGAGATATTTTTTTTACAGATATTTGAAGTCAATCATTTCTTTTAAGATCAGAGAAAGCTGATTTTTGATGGCATTTAAAAAAAACTAGATTGTGCTTTTTTAGTTCAAACATTTTATTAAATATGCCTGGTCATTGTTCTTTATTTTGAGGTATCAACTATGCGGATAGCCCGCAAATTATTGAAATTAAGATCTACAAACTAAATTGCGAGAGAAAATTAAAATTTATAGGCGAAGTAATAAAAACAAAATTTTAATGAAAATCATTTATTTTTCGTGTTCAAAATGTCCGCCGCGGTGTCTAACACAGGTCCGGCCCGTCTTATTATTTCTGTTGTTGTTATTTTCAACTTCATGTCCATTTACATTGGTCGGGTTACAAGCTCGTGCGAAAGATTGAAGGGACTCTTCTAACAAAGGCCGACGCGTGACGTGTGAAATGAGATGGCAATAAACTTTTTCTGTTGAGGTAGCGTATGCACAAAAACAACAAGTACCCGTTTCATGGTACGGGTGTTCAAGGCCTTGAAGAGCGAGATCCTCAGAGTAGGATTCAGTTTTGTCGTTTTCTTCTCAACTCAGACATTGAAGATGCATGGTTCCTGAAGTCAATCTTGTGGACAGATGAAAGTAAATTTTCAAGGGAAGGCATTATTAATTTCCATAACCTTCATCTATGGGCTGAAAAACATAATAATCCACATTGGAAAACGCAAAAATCATTCCAAAAGAAATTCTCGGTCAATGTGTGGGCCGGAGTTATTGGCAAAATTTTGATTGGGCCTCATTTCTTACCAGATAATTTAAATGGAAATAATTATTTAGAATTCCTGCAAAAAGATCTTCCAGAGCTTGTAGAGGAGTCTGGGGCCTTGATATTCGTTAGCGACCGAGAGCTCATTTTTCAACAAGATGGTTGTCCAGCGCATTGGGCATTAAATGTACGGGAGCACTTAAACAATTGTTTCCCCAATAGCTGGATCGGCAGAGATGGGCCCATCCCTTGGCCCGCCCGTTCACCTGACCTGACTCCGCTTGACTTTTACGTGTGGGGTCGGGCTAAGGAGCTAGTATACACAAATGTGGAAATAAACACAAAAGAAGAATTAATTGACAGAATTAATTCAGCGTTCGCGACGATGAAAGTGGAAATGAAGTTAAAGATAACGACAACAGAAGTGAGAAGTCGGGCCCGTGCTTGTGTTAGAAACCGCGGCGGACATTTTGAACACGAAAAATAAATGACTTTCATTAAAATTTTGTTTTAATTACTTCGCCTATAAATTTTAATTTTCTCTCGCAATTTAGTTTGTAGATCTTAATTTCAATAATTTGCGGGCTATCCGCATAGTTGATACCTCAAAATAAAGAACAATGACCAGGCATATTTAATAAAATGTTTGAACTAAAAAAGCACAATCTAGTTTTTTTTAAATGCCATCAAAAATCAGCTTTCTCTGATCTTAAAAGAAATGATTGACTTCAAATATCTGTAAAAAAAATATCTCTTAACACAGATACCTTAATCATGTTTTATTACACTGTTTACACATTAGTTTAATAAAATAAAATAAAAAATAATTGACTTTGGCTTCAAAATGGCCGATTATTAGCAAATAATGACATAACTTCGGATTTTTCTTCAAAAATCTTTAAAATTTTATAAAAAAAAAATAGTCGCACTTCGCCTAACATAAGTTCAGTTTAAATGGTTCTAAATAGTCTATACTAGCTCCTGTTTGCAGCTTTGCATCGACCTTCCAAACACCCTGTATATATATATTTTCCGAATCTCGGAAACGGCTCCAACGATTTTCCTGAAATTCAGCATGTAGGAGGTTTTGGGGGAGAAAAATTGATCTAGCTAGGTTTTATGTAAAAAAAATATTGTTTTATCCCTATTTTTGGGCATTAAAAAACACTAACATTTATATTGAATTGAATTTTCGCCATTAACTGTCAAGTCGACATAGCATAGAGTGCCAAGGATCGATCCCAACTAAATAATTGTTTTTTTTCTTTTTTTAAAGTTTTTTTTTGTAAAAAATTACCGAGCGAAGCTCGGTCACCCAGATATTTTACATTTAAATGAGTTAGTCTTGTATGTTTATAAATATATATTTTTGGAATCTCGGAAACGGCTCCAACGATTTTACTGAAATTCAGCATGTAGGGGGTTTTGGGGGAGAAAAGTCGATCTAGATAAGTTTTATTTGAAAAAAATGTCGTTTTATCCTTGATTTCGGGCTCTAAATTTTTTTTTAAATTTACGTTGACTACAATCACAATTTTTCGCTGTCAAACGTAAAGTAATGGTAGTTCATTTGGGGCGGTAATTCATTTGAACTGGCGGTCTAGAGAGGTGAAAACACCTAAAATCGAGCCCCACCTGCCCTATTATTTTTTCTTTTTCTTTTTAATAAATTTTTTTTTCATCATTTTAAAAATTACCGAGCAAGGCTCGGTCACCCAGGTACTTCCTCTTATGTGTAACACAAAATATAAATAAATAATAAATAAATATATTCATATTTATTTATTATTTATATATATATATAATTCATAACTGAAACAATGTTAAAACCTAATCTTCATTCTCAATTTTAATACTATTCTAATATTATTTTTTACTTTATACTTTAAGGTAGCGGAAATGCATGCTGAACTTATGGAATTCAATCAGCATTTGCAGAAACGATTACAAGATTTAGAAAGTTTGGGGTTAGAAGTTTTAGACGTGCCAGAGTCAAACGTAAAAGCCTATATACCTAGTGCGTTTCTAGTGGGGAAGAAAACACATTCTTACCATGTGTATCAGGTACCTATTTAAATTTAATTATAATTAATTTAAATTATATAACTTAAATGTTTATGATAAAAACCTGTGACCAGATGGCGTTGAAGAGAGAGAGAGAGAATAAGTAAAAAGTAAGTAGCTGCCTGTTACTTCCCACTGCAGACAATAGGCCTCTTCTCTCCGTTATTGGAGAGAAGGATTGGAGCTAAGACCTACCACGCTGCTCCAATGCGGATTGGTAGGTTACACATATCTCCAGAATTCTCTAGAGATATGCAGGTTTCCTCACGATGTTTTCCTTCACCGAAAGCGTGTGATAAATTGCAATTATCAATTAGACACATAAGTTTTAATAGAAAAACTCATTGGTGTCTGCCCGGGTTTGAACCCGTGACCTCGTCGAAAGAGTCCCACGGTGTTACCGCTGGGCTACCACAGCTTATAGAGAATATAATAAATCTATTCAATCTTCATCTTCCTGTTCTAATCCCACTGTAAATGGGGTCGGCATATTGTCACATGATTTGGCTATGTTTTATGACCAGCTGCCTGCCCGATGTCAACTTACCTTAGTCGTATTTAACGACATCTCGGTCTGTTCTACTCATCTGGATACTACACAATGAGTCAACTTACCTTAGTCGCCTTTTGAGACACCTCGGTAAGAAATGAGGATAGTCTATTCTATTCAGCCGGATACTACACAACGTAAATCAATAAATGCAATTGTCATTAATTAATAATATTTAAAATTTTCTTAGTTAACCAACATCATGCGTATATAAGCATAAATGGCTTTTTTCTCCCTTGCAACTGTGAATCATACCTATCACAATGCAAAGTAGGGCAAGTATGGTTAATTCGTATTTAAAAACTTGTCCTTTTATGAGTTAAATATGTTATTTTTATGCTTTCCAATATATTATATTTCATTTACTTTATATTATTTATATATTATATTTTTAATATATTTCAGATATTTCTTAAAATAGGCTTGGAAGAATGGAATGTTTATCACCGATACGCAAAGTTCTATGACTTGCACACGCAACTCAAAAAATGTCATCCAGATATTGCGAATTATAAGTTTCCACCGAAGAAAACATTAAAGAAAAGGGTTAGTATATATGAAAAAAGGGAATTTATTAAGGTCTAGAATTAGAATGTGTTTGCATTTCTTTTATTTGTTCCTCGTTCTCTAACTGTTAAGATGATCCAAATCCCAATATGTACCTTTATAATAAAGTACCTCAACAACGAGGTTTTATAATTACAGTGGCTAAAGCTCTGCTTTAAAAAAGGAGCAAATCCTACGATCCACCATTGCTTTCTAATGTGGATTAGCAATTTACGCACATGCCAGCAATTCTCTAGGAATATATAGTTTTCCTCTTAGTAACACAAAACATATGCAAAGTTTATAATAGTAAAGATTTTAAATCCCGCATCCACTGGGCATTTTTATTTATTTACTTATTCTGTTAACTCGAAACGAATCTTGGCTTCCATTGGAAAATATTTTACTCTGTTTTGTATTTTTACAATAATTATAGTTATCTAGCTATCTAATGAAACCAGTTTTTTACCCTACGATTTTATTTTACTTATTAGACCAACTAATAGCATTTTACACTACATCATTAAAAAAACATTATTCATATATATAATATAATCTAAATCTGTGTAAAACACCTTTAAAAGTTCGTTTAATAGTTGCCTATAGTTATTGTCATTTGTTGGCCAAAACAACATTCATTTAGTGTGAACATTCAATTAAATAAAGCTAGCTTAGCCTACAATCATTTTCAAATTAGTGTTATAATAATAGCTTTATTTTACGCCGTGTGGTATCCGGCTGAATAGAATAGTACCACTCTCATTTCTTACCAAGGTGTCGTAAGAGGCGACTAATGTAAGTGGACCCGCCGTGTGGTATCCGTCTGAGTAGAATAGACCCAACCTCATTTCTTAGCGAGGTGTCGTAAAAGGCGACTAAGTTAAGTTGACCCACCGTGTGGTATCCTATTGAGTAAAATACACCACCCTTATTCAGACAGAGGAGTCGTAAAATACGACTAAAGTAAGTTGACGTCAGGCAGGCGGCCGGTCGTTAAAACGCAGCCAAATCATGTGACAGCATGTTTGTAACATGTTGTGCCGACCCCACTTAGAGTGGGATAAGGGCAGGAGGATGATGAATAATAGCTTGATTTTATTTTTGAACTTAATTTAAGAATATGCCTACATTACGTTTAAATTATCTCAATACCTAAGTTGTTGTTCCCTGTTTTCTCAGGACGCACGATTGGTAGAGCAGCGTCGCATAGCACTTCAAGCCTATTTAAGGCACGTGCTGCTTGTGCTGCCCGAGCTACGCAGCTGCACGAGTCGGCTACAGCTCGTCATGCTGCTGCCTTTTTTTGGGTACGCTGTGATTTACTAACGTACAAAATAATTTATAGAATTAGGCGTTACTTTGCGGAGATTTTTAGAGGCGTTATTTTTCGGAGTTTGTGATAGTGAAAGTGCGTAGTGCTTGTGTATTGTGGTGGTGGTGGAGATTTGTGCATGTGTTTTTACGAATCCTGCATGTATCAGGTATGAAAACGGATTGCCCACTCTACATTTAGCATTATATATATTAGCTATTTTACTTTATCGCGGATTATAGCAATATAATTTTATTATTACTTTTCTAACGTCCAAAAGTTGAATTATTTTGCTATATGGAATTCCGTAAAGTATCGCCTACTTATGTGAACTACTAACGTACTTAAATTGGTTAATTGTAATTCATTAATCTTTATATGATTTATTGTATTTGTTTTGTTTGTTTGTTACCATTTTACGGTACGCAATGAGACAGTACAAAATAGTGATGCGCCGGCCTGTTAGTAGCAAAGTTTACCTTTAACTCTTAAAGGTTTAACAATCTCTGTGTAGTGCAAGTTTTTTTTATCCTATTCGATCGCATTAGCGTAACGCAATTGGTATGTGGCTTTATCTATTTATAAAAGTAAGTAAGTAAGTAGCGGCCTGTTACTATCCCACTGCTGGGCATAGGCCTCTTCTCTCCGTTATTGGAGAGAAGGATTGGAGCTAAGACCTACCACGCAGCTCCAATGCGGATTGGTAGGTTACACATATCTCCAGAAATCTCTGGAGGAATGCAGGTTTCCTCACGATGTTTTCCTTCACCGAAAAGCGTGTGATAAATTGCAATTATCAATTAGACACATAAGTTTTAATAGAAAAACTCATTGGTGTCTGCCCGGGTTTGAACCCATGATCGTCTCTAGAGATTCACACGGTCGCACCGCTAGGCCATCACAGCACTCTATCTATTTATATATTAATTTAATTATCAAAGACTTCAGCCACAAAGACATTACATTAACCCAATAATAATTAAATAATATATTTATATCAATACATGTCGGCTATAAAAACAAACTTCTTGCCAGTAACGAGTGAAAAAGATTATGATACTATTATTTTATCTGTTTTTGATATAGACTAGCCATTCAGCAAACAAACTTGACTCATTTTTAATCGAGACTCAACTTTACTTGTAATCAAACAAACAGACTGATGTAATGTTGTTATATTATGACCTATAAAAAAAACTTTTCGACCACTTACTACTTTGATATAGCCTAGTCAGTTGATTAACATAGATAATTCATTACTTCTTAATCTTTTTCGACATAGATTATCTTCATAAACATAGATTATATCTAAATTATGTTTATAAGAAAACAATGTTTTTTTCAGAACATCATCTACTACTAAAGAAAATGGAGTAAATCATACCTTAACTCGTCAACAATCTGATGACTCAGTGTCAACATTGAATGTGCTGTGATGTTTGGCAACTATTAATAATGTATTTGATAAATTATATTTACAGGCACATTGAACTAAAGATATAAAATAAGCAATAAACGCCTAGACAATGTAGTAAAATATTGAAAGAGAAGACCAAAATAATGCGAATATTAATTTATTTTCATTATAATTTTAATAGGATAATTTTAATTCCAATTTCTGTATATATTCGTTAAAATTAAAATTAATTTTTATAAATGAAAGAGAATATTTTAATTGTGCTTTTCTTTACTCTCGAGTACGCAATTTACATGAAGTATTATTTTACGAACTCTTCTGAATATTGTATGATTACTCACAAGTCATATATTTACGACTATTCGTAAAAGTTGCATCTACTTGAAAATTTAATGAATTGTATACTTTTCCAAAGATATCTGGTAATTTATGCCTGATGTTATATGTAAATGCAAAATAATTACTTTAAAAAAATATATTTTAAAGCAGCGTTTAAAGTTTCCTTAGATGTTAATCAATTTAAATCAATTTAATGGAATATGTTTATAATTTATATGGTCACGTATGTGTTAGGGCTTACTGTTTAAATCTATACATATTACTGAGCAAATTCACAAAGGCTGTCAGTCTATATGTTTTAAATTTTCTCAAAGTCTGCTAAACGGTTTTTAAACTGAAATACATATTAATGACACACTAATTTCCACGCTAGCGAAGCAGTTGGCTGAACTAGTTATTATTATAATGTTTTCAAACATTCATTGTCAAAGAAATTAATTAAAAACTGCTTACGTGATCAGGACAAAACGATAATCCTATTTTTTATCAGTTATATGAATAGGCGCTAGACACAAAAAAATATTGTAACTAAGTTACAGTGTATTGGATTTACACGGTAGTTATTGGTACATATATATTATTCAAAGCAAATTTAAGTAATGTTCGAATCTATCGACTAAAACCGTTTTAAAGAAAAAAGTTAGTAAAGCTTTAATAAACTGGTATAGACGTATTAACTAAAATTTAAATTGTCATTATTGGAAGTTATATACATAACTGTTCATTTTAGAATAAAATAATCTGTGATATCATTAGTGATAAGCATAACTCTATTTGTTTTTAATATGTATATGTTAACATTGTATCATGAAGTATTGTAATATCGCAAATGTTTTAATAACTGATGCTAGAAAACCTCAATGTCACGCTAAAAAGTTCAGAAAGTTAATTATATTTATCGACCAGATTCATTCGGTTCTGTTCGGCCATCTGTTCGATTTACACCTTATATGCAGTATTATTTTTTTGAAATGGGATAAAAAACAATTTTCCGACACGAAAAATATAACGAGATTTACAGCAAATCAAAAATACATTATTATCTTAACATTTACTAAATTAATTTTATATTAAGGATTAGAATCTAATATTTTATAAGAAATTTCCGAGTTATCCAAATATTTGTTATAATAAATAAAATATTAAACCCACTGATATTGCATAAGAAGTATTTTTTAAAGTTTCGCGATTCATACTGATTATTATATAAACATACGGGTCACATCGCGCTATAATCGAATTACCTTTGTATAAGGTTCGACGTTTCGGCAGAATTGCATCCACCGTGGTCACGAACTGACTGGAGCGCCACGGCGTCCTCGTTCCGGAGTACAGTCATAATTTTGTACATCTACCCTCACTTGAACCGCACAACAAATTAATGACTGTAGTCATTTAAATTGTCCCTTAAACCAGTATAATAATTCTATGGATTTAAGGTTTTCAATCCTACTGATATTATGAAGGCGAGTCTGTGTATGTATTTTTCCTGTTTGAACGGTCGAGCGACTTGATGAATTCGTATTAAATTTTGCGTAGACTTAGATTTAAACGTTATAATAGCGTATTTATTTCTTTAGAATCCGTGGTAGTAGAAATAAAATACCCATTATCGCCTGTAAATAGTTACCTATAGGTAACTATCTTAATACATAAAATCTAAATTACACCGCGCATGAAACCGCGATATGCATGAGTAAGTAAAATATAAAAACATTGTATACCTTTAAATTGTAGCAAAACTAACAGTATCATATCACACTTGTATAAACGTAGGTCTAGTATACAAAATATTACCCATTCCTGAAATATATATTGTGTGAAACGCAATGCTGTTTGTAAAGTGTATTATAAAGTAGCTGTATAATTATAAATATTATTTAAACCTGTTAATAAAAACCATAACTACTTTCCAATTCTTGTTTTAATTTTAACGAATATTCACAAATTCTTTTGTAAATTTATTTTATCACTCATTATATTCATCAGATAGATTAAAGACTTTACCTGAGGTGACCGTGCTCGATAATTTTTTTAAAGATATAATTAAAAATTTCAAAAAATAGGTGGGGCCTAAATCTAGGTATTTTCACCTCTTTAGACCAAATGAGCTATCATGACTTTACGTTTGGCAGCGAAAATTCTTTTGAATTCAACGTAAATTTTAGTATTTTCCGATAACAGGGATAAAAAGACATTCTTTTTAAATGAAACCTAGCTAGATCAAATTTTCCCCCCCAAAACCCCCTACATACCGAATTTCATGAAAATCGTTGGAGCCATTTCCGAGATTCGGAAAATATATTTATATATACACATACAAGATTAACTCATTTAAATATAAAGATTAATATATTCTCGAATCCAAAGATACTAATATTATCAAACTTCTAGGCCAGGGTAGGCGAAGCTAGATGCAGCAACGTGCCATTTTTCATTAGTCATAGGCGTCCCATTAAAAATTTTCAATGGATTTGTTCCATATATTTAATCAAAACACTTTATTTAATACTTTTGCAATTTTCCAATTACACACAGTTTAACTATTGTAAATATAAATAAATCTGTGAAGTTCCTATAATGAATTGTTACGTGCTTTGGTTGGCAATCGCTGTTTGAAAATGGCGCAGGTGAGGCTTTTTACTAATGGCCCTTAAAAGTGCCGAAAGGATCATAAATCATAGAATAATAAGAAGTTAAATAAAAGACCTTGTAGCAAATTAAATTCATAATTTTATTTTTATAATAAATAAAAATCGAGAAAACACTCGTTTTGAGAGTTTTCTGTATATTAAATACATCATACAAAAGATGTCAATACAAACTAAATCACTTGGTGCAAAGGCAAGCCTGTCGGTCTGGGTTCGCTCGAGAGCAGCCCTACCTCCACTTTGAGCTATCTATGCAACAGGCGAGTGATACCGAGGATAGCCTCATTTTATCTACACATAAACGAGGAAGTAACTTATATAAACAAAGATACAAACTGCCTTCCACGTGGAATGCATCTTTGCAGGCGACTCCCAAATACGAATGAAAATATATGTATTTGATCATGATTGTAAAATGTATATAGAGGTATGAAAAAAGCGTAATACCACTTCACAAGTGAATAAAAAAAACTTGATAATTTAGGTTAATGTAATAAAATAAATAAAAATATTAAATCAAGTATCTAACTTAAGTATGAAATAATTTACTACACTTTACACCTAAAAGACATAAATGTATTGCAACATATCAAGGAGCTCTGGAACCGTCGGCCAGTTTTACGGAGCTTATAATAAATTTCAGTTGGTAATATTTTAATCTCACGCTCAATATGTAATAGTTGTGATTTATCTTTGGTTTTCTGAAGCACGCGGTCGAGAGTTCCATAACTCCTCAGTGGACGCGACGAGTCCGCACCGGACTGCCGTCAGACGCGAATATTCCATAAGTACTTATATAAGTTACAGATCTACTAAGAAGCTAATGCATCTTAAAAGCGAATAGAGAACTTTAAACCAAATCGAAAGGCGCATCTGGATCAGACTTATATAAAATCATAAAAACTCAAACCACAAGCAAGGAGTTGTCAATATTCATCAAAATAGCACAGCGCGTTTCTACTAGATAAAACAAGCTTTCTATAAAGCTCAAGTTAATAAATATGTGACTATATTCACTATAGTGCAGGCGCGATTCGGTTCTTTACTAAAACATCACAGTTCATAAGCTAAGGTGTACATAAAGCGATATTAGAGTGGATTTAAATAACAGATTCTACGACAATAAAGGTCTCAAATAATATTTGCATTGGTGGAAATACATTTATAATAATAAGTATTATTATAATTTTGTCAAACCGATTGTTTTCATCTAAAAGTAATATTTTTTTTAGTTGATAGGGATTTTTAAATTCTGCAATGAATATAAAAATCACCCACTAAAATTTCGTTAATCCATTTTGCGCATTCAGTGCCTAGTAGCTGGGAACTTGCTTCTTGCAGCAAGTCGCTCAGGCACCCGCGCTCGGAACACTTATTGCTTACGAGTCATCGGCTACGGAAGCTACTTCAATTGAAACACTTTCGATTACTACATATCAAAGTCCTGTCCTAACCATACATGATACCTTACTTGACAACAAATTTATCGTTTCGTTAACTTATTAAATGCTCGCATGTCGGCATAACAACTCTTATCACAATATATAAAAATATATATTAAAAGAAGCTTACACTACACATTGAAGATGCACTCCGGTATGCATTTGCCACCACACTTGCAACGCAACAACCATGAGGTTAATGTGATATTATTATTTTATTTTCAACTGTCTTTATTTGTGCGGCAGCATATGCAAGTAACTCGCGACGTATTTGCATCTAGTAAAATTCTAGTGTCCATCAGAAGAAATGGCGTCACTCTCGAACTGCAAATGTACTGGTAACTGGCTCGGTGATTTTTGTACTGACGATTTAAATGTATTCCCACTTGAAACATACCATTTCTTCTCGACAGACACGAAAAGAATATTGATTTTAGCACAATATGCGTAGAAAGCATTTCAATTTAAACTAAAATTAATACTTGTCATTTCATAAAAATATTTTCTTTATTTATCTGATCTTAAAAGCGACATCATAGATCCAGCTTCCAAACGAAGTGTATAGAAAATAATACTTTTTTTTCATAAGGGACTCGTAATTTCTACTTGTAAGTTTAAAGCTGTGCCTATATATTATATTACGTAATTTTTTTTCACTCTTTTTCTACATATTATCAGCGAATCAGTATAGACACAGACTGCCGCTTGCTAGAAGCTATAATCTTTAAAATACATGTGCACTTATTGACTTTAAGATTAGACAGCTCGAAACATTAAGCCTAAGAGAACTACGATACTTTTTTTTATCATTTTCTTGTAGCTTATATTAGGCTTTTCATAAACACATAAGTAGAATTATATTATGGATATATTTTCCGAGAATGATTTTTGCCGCCTTACTCTAGGTACATCTATGAAGTTTCGTTTAGATTCACTATGACATAACGGCTATCTCTTCAACTCTCATCTGCAAAACAAAAAATAAACACATTTAACAAGGCATCTAACATCTCTAGCCCCAAAAAAGGCGAAAATCTACAACATTGAAATAATATAGTTTTTAAATTTGAGAAAGTTAAATATAATTTTTCTTGTAAACATATGTGCTAATAAAATAAACACTATATATAGATTTCCATGAATACGATTTACCCTACAAGCCTGTAATGTAAATTGTAAAATAATTGAAAAATAATAGTATACAGTAAACATAAATGATTAAAATGTAGCAATTTGAGTATTATCTCGACAAGTTTGTATTTGGATAATAGCAAATAGTAATTTATGGTTCGTTTTTGTGGGAGCGACATTCTGTGTTGTACGTAGATGAAAATCATAAGCTTAGCGGAATCATAAGTACATGTCACAAAATCTTATTAATTAATATAGTATGTTTTGACTTTATTTCTATAAATGTCCCGTATATTTATTTATAAAATATCCTCAATTATATACTACACTGAATTTTTCTATTTCCGAAGGAAAAACGAGAATTCTTTAGTCCTACTTGTTAGCGCTGTATACAAGATTCAATTGCATCAATTTTCATGTACATGACAAGCCGCGAAAGAGTAACAAGACAGACTTTCGCATTTATAATCCGTGTGGTATTCGGCTCAGTAGAAGAGACCACCCTCATTTCTTACCGAGGTGTCGTATAAGGCGATTAAAGGTAAGTTGACCCGCCGTGTGGTATCCGGTTGAGTAGAATAGACCACCCTCTTTATTACCGAGGAGTCGTAAAATACGACAAAGATAAGTTGACGTCAGGCAGGCGGCTGATCGTAAAATATCTAGCCAAATCTTGTGACAACATGTTTATATCATACCAACCCCACTTAGAGTGGGATAAGGGCAGGAGATATGTGAATATTGAATAACATACCGCGCGCACCGACAATAATGGATTTTCGCTTGATGTCCTGCGCAGGCGCGGGCCGAACCACGCCAGCTGCTCCTCCACCCACCAAGTGACCACCGCCTGCGCGGATTGGTTTTGCTGCAAAAATAAACATAAGATTAAGCCGGCTTGTGTACGTATTTCGCGCTCTCTCTCTGTCATCTTTTCATCCAATAGGCAGTCTCTGTTAGATATAATAGGTCAAGTAAATAGTAATCCATTATTTTTCGATCATGTCGTTAGTAATCGATAACTCGCCTTGCATAAGTGCTATCGATTTACACTAAACGGTGTCAGAAGCGTATGCTTTCGTACTAAAAGCAGACAGACAGACATTTGTGTGACTGCTTGATTGAATATCGTTTGCACGTGCCAAAGAAGGGCACCAAAAAGAGAAATTTTCCCTTGTTTTCAGTTTTTCTTAGATAAAGGTGAAAACGCAAGTCAGGCGGTTGAAAATTTGAATAATGTCTATGGTCTTAATACTGTATCAGCTAATCGTGTGTAATTATGGGTTCGTCGATTTCGATCCGGTAATTTTGATGTTGAAGACGCACGACATTCCGTAGAAGTAGTTGTCGAAAATGTCAATAAAGTAATGAAAATTTTTAATTTCGACCGTCATGCAAGCTTTTTTTCGATAGCTCAGGAGCTGAAGATTGCACAAAAAAACTTTTTAAAACCACTTTAATAGGTGGAATATAAAAAAAAAGCTCGATGTATGGTTGCCACATGAATTGTCGCAGAAAAATCACATGGAGCTAATTTTCATCTTCGAATCACTGCTGAATCGCAACAAAGTCAACGTATTTCTTCAGTGGATGTTGACTGAAGGTGAAAAGGGGATCACTTACGACAACGTTAAGCTAAAATGGTCGTGGTCGAACTGCGGTGATCAGGCGCAATCGGTGGCTAAGCCAGGATTAATGGTCAAGATAGTTCTTCTGTGTGTTTGGTGGAATTGGATCTATTATGAGCTGTTCTACTAAGACCAAACTCTTAATTTGGACCTGTACTGTCAATAATTTGACCATCTGAAGAAAGCAATCGCCCAGAAGTGGCCAGGTTTGGCCAATAGGAAAGACAATATGTTTTATCAGGACAACCACACACTTCAATAGTGCCTCGCCAGAAGTTCCTAGAGCTTGGTTGGTAAATTTTTATGCGTCCATCTTATAGTCTAAACCTAGTTCCAAGTGATTACCAACTGTTCTTGCCACTGGCAAATGTTTTTGATGGTGAAAAATTCGTCTCAAGAGAAGCTTGTGAAAATTGACTGTCCCAATTTTTTGCCAATAACAAAGAAGATTTCTGTGGGAATGGCAAAATAAAATAACCTTAAAAATGGCAACAAGTTATCGAACAAAACGATGCATAAATGAACCAAATCGGATATGTTTAACTACACTAGATTAAGCCGTCAATATTCTGCAAAAATAATGGATTACTTTTTACTACACCTAATATGTTTCTTCTACTTTCACTCCACACGATCTCGTGTTGCGTGAATCCAGCATCTCCATACGATCGTATTGAAGCTACCAGTCTACCAAGTGGGGGTCTGCCTTAATTGCGTTTTGCGGTGCTAGGTTGCCATTCATTTGTATTAATTTATAAAAAAAATATAATTAATTAAATAGCGTGTAGTATCCGGCTGAATCGAATAGACTGCGCTTATTTCTTACTAAGGTGTCGTAAAAGGCGCAAGCGTAAGGTAAGTTGACGTCAGACAGCCGGCCGGTAGTAAAATACCTAGCCAAATTATTTAACGACATAGTTAATACACGTTGTGCAGTGCGTTGTGAGTGGGATTAGGGCATGAGAATGATGTAACGGCCTGTTACTATCCCACTGAGAAGGATTGGAGCTAAGACCTACCACGCTGCTCCAATGCGGGTTGGTAGGTTACACATATCGCCAGAATTCTCTAGAGATATGCAGGTTTCCTCACGATGTTTTCCTTCACCGAAAAGCGTGTGATAAATTGCAATTGTCAATTAGACACATAAGTTTTCCAGTAAAACTCATTGGTGCCTGCCCGGGGTTTGAACCCTAGACCTCCTCGAAAGAGGCGCACGGTATTACCGCTGGGCTACCACAGCTTAGAGAGTCCCAGCGCTCGTGTCCAGCGCAGAGAATGATTATGATAATTAAATAAATAACCAGTTTATGTAGTGGTTCCCGACGGGGTCTTACCAATTTGTGCCTGCACACCTCTTCGGGCAAGATTCTTGGCGCGAACTGCTTCTTTGATCCTATCGACCTCGAATTGGTACCTCTTGCGATCACGCATCGCTCCCTCTTTAGCCTCCTGTCGGAACAAAAAAATAACTTGTTATACGACAGCATTATACATAGAAAGTAAGCGTGTGTAAAGTATGGCTCTGAATAAATTAGATCTAATTGAAATTATTTCCTATCAAAACGAACTTACTGCGTTTATTATGCGTGCGCATTAAAAAAAAATACGTCTATGAAAATAACGCTTAACTACTTAATAGGTATTTTATATTGCTTGTTTCCATGAAAAGTTTTGAAGAATAAATTTTTACAATAAAATAAATATAAAATTTTTACAATAAGTTACAAAATAAAACCTCATATTAATCTCCAATAAAATTAATATTTCCTATAACAGGTATAACCAGAATGTTACTTATTTTTAAGAACAACGAACTAAATATACATTCGAATCTTTTAATTTATCACGAGTGCTCATGTTGTTTGGCAATGTGTTGGTACGCAATTTTTATTCAGCTAACTATAAATTTTGTTGTATTTATCGAAGAACACCATAAAAAAAAATTGTTATTATACCAACGTGATAATATTTAATTACTTAAAAATATTAAAGACTGATCATGAGGTACCATAAAGTAATTTGTATACTATTGATATTCTTCTAATTAAATAATATTTTCGACTTCGAACAAGAGTGTAATATTAATACGAAGATGAAGGGCGGGAGTACCTTTAGCGCAGTTTCTAGAGCTTTGACACGCTCCATGGTTGCACGCAGTCTCTTCTCGAGCTTGGGCAGTTCGCAGCGAAGGTCGGCGTTGTCGCGCACGAGCTGCTTGTGGACCTTCGTCAGCTGCTCCAAATTGTTCTCCAGGAATGAAATTTTTTGTTTCTGTGCAAGAGAACCGCCCTCCTCTTCCGCACCTTCCTCGGAGTTTGTAGATTTCTTTATCCTTGCCTATTATAAAGAAATAATTAATTATTATATTTTTTGCATTTATTCTCACGTGTACAATGTGAATTTGCAAAGGTCGATATATAAACATAAAAATGTAAAAAATAGAGAATTGTGGTACAATAAGTACCACAATTCCACAAGTAAGCGAAAAAAAATAGTTCACAATTGAGGTAATATACTTAGGTCATATATTGTATACTTATACATATTCATACTTAGATCAATCCAGCCGCTTGTATAATGAGCTGTTATTGTTAATGCTATATTAAACCCAAACCTTTCCATCAGATCATTCTGTTTAATGACGAGAAAATCTGTTTCGACATTTTTTTTTATACCAGATACACAGACGAGGCGGAGAAGTTAGTTTAATAGAAAAATAATCTCCACATTTATTTTCAAGGAATAATATTTAAAAACGATAGTGTCAAAAACTATGAGACTGACAAGTTATGTTACTAATAAATTTAACGAGCATTAGTCGTTATATTAAGTCAAACTAACCTGTAAATCCTGTACGAACAGTTTCCGTAGATTGTGCAAAGTTTGCAACTCCTTAGCCACAGTATCTTCCAATCCCTTGAGATCGGCGCGGGCCTGCTCGCGTCTCTCCACACTTTGGCTGTACAAAAACAATATTTAAATTAAATAAAATAAATATTTTATGTGCACAAAAATATAAAACAAAATATTACATTTATTATAAGCCTTACCAAAGTTAATACAAAAGCTTAAAGTATTATGTTTTTTGCTAAAATCGTGACACAATTTGTTAGCTATACTCAAGAGGCAATGAGACAAGTGGATAAATGTAAAAAAAGGGAAAAGGAAACAATTTCATTTAACAACCATGGAAAAAATAATTTTCAAGCTACAATGTCATTTGGTCTTTACCCAAAATTTTCTTATTCGGATTAGTTCAGCTTCAACGCATCTAATTAAGTATTATATGAACGAGCAAGGAAATATTCAAGGGATTTTTGAATTAACTATTTATAACAGCGGAATCCAAAAAAAAAAAAATATACATACAGGCAACAAACATGTCTTCATTCTCATCTCATTCATATCTTTGGTCCTTTTTTCAAGAATAAAGTGAATCGTAATTTAACAATATATTTCAAATTCAAATTCAAAATATTCTTTATTCTAGTTTACTGTTTTCAGTACTTTTGAATCGTCAAATATTTTTAAAGAAGCAGCCCTGACTCGGGAGTTTGCTATACCGAGCAGAACCAGCAAGTAATTCGGCGGATAATTAAAAACAATGAAAAATGCAACCATGTTTCCTGTGTCTTATATTGTATTGCAGGAAACAGCAACTTGTCCTTGTATGTGATAATTTGAATTATGAAATTAATTCAGGACGACTAACTAAACTAAACGTATGAAGAAAAAAGTAAGTTAGTATTATCGAATATTTGCAGTAAGCCTTCAAACAACGATATCAAATCATAGAGGAAAACATTATTTATATGAAAATTTAGAAAAAAATGATCAAAAAGAAATTTTGGGACGTTATTAATTAATTTGGGAATTATTTTGGGACGTTTTCTGTTCTAAACTACCTAGTTTTGAACAGAAAACGTCCCAAAATAATGATTTTAGGTATAAAACACTACTTCCATCATGTAGGGGATCCGAATGCAATAGAAATTACCTGAAAAATGCTTGCGACCTACATCTTCCGGCACACTCCCATCCATATTACGTCACGATCGGAGGCCATATTTGTTAAGAATGCCAACTCCCGGCAGAATGAATATGAATGGGATACGTGCGGAACAAAATGACAATTTAAAATAAAATAAAAAGCGAGCATATCAAGATCTTGCACTACATTTACTTGCACTTACATCGCTAATTACTATTTGTTAACTTGTGTTGTACTGAAAATTGCTAAACATTCAGTCGAGTGTCATGGGATATACGATCTAGAGATGCCACTAAAACAATATCTGGAGTAAATTTGGACACCCATGTGTAAGAGCCCATATTACGTCATTGTACATATACTGTACTGTGATCTTCGCAAAACAATTGCATTAATTGTAATTAAATTTTTGTTGGGTTTCTTAGCAAAAACTAATATAAATGCGATCATCACAATGCTAGTATTAAAATTACGTAATTAGATAATTGGTGGCTTAAAATGGGCGCTAAATAGATTTCCTTATCTTTAAATTATTAGTACCATCGAGCGAAATCTATCTGCACCTTTGTAACCAGTGACTCGAGGCGACAATCACTCTCCGGCATTTAGAATACGTACAGACTAAGGAAGTGGACACTAGGAACATAATAAATGCAATAAAATTGTTAAAAGGCGTGGATGATGTAGGAACGGATTGGTGAGCACGCAAATAACTAAGAAAACAAAAGCCAATACTGGAATGACTAAGAATTGAAATGTTCCCTTAATAAATGCTTTAAGTTTCGCTAATACGTAGTTTACTAACATTACACACACATCGACAATCTAATGAATTAGTATGAAAATAGTTTTAATATTTGGAATATATGAAAATTTTATAATTATTTCTCAACTTTTTTACGTTAAATAACTTGAATCTAATCGAGATAACTCATGGATGACATATGTCATACAAAAATATTTAATAAAAATATGTAATTAGCAACTCTCTATACAAACATTAAAATTTATTTACATAATTATCTATTAAGATAAGTTAAACTTAAAAAATGTTTTATAGTTGTGTTTTAAAGATTGTTATTTATTCAAAATTTTGTGCTCTAAGACAATTTTGAACCTAACAACGAATTGTAGATTTACCGTAAATAACAAGTTGAGCTTAACGAAATTCAATGTGTATTTAGAAAATACTACAAATAATAGTATGTTATTGATTGTTAGGCAATAAGGCTATACTATATTATTTTATTTAAGTATATCATTTTTGCTTGTCAGTAATTTTAAAAGACAAAAATTTTATACGAAATAACAACTTATTTAATTAACGTGTATTTAGTGCAATGACTTTTTTTTTACTTAATTATTATTATTAATTTAGTGCAACTAACAACCAATCAAATTTCCCTTAAACACTTCTATGGTAAGAACTATTAAAAATTTATAACATTAATTGTATTTATTGATAGTAATAATTAGATTGTTTTTCTAATACTTATAGACGAATTAAACGTATTTAATAAGGAGAAAGAATTTGAGTTTTATCCTAACTTTGTTCATAAAATAATAATTTATGAATGCCTTCCGTTAACTACATTAAATATTGTCATAAAAAATCATTATTAGTACCGCGCATACGAATAATCTCAACTTTTTAAATAACAGAATATGCAATGTTTGTATTTCATATTTTCAAAAACCTTTAGATTCTATACTAGTATAAGTTCACTTAAAACTTCAATTAGTTATATAGTTCAAAATTCACTTAAGCTATATTTACCTATTTGTTATCTACACAAATTATAACTAAAATAGACTAGAATTAATACTTCTTTTTAGTAAGCATGCCATGTATATACAACATTAAACATGCTCCAAAGTTAATCTTAGTATACAAAAAGCAATTTAAGTAACAAGACTTTTGTACATGGATATTGACTAGACGAATTTTTGCGAACCATTCAAAACACGTAAGAAAATATTAAATATTAATGCGAAATCAATCAAAAATTCGCTACGTAGTTTGTTTCACATACACCTGTCTTGTGTGAATTACATTTAAAACTAATTTGTATTATTGCCACCTATTATTCACTACGAGACAGTTGCAGTAAAATCGAAAGCGTTAGTGGATTGTAACATATGATGGATCTCCTTCAAGCAGAAATATTTATAGTCAAGTTTTAGATTTATATATTAATATATTAGGGGGGATTATATGTATATTAGGGGAAGTCTGAAAGTTGCACCCATTATAGAAAAGTAGAGAAGTGCAAGATTGAGATGGTATGGACATGTAATGAGGAGGGATGAAAATCATGTGACCAAACGTGTGTTAAATTTGAATGTGGATGGATATGTGCCTAGAGGGAGGCCTAAAAAGAGGTGGTTGGATTGTGTGAAGTATGATATGCATATAAAAGGTGTGGCGCCAGAGTTGACGAAAGATAGGACAGAATGGAAGAGAAAAACATGTTGTGCCGACCCCACTTGGAGTGGGATAAGGACAGGATGATAATATTTTAGATTCGATATAGTAGCATAAAATTATTTCCGAATTCATATATATTAAAAAATTAATTTTGTAAAGTGAATTCTAAGTAATAGTTTATAAAAGAATTCAATCTGAAGTGATACTGGTAACTAATCTTTAGTATTAATATAGAATGAATGAGACACTTAGAAAATGAAATTCATCTTCTTGCCCTTATCCTACTTTAAGTGGCGTCCGCACAACATGTTATAAACATGTTGCCACATGATTTGGCTACGTATTTTACGATCGGCCGCCTGCCTGACATCAACACACCTTACTACTCCTCGGTAAGAAAGACGGTCTATTCTACTCAGCCGGATACCTCATAGCTAACTTAAGAGTATGAAATTATTACTGGTAATGTCATGAACATCAAGTTATATGAACTCCTCCACTAAGTTTTTTTATTATTTTGTGATCTATCGTAAACAATAGTGAAACTAATACATATTACTGTTACAGCTGGTATATGCAAAATTTTGCTTCTAACTATGTAGCCTTTACCCGCAGAAATTACTATGATTTAATTATAGTATTAAATAAAAAACTTGACTTTAAAGGCACTAAAAGTAAACGTCAAATAACATTCGTGCTAACAGGAGATCCACGGTGCCATATCACAGTACAGGCCGACAAAGCTTCAAACCAAAACAACAATTTGTGGATAGCGATGAGTGAGTAGGATCATGGTGACCGATATAAGTAAATGCAGCTGGAGGGGATGGATGTTGCAGGAGTGTCGAGGAGCGGGGGACTTAGGGATTGCCGAGAGCGACTTCTCCTCCGAAGCCTTGCCATTATTGAGGCCGTATCCTAATTTGTCCCTTTTCGGACTGACAATGTAATCCCTGAACTCGTCGTCTTTGAGCAACATTTGCTGGTTGGCGACCTCTTTCTCGGCCTTATCGAGGTTCCTGCGCGGTGAGCGCGACACTAACATGAGCTCCTTGAGTTTGGCGGACTTGTCGGCCTCCTCGCGCTTCAGCTTCTCGTAGTCGTCCTGCAACTGCTGCCTTGCGAGCGTCAACTCTTGGTAGGTACTGTAAAAAAATATATATTCTATTTTTTTGCTTTTGGAATAATTAACAGCTGTAAAGAGCCTATTTTACTTTGAGCAATATTATTTGATGTATTGATATTATAATGTCAACAATCTATACTAATATTATAAAGCGTAATGTAATGTTGTAATGTTTTCACACAAAAACTACTGGACCGATTTCTAAAATTCTTTCAGCATTTAAAAGCTGAGCAACATAAGCTAAGGCTAAAAAGAGGGACCGCTAATAAAAATTTGTCATAAAAAATCTATCATCGCGTGCACTGCGACAACCTTTGACGATAGAAAAAAAAAAGTTCTACAGTATTATTGAACCTATCAATATCTACAAAAAAAAGTCCGCGATACCATTTATCGAACTATTATAGTTATGCCAATATAAGTACTTTTAGTGGGCTTACCACTGCCATGAGATCGGTATGTACGCGGGTGAAACCGCGGGATATTACTAGTTTAATTATAAATTGTCTTTTACATTTCATTTCATAATTAGAGATGACAACATTTATATTATAATTTTCTAAGGAATCTTTTATTAATTGATTGTAATATATTAATGCATGATTGAAAGTACAGGTTCCAAAATTGAGATGCATACTCTTGGATACAATGCACGAACAAACAGTACAAATACTTGTACTAATACTAATAAATAAATACTATTTTTGGTAGAACAGTTTCATTCAATAATAAATTATTTTAGTATTACATTAACTAGGGTAATGACTGAATAGCACATTTATGGCCTGTTTCACAAGTTACCAATAATCTGTCAGTTAGCTTATTCGGAACATATGACACATATCTCGGAATCTTACGTTTCTCAGGTTTCTGGTAGGCTTATTTAGCTCTTAAAGTCCATAAGAAGGTAACAGGAAGATCATTATGTATGATGTGGCTATTATTTTGTTTATCTACTGGGTAGCAAATAACCATTTCAAAATGGCCGCGATTTTATTATTTAAACATTTTCACTTTTCAGAGTCTTTTAGATACATTTATCTGCTACTTAGTTTATTTGTTGGTTAACTTCCTGTCCTTATCCCTCTCTAAGTGGGGTCGGCACATGTTTTAAACATACTGTCACATGATTTGGCTGCGTTTTTACGACCGGCCGCCTGCCTGACAACTTACCTCAGTCGTATTATACGACACCTCGGTAAGAAATAAAGGTGGTATATTCTATTCAGCCGAATACCACACGGCGTTATTTGTTAACTATCCGAAACTTTATCTTTAACTTGTGAAACAGGCCCTTAAGACGTGAAATGATTTTCAATACTAACTCCTTTAGTTCCTGGTGCTGTCTCTGCATGGCCGCCAGTTCGTCGCGCAACGCCGCCAACTGCGTAGCGTGCGAGGCGCGCAGTTGTTCGAGCTGCGCTTCCAACGCCGCTCGCACCTGGGAGTCCGCTCGCTGCTCCGCGGCCGCCAGCTGGACACGCTCTGCCGCCTGCACATACATTAGTCATTTATAAAACAATGTTATATGTTCGGTTAAATAATTTGTAAAATTTCAAATTGTGAAAATCAATTACATCTGAAGTAAACTCAACCCTAATTTTAATTGAAGACAAATTAACATAGACCCTAATTTCAATTTGAGATAAATTAAAAAAAAACCCAATTTCAATTAGAGATAAATTTTGCAATATATATATTTTCTATATTACTTCTTCACAGATTATAGCAGAATAATTTTATTATAAATAATAAATAAATATATGGACACTTACACACACGGTCGTCCGTCCCCAAAGTAAGTAACTCAATACTTGTGTTATGGGTGACAGACAACTGGTGAATATATACTTATATATTTTTTAAATACATACTTAAATACAAATATACACCCAGGCTCAAAGACCAACAAATTCATTTATAGAAAATGTTGGCCCTCGGCGGGAATCGAACCCACGACCCGCGGAGCTGAAGGCAGGGTCACTACCCACTACTCCAATGGGCCAGTCAAATTGGCCAGTCAAAATTATTACTTTTGTTTTTGAATTATCTTTAAAAATTATAATTTTGAAGTTGTATGAAAGAATTAACATGCAACATCTCCAAAATTGCATGGGGCAGACCAATTACTTTGGATTGGATTATTAGGCAATCTCGGAGCTTAAAGTTGATCAATATCTTAATGCATTGAGTGTTTAATATGTCAGCCCCACTAAAATCTTAAATGCTTGAAGTCAATCAAAAACCTATGATTACATTTAACAGAAGAAGTGTGTATATTAATGTGATTAGTATAAAAAGTAAGCACAAAGATGCAAACAAAATTAATTAACTCAACTTATCTACAACCACTTTTGTGTTTGCTAATTATAATTAGAATCATAAAACTCTCTAATGCGTAGTTATTTGAATTGCATCAATTAATTAACACATCAGACAGATGAATTTATTTATTAACGTAAAGTCTATGTTAGATACATACCGGATAGCGCATATCGAAATTATCGAGCACAAAATTCATCATGCCATTAATCTTTACTGTTATGATCGAAGTTCACATTATATTTTTAAAGAAGATGTACTTAGATACGAAATATATGAATTGTTAAAGAGCTCCCAATAATAATAGTTTCTTTCACAAAAGATGGAACTTGATAAACAGGGAATAAAAACAAAATCAAAAAGAATAATCACAAAAAAAATATCTCCTAATATGAGTATTTGGACTCAAATCGCCTTCTTGTATTGGGAAAGTCTGATTTCCCACCTGTGCTACGAAAATATACTTATATACTTGTAGTGGCGAAGTTTACTATCGTATTCTAAGGTTATTGTAGCAGTTTTCATTGCCTGAAAACACGCATAAAACGACATCCTTTAAAATAAAACCTAGCAAGTTCGATTAATCGCCCCCATATTGTAATGCAAGATGAATGTCAATGAAAAATCCAAAAGTCACATTCAAATTTAGCTTACTTTAAATATTTGTAATACAGTTTGCAGGAAACATAAAGATTGAATTAGTTAAATTCATAATGATTAAACCGGTGTTTAATATTTTTTAATTGTCGAAACTCCAAGAATTAAACACATGAAACAACATTTTCTTTTATTTGGATAAAGCTAGGTTTGATTCTAACCCCGTCATATATACAAGAATTCTTCATGGGTATTAGTGATATTACCTGTAGACGCGCACATTCCTCGCGCAATGCGTCAGCAGCTTCCTCCAGTTGACGTTTCTTGTTCTCCGCTTCACGCATAGACTCTGCCAGTGACGCACAACGTGCCTCGTGCTGTGAGATCAATAGGCGACACTCGCCCAGCGACCGCTCGTACTCTTCGATCTGTATCAACCAATTTTATATTAAGGACCGTTCAAATATTACGTGAGCACTATGGGGGGACGGTGCTACCCTTCTTTGCTTTGCTTATTTTGGATGACATGGCGGTTAGGGGAGTCTAGATGATGATTACGTCATCGGTTGTTATTTACTTTTTTACACAAATGGCAAAAAAACTTAGAAACATGGATTCGGGTTTCATGGACTGAAGACTGTTAATTTGAATTTAATATGTATACCAAAAATTTTAAATTGTTTACTAACATATAGTAAGATATAATATTTTTGTCCTTTACTCCATGTTAAATACCGTACAAGTAAAATATAATCTCTATCCTAAATATTTTTTATTTTTGAAATTATAATTATAACGTTATACAAAAACGGGTATTTTTCAATCCTCTTTGTTACCCCAGTATCTTAGTTTTATTTGTGCCATATTTGTTTAGCTAATTTGACGGGAAAGCGTAACAGTAACGTTTAACATTTATAATATTAATAATCTATATTTGTAAATGTGTATATAATCTGTATTGTAGCTAGCTATCATTAAAACACCAGTGAAATTGAAAAAAAAAATCGTACTTCTGAAATTTACTAACATAAAAAGCAAGCAACTGTAAAAAAACATTATGACTAAAGATGCATTCGTTAGAAGGTCATATGAGTGACTACCAACCTGAATTCGCACAGTATTGTATATATACTCTGTGGGTTTTGCGATAATGCGATTACAAGGCTATATACTAATTAAAGGCCCACTAACCTTTTGATTGGCGTCAATGTTAGCGGATTCGAGCGAGTGGCAGCGTTGTACAATATTCTTGACCTCGCTCTTCATCTTGCTAATATGAAGCCGGGCAACCGTGAATTCCTCCTCAAGTTTGCCAACAGTGTCCACGTTCAGTTTGAAGTCCAGTTCAGAACCACCTACTGCTGCACCGATTTCAGCGAGGTCTCGTAACAGGTTGGTGAGCAACTCCGCGATACGCTTCCGTTGGTGAGCGGAGAGGTCCCTAAGTTGTTGTAGTTCAGCAGTTGCAGTCGTCAATGAACTCTGTGCACAATGATAATTTAAAGGTTAAAAAAAGTAGCTGCCTGTTACTATACCACTGCTGAGAATAGGCCTCTTCTCTCCGTTTGGAGCTAAGACCTACCACGCTGCTCTAATGCGAAAGCCATATATTTATTTATTACCTGTTTCGTCTGCAATTCTTCGGAAAGCTGGTCACACTCGCGACTCTTACTGTCCACTTCTTGTGATTTCTGATCATAGTTGACTGCAAGCTCCTCCAACGCTTGAAGAACTTCCTTAACTTCCTCTTTAGCCGCTTCATTCTCCTGCTGGATGCGATTCATGTCCCCTTGTAAAGCCTCATAGTCACGTCTATTGTAAGAAACATAAATAGTTAAAGTTTAAAGACCTAGGCGTTACTTTGCGGTGATCCATCATATAAAAGTAATAATTAAATTAATTTGCTATAATCCGCGGTAAGTGAATAGAAAATATACCCATACTAGCTTTTACCCGCGCGTGATAGGTTGATAATTGGCGCTTTTACGCGTCATCCTATTCCTGTATTATCCTACTTTCTACTAATATTATAAATGTGAAAGTTTGTGAGCATGGATGTATGTTTGTTACTCTTTCACGGCGCTCATCCAATATCGATGAAATTTGGCACGATTATTTCTTATACACCGACATAACATATAGGTTTTAGAACTCCTGTTAATTCTACAGGAATAGGATAACATTGAAAAGCGCCATCTATTATCGATCTATCACACGGCAACAATCAACGCGAATGAAGTCGCGGGTAAAAGCTAGTGGTCCATAGTGCAATCACAGATGGACTCGACGGTAATTGGTTTAATACTTATTATAGTAAATACGGTCATGGTTATACTCAGTTCATCATTCAATCCCTAACAGTCCCTAGTCAGTAGTATTTCATCAATATAGCCAATGAACACAATACTTTTCAGATTAAACTATATCTTGTTTGAATGTAACAAAACGGTTTTTTTTATTGTTGACTAGAATAGATCACCCTCTTTCCTTACCGAGGTGTCGTAAAAGGAGAGTTAGGTAAGCTGACGTTAAGCAGGCGACCGGTCGTACAATATTATCCAAAACATGTGATAACATGTTGTGCCAGCCCCGTTTAAGAATGGGATGAGGATAGGAGAATAATGATGATGTTAGCTCTAATGGCTTATTCTTTTTAAAAATGGGAGTGAAGCAATCATAAATTCGCAACACGAAGAAAATGTAATGACCTATTCTAACCATACGTTCTAACTAGTAATGTATACTAATTTTGATGGCCCCGTCATGCTTGACGCTTTTGACATACCAAAGCAATTTCATTACAAACAAGTGGAATGAATTTTATAACAGAATTTTAATGACATTTAGTCTCATTTCTTTATAAATTATTTATTGAAAGTATGAAAGGTTAAGACATCAAAAATGAATAAAAATATTTCAAATCAATTAATTTTGAATTGTGTTGTGTGCGAAAAGTACATTGCTTAAATTTCCTGTCTTAAACTTGACTTATTTATACTTTTCTCTTTTTGTCAAGTAGACCGCCTATTTTCTTTCTTACTTTCTCATTATTGAGTGTCGTAAAATACGACTAAGGTAAGTTGAAGTCAGGCAGGCGGCCGGTCTTAAAAACGCAGCCAAATCATGTTACAGCATGTTTATAACATGTTGTGCCGACCCCACTTAGAGTAGGATAAGGGCAGGAGGATATACTTTCTCATTATTAAATTGCACATCAACAAAACCTGGGCGGTTAACTACACTAATGACAATATAGTAACATGAACAACAATTAATATTCCTATGTTGACTGAAATAATATATGAAAAGATACATACGAGGTGTGTTCAAAAAGTATCGCGAATTTTGTGTATTTTCAAAAATTATTTATTTATTCGTAAATATCTATTTTGTCCCCTTCAAAGTAATCCCTCTGGGATATTATACACTTGTGCCAACGTTTTTACAAATCTTCGAAGCACTTCAAAAAATCATTTTTTTGTATCTTGTTCAGCTCCTCCTTCGATGCCATCTTTATCTCGTCAATCGTGGTGTAGTGTCGTCCTTTCATGGGCCTCTTCAGTTTCGCGAACAAAAAAAAGTCACAGGGGGCCAGATCTGGGGAATACGGTGGCTGCGGTATCATTGGTCTGTTGTTTTTGGCCAAGAAGTCGCGTACAAGCAGCGATGTGTGAACAGGGGCGTTATCGAGGTGCAAAAGCCAATTTTTGTTTTTCCACAAATTATCGATTAAAATCGAATGACACGAGCCAATCAATATGTCTAGGTCCTCGGCAATTTCTCTATCGATGATTCGAAGATTGGCCAATACCATTTTCTTCAATTCATAAATTTTTTCGTCTGTTGTTGAAGTGTTCGGGCGTCCGGCACGCTCTTCGTCATTCACATCTTCTCGGCCTTTTAAAAACATTTTGTACCACCGATAAACGTTACTTTTGTCCAAAGTAGCTTCTCCATATGCCACAGTCTACATTCGGAATGCATCCGCGCACTTAATTTCGTTTGTCACCCAAAAATCGATACAGGTTCCTTGTTCCATTTTTTGAATAGATAAAAATCGAAGACGAACCAAAACACGTGCAAGCAAAGCAGCTGTCAACAATTAACCGAACATTCAAAATGGCCCAACTTGTCAGCATAAGTAGAGACATATGTACCAACATAACGCCACAAAAAAATCTAAATTGGAATGTATGTAACTCGCGAAAATTCAAAATTCGCGATACTTTTTGAACACACCTCGTATATTATTTCACCTCTCTGTACCAAATGGAGTAGAACTGCTAATTTTAAATATGGAAAAAAACTTAATCATAAATTTATTTGAAATAAATCGAATAGAGGAAACCCCGATACAATTTATAAGACTTATAATTAATTATTGTGAAAATATTGCGCGCTATGTCGAATACATGTTTAACGGCTTTGGAGCATGTAAGTCATAGAAGCATATAGTAACATAAATTACAATTATGTAACCTATCGAAATATTTTGACGAAACTGTTACGTATTTCAACTTTCTTGAAACAATACTGTATTGTTTTCTTTTATTTCTAAAGGGTTTAAAACGTTACATATGTATGTATAAATGAATTATTTTAATGTGCATAAATAATTATAACTCAGAAGATAAATTTCGATTTATTTTAGGTACTACTAGTTTTCACCCGCGACTTCTTTCGCGTGAACTGTTGCCTCGAAATAGTTTCCTGTCATCCTATTCCTCTTAAATAGGATCTATTATCAACTTATCAAGTCGCGGGTAAAAGCCAGTATTAAAATAATTCGTGATGCATTGTTGATATTCAATTGAGTTGTATTTTGTGTTATTTTCTTGAATTAAACATACGCAATCAGATGATAGACTCGGATGCTGGGCTTAGCAGCCCCACAAGTAAACGATGACTAAGCTCTTCTAGTATATCAGATACTACAACAGATACATATCACTTTCGGTTTTTTTTTAATATATTACTTTATCCTATTTTATGACAAATACTAATTTATATATTTCTATTAAAGAAATTAGTTTTCTTTAAAGCTAAAATTACCTCAATTCCACAGCCATATAAGTTAAGATTACTTGCATTTTCTTATCCTATCCTATTAATATTATAAATTCGAAAGTTTTTAAGTATGGATATATGTTTGTTACTTTTTCACTGCAAATTCGCTGAACCAATATCGATGAAATTTGGCAAAATTATCTTTTATACACCGGAATAATATAGAGGCTAGAAATCCTATTAATTATACAGAAATAGGATGACACAAAAATGCGTCATCTATTATCAACCTATAATGCGATAACAGTTCACGTGAACGAAGTCGCGGGTAAAAGCTTGTTTAAAATAAAATGTAGTAGTGACCTTAACTGCAATAATTCATTACATAGTTATGGAACGATTTGCCGCCCTCACAATAAAATACATTATAATATCATCAACAGCAAATAGGATTAGTGTATTACAATCAAGTTTATTTTAGTAAGACAAGGGCATACCTCGTACACGCGATCAGTTCCTCTTGCTCCATCATTTGTTCTTTGAGTTTTTCAACTAGCTGCGAGTGCTGGTTGATTTCCTCGTCTTTGTCATCCAATTGTTGATATAGCGCTTCCAACTTGGCCTGCAAGGCTGCGTCTTCCACTGCGCTCGATACAGCCACTGGCACCGGCTATATATGTATCAATAAATATATAATTCTTAACATTCGATATCTTTTCAAACCTCCTATACGTGGTTTTTATAGTTTTAAAGTAGACACTTCCGTAAAGGTAGAAATTGAAATGTAATTAATTCAAAGCGTTTTATTGGGAGACGTACGAGAATATTGTACTAAAGATAATAATCGGATGTAGATTTGGTAGATAGCTTTGGTAGAAGGAAGACACCCTTTTAAAACTCTTGGTCGGAATAATATGATTACTGATGTAATTAGATCACTTCTAAATCATATTAAGCGTTTGCGCTAATGAATAAATATATACCGTTTTTCGTGACCGTTTTTCCAGCGTCATACTAATCGGAGTAACGCTAACGAGATCGAGTAAGTTAAAAAACTCGCACTAAGCACACATACCATTGTTTTTTTACCTCGAAATATTAGTTTTATTAAAAACACGCAACAGGAGCCGTTTTAATCTCTTAAGTTTTTTTTTCTTCATATTAATGACTAATGAAATGATGCTGAGTAAGCGTTAGACAAGATATATGTATTAAAGTCTGTTGTCGTAATAACCATTTCCACCTACGGCTTGACTCATGTTTGGTTACTGTTTTAAACAGAACTGCTTGTAAACAAGATAAGTATTTATGAAAACGAAAACCACAATGACAACCTATATAAAAACATTACTTGGAATAACTTAATGTCTTGTCTCAAAATTTGAATATTAATGTAATCCTTTTTGATTTACAGTCGACATCGTGCGCCCACATTGCGGATAGCGATTCTGCTATTAAAATGAAAATGATAATTGCAAAATTGCGCATGCAATTATTATTTCTCGAAATAGACAATACACGAAAATAAAAAATATAATTATTATATGTAAAATTTAATTTAAAAAAAAAGAATACTTTTGCGTTTTCATTAGAAAATAGGTAACGAAGCAATTTTTCTTTGACTCTTTAAGATTTTTTCAGAACGCACGATTATAATACAGACATTAAGTACATGTAATACCTAAAAACTCTGTAACTTAGGCTAAATATAGCGGTTCAACATTCAATTTGAAACTATAGATTAACGACAAAAACAGTATTGAGTTATTGTACTCAAATCTATGTAACACTTTTAAGATATACAATGTTAAATTATACAAAATAAAACTGGCCCATCAAGATAATTTTAGTCATATTAAATTAGTGACGCAATCTTTTTTTTAGCATAATTTCCACGTATGAGTTTTTTATACTCAATAATTTGATATTTTATTATGGTTTTTCTAGATCGTGAACGTAGTATTTTTATATAGAGTGGTATCTAGTATCACAGTCAATCATAATAGACGATTATTATAAAATTCCGATAAATAAAAATTATAAGGTACTTAAGAGTTTACATACTTTTTTTAATATCAATAGATAGATTATATCAAGACTTAAGTCCCCAGAACCTGTCTGTCTATATATGATCAGTTTTCTCAAAATCCAAGGAACGTATGTTTGTACGGTTTTTACTTAAAGGTAGTACAATTCTTCCGGAAGTGAAACGTTAATTGTACGTTACGGTTTTCTGTAAATTGTGTTGAAGAGGTTGCGCAGTTGTAAAAAGAACTCGTCATACACACTAAAGTAATGTACTAGAGAATTGTAGATCTACAAAAATACAAAGAAGTCCGCGACAGTTTGTCTTTATCTATTATTGTTAGCTCACGATAACTACTTTTATGTTCAAATTTTCTATTAAATATCCACGCGGGCGAAACCTCAAGCACAGCCAGTTATATAATAAAGTGAGAAATAGATATAAAACTAGAACAAATGTTTTAAATTGATTTTAAATAGCTTAGTTGAATAATGCTTATGAATTTATTGATGCGAATATGTGTTATATAGTTTAGGTAAATGTATTTCGAATTCATAAGTTTCATACATTCACAATTGCTTTGTATTTTGCCATACAAGGGCATAACGTCTTTACGAGCATAATAATTGGCGTACTGACCTCAAATTCAAATATCACGCTAAAAATTATTCTAAAAATATCAAACTAAAATTTACAGATGTGTAGTAAAAAAATATTATTCCTTGAATGAGCTTTGCTGTATGAGCGAGCTCTTTAATAGTAGTTCAACATAAGTTAGCTTCGCCGCAATAATTTTTGTACTGAGACAAAAATTAGGATTTATAAAACATGGATTATTTAATTATGACATTAAATTGTATCTATACATTTATTAATTTTTGAAAATTATAGACATTAAAAAACTAAACACATACAGCCTCGAAGCGATTAACATGATCTGTGATGCTGAAATATACATGAAAAAATATATATATTTCTCGAAAAGATGAAGGTTTAACTCTTAGGAATTTTTTAAATTAGCTTAATGTAAAAAATATTATATACAATATAGGCGTAAAACAATGTACAGATGATGTCTAATAAAAAGTGCTATATCATGTTAATTGTTCGTAATAGAAAAAAATATGAATATGCAATATGTAGATTTTGGTACAAAGAAAATATACATACAGCGACAGGAGGTTTCTCTTCAATGAATGACGTAACAGGCGTAACGGCTTCAATCTCGACCAGGTTGACTTGTTCCTCAGGACGTACAGTCTCCCCGCATCGCCAGCGATTAACTTCCGCTTCCAACTTCTCGACCTTGAGAATAATCGAACAATATAATTTATGGACTATATTCGGACCAGAGATAAATTTAAAAATACCAAGCGGCCAAAATAGTACGAGGAGAGTGCACTCAAGTAAATAGGAGTTTGATAGTAATTTGTGATTCATTATTATTATATATTATCATTAGACGTCTGGTATCCGGCTAAGTAGAATAGTACCACCCTCATTTTTTACCGAGGTGTCGTAAAAGGCGACTAAGGTAAGTCGACCCGCCGTGTGGTATCCGGCTGAAAACAATATACCACCCTCATTTCTTACCGAGGTGTCGTAAAAGACGACTACGGTAAGTTGACCCACCGTGTGGTATATGGTTTAGTAGAATAGACCACCCTCCTTCTTACCGAGGTGTCGTAAAAAACGACTATGGTAAGTTGACGTCAGGCAGGCGGCCGGTCGTAAAAACGCAGCCAAATCATGTTACAGCATGTTTATAACATGTTGTGCCGACCCCACTCATAGTGGGATAAGGGCAGGTAGATGATGATATCATTAGACGTCTGGTATCCGGCTAAGTAGAATAGTACCACCCTCATTTTTTACCGAGGTGTCGTAAAAGGCGACTAAGGTAAGTCGAGCCGCCGTGTGGTATCCGGCTGAAAACAATAGATCACCCTCATTTCTTACCGAGGTGTCGTAAAAGACGACTAAGGTAAGTTGACCCACCGTGTGGTATACGGTTTAGTAGAATAGACCACCCTCCTTCTTACCGAGGTGTCGTAAAATACGACTATGGTAAGTTGACGACAGGCAGCGGCCGGTCGTAAAAACGCAGCCAAATCATGTTACAGCATGTTTATAACATGTTGTGCCGACCCCACTTAGAGTGGGATAAGGGCAGGAGGATATATAATATTGTTATATATTATCAATTATATACAACAATACGAATTTTTCACGAATTTCTACAACTAAGGTGAACCATACGAAGCCCGTAATCTTTTTAGAGTGAGCGACTTCAGTCTATCATTGTCTAAAGGATTTTCGATAGTAGTGATAGACGAAAATTACAAAATACTTCAAACTATAAAGTAGGGAAGCCTAGACTACTAGCTTTGTAGATAGCATGCCTCTTGATCATCCGAAGTGCGTATTTTTGAAGTACTACTATACTATAGCTATATATAACTTTATCAGAAATACAACTAGCATTTCATACTGTAATATATATACCAAACCGCAATAGTCAGTTTAAGCTGCATTTAGTAATATTTTTATTTGTATGTTATGGGAATTTTTGTAGTATCAGTTCCTTTTAAATGCAATATTACATTTCACCTATTTACTTCAATATCAGTCTTAGAATTATTTTTCTCTTTATATGACAGTCAAATTATAATACATAGAGACAGAAAACTCATATTAACTTTTGTAATATTTGTACGTGAGCTGGTAGTGACGATGTTTTGCAATCAGTCATTTACTATTAAAACACATGTAAAATTTGTCATATATTTAATGGTAGCGATTAAGATTTTTGATTATATTTGTAACAAATATGTTTCTTATAATTCACTTCGTAATAATTTAACTAGTTTGAAATGAGAGAATTGAATCTTAAATGTAGAAATACCATTTATACAAGAATGGATGATAATCCTTAATTGCACAATTTATAATCTAATAATAAACGCTGCTTTGACTGTATTTTAGATAAATAAAATACGTAAATAATGCATTAGGTACAAAGATTACGATCATATGATAGTCGGCGATAATTTTTTTTGTCGATTCTTGGAACTTTTGATGTGATATCATGAAAACAAAACAGATTTAGAAAGCTTGGAATGTGATTTAACTTTTTAATTTTTTTTTATTAATATTTTGGTTTTAAGTACTATTTATTACTATATTAAAAATTTTAGAGGGCATATAAATTATTGTATAAAATGTATTTGAATAGTGAAAATTTAGATAATGAATTTAATGATTCCATAAACTGAAATACGTAGTATAGATAAAGCTATTTATTATTTTATAGATAATAAAGAAAATTAACAATATAAGTTAATACAAGATTACAACATAAATTTTATAAAATTAACGTAGATATCCATACCAGACGCGAATAACTTGATAAGACCACTGTAAGTTGAGTAACACGAAACACACATAGGAACACTTTTTAGGACAGCTATAAATAGCTTTATGTTTATTATACTTTTAAGTTATTTAAAAATTCACAAGTGTGTATGTGCTGTATAAAAGACTCATAGACTTGACTGAAATATTCACCATATAAATTAGGCAATTCATTATCATCCTCCTGCCCTTATCCCACTCTAAGTGGGTTCGGCACAACATGGTATAAACAGGCTGTCACATGATTTGGCTGCGTTTTAACGACCGGCCGCCTGCCTGACGTCAACTTACCATAGTCGTATTTAACGATACCTCGGTAAGAGGGTGGTCTATTCTACTAAACTGGATACCACATGGTGGGTCAATTACCTTAGTCACCTTTTATGACACCTCTGTAAGAAAAGAGATTTGTCTTTTCTACTCAGCCGGATATCACACGGCGGGTCGACTTATCAACATATTCACATTATCAGGATATGTTCATCAGAGGGGCATTCAGAAAATGTGTGATTGCTAGCATCTAGCCTCAAAACTTATTCATTTTACATTACAGACTGTATTAGCGAAAGAGATTTGCAGTATACAAATATGAGTAACTCTCTATTTGTTCGCATAAAATAAAGTATTCATATGTGAAAGTATGGCTAGTCAGTTAATAAGGAAAAAATTTTATGTAATGAAAGACATACTGTACCTTTCCTTTTAACCTTGCCACCTTCTCCTTTTCCCTTTCATAACGACGCTTCCATTCCTCTGCTGTAAGCTCTTCATTGACACACACAACATTCTTGACTGTCTTCGCCCTGTGTTATTGTCTTATTATCAACACATTTCAATAAGAAAAAATGCATTTGCACATAGAGATATTAAATCATTACCTTTTACCAAAGTCAAGTGTACTTTTTGTTTCACTTTCGTTAAATGATGCAGGCGAACAACAAATGACAATTGTTGTTCTGGCATTACCTCCTAGTGACTCTTGCAAGATACGTGTAAGTTTAGAATCTCTGTATGGGATGTGGGACTTATTGCCATCTGCTAATGCAGAGATAACATTACCCAAAGCAGATAATGATTTGTTAATATTCTTAGCTTCATCTAGCACAGTACCTTCAGCACCAGTTTTAGATACCTAAAGATCATAAAAATAGATAAAACGTAAATTTATTTTACCAGATATGATCTTGTATATTAATTTTATTTATATTTATTAATTTTATATTATTTTAACTACCTTTTCGGATCCAGCCAAGTCCACTAGATACAATTTACCAGATAATTTCTTTTGGTTTTCTAAGTTCTCTTGTTTAACATTTATCAGAAACACTGAATGAGATCTAGATGAATGTTCATTCATATCTGGAATAAAAATTAACTACCTCAATATAAGAATTCAAAATCTTTGGAACACATAGCTTTAAACCTACAATAAACATACTTGTTACTGCAATATGCCTATTTGATTTTCCTTCTTCAATAACTTCAAATACTTCTTCTGGACTTGACACAAATCTTTCAGTAGCACCTTTTACAAATGGGACTCTATTTTTGTCTTCATGAACACTGAGGTTTACCTTTGAAACTAAAAAAACATTTTTTAGTTTTTAATGTTGACATAAAATAATATATGCTCACAATTTTCAATACAATGTATTTACCATCTAAGAGATCCCTGATTTTGTCCATGTAAATTTCAAAATAGGATACCTTAATGTGAAATTCGAGGTTCTCTTCCATTGCATAGATGTGGTTGAATATATCATTGACTATTCGTGGAATAATACCCTGTTTGCCTGGATCGCCTACAATTTTTGTACAAAAAAATTTTTTACAAAAATTCTTTTTACCATAATATTATTTGCATAGGCATATTTATATCAAAAACTCAGGAGAATGATGGATAGAGCCCATGGAACATTTCATGAAATACACACCTATGACACCTTCCATGGTATGTGTTTTTCCTGAACTTGTCTGACCATAAGCAAATATGGTGCCATTGTAACCAGCAAGTACATCAGATACAATACTTTTTGCTGCTTCATTGTATACCTTCTCTTGGGTTGCATTGGGTTTGAAAACTTTGTCAAACAAATATACTTTACCCTAAAATATTTAGAACTTATAAATAATCTTCACATATATCATCAGTAAATTCTTTGCAATAAAATATGTAAATTTCTTTACTGAAAACTCATTACATTGCAGTGTTGCTAAAATAGTACAAATATAATATGAAGCCATGAGAAAAATCAATTTGAAAGATTACAATGATGACTACATAGAAAAATATCTAGTGGGTGTGTGTTCAGTAAATGTTTCTTGTTTTTAACAACTAAAAACTGTTTTTCTTTTAAATCTTTTTGCATTTCTTGATTCGATTGAAATGTTTAAAATTAAATAAACAAGAACATTCCTATGATGGTTTAAAAACTAAAAGTTTAAATTTTATCCTTTTATAAAAATAAACAAAAATATACACTTAATATCCTAGGAATTCTCAGGTCAAGGTCGAGAAAGTATTTGTATTGATTTTCAACAAAGCATAACAGACCGTCCGATTTTAGGCATAATACACTGAGATTCTTTAAATTTTCATGAGCGCAATCATATTCAACCAAGCGGAATAGAAAAGAAAGGCCATTTCGTAGCAGGTGAACACCAGTCGTAATGTATTAGTCATCATGGTCTAAATTGGGGCGATGATTGAAGAATAAATAACGCATATAATAATATTGTACACACTCACCCCTATGGAAATGCAGTTATCGTCCGGACCTGAAGGAAATTTTACGATGAATTTGGAACCAGCTTTTTCTTCAGAGTCATTGAGTGGCCGAAATCGGCATACGACTCTAATACTATCTTCGGCAGCTATTTCCCGATCAGCTGCCATATTTGTAAAACTAGTAGCTTACACTAATCACCGTCTACAGAATTAAAAAAATAAAACGTTAATGGAACATAAAACCGTGCATGAAGAACTACAAAGTTAAAATTTGTCACTGGGAAATCTTCATGACAGCGGTATCAAAATGTCGGCCATGTTCTATACAGAAGAAAGGCCTGAAATTGATGTCTTATTGGCTGAAAATTCAACAAACTACCAACGTAAACATATAAAAATCGATTCATTACCAACTTCCATCAAAAATTATAAACGTCTGAGTACACAATTTAAAAAAATACTTATGCTGGTTGCTTCTAAGCTACTTTGTTCATACAAAAATTAGAATAGAATTATTAAAATTATTCACATTTAGCCTAATAATTGCCTAACCTAACCGAATAATTCTTATACACCTTATATTGAAGTGTTAATAGTGGTTGAATTTTGTTGGTCTAACAACTCAACAATATGTACGTTTACTCATATTAATAAAACAATCTTTCTTCTTCTTTTCTACTTACTATTAGCATTACTTAAGTTGAAAATAGATGATTTTTTACATATGAATAGTCTGTGCATGGCATCTTACGAGTCTGTGTCTATAGAGCTGTTATACTATAACTACTCTACGATAGTGTCCCTGGCATAGATTACTAACTATAAAATAGATGGTTGAGATTCATACATTGGCGCGAGCCTATTTTCGGTGGTATGGGGGGGGGGGTGCAAAGTAGCACTATAGCTACTTACATTCTCATTAATTAAAAACTATCTGCCTCACCTGATTCATTCTAAAAACGGATTTAGTCTCAGCTCTGACTCTTTCTCACATATGGAGTAGTAATATATATAACGAATGACGTAAAATCGTAGTAAAATTAGTGATGTACTTGGTGCGCTAAAACCGTAATTAGTGATGTCAAAAGATGATTATCGATTCGCACACCACTCTTACCGTTTTTTGGATAACCGGTTTTCCTGTTACATATTAATAATGATTTTTAAATATTAATAAAACAAAATATTTAAGGAACTTCTTTATTAAGACTTTTACTGCAATAAAAAAATATATATACAACAACCGTTTTGCATTTCTAAGTGCATGCTTCTTTAAAAAAAAACGTTTTTCTTAAACACGCTAAAAGTACAACTTCAAAAATTATTAATATTTTTAAATAGGAAACAGGAACAGCAAGCTGACTAAAAATTATCCAAACAGAGCTTTCACAGTCCTCAAACTATCTTGAAAATGTAGGAATTGTAATTTAAATTATTATTATATATATTATTAAACAAAATTAATTTAAAATATTCACTCGAAAACAAATTTACAAGATTAGTATTTGAAACAATAGATGCTTTCGTTTTTACCGCTTAAGTATTTAGGAAAAAACATTATACTTAAAAGGAGTGTACTTGATGGTAAATTATAAATATTTCTTTTATATTTAAGTCTTTTTTAGATATATTAGTAGTAGTTTTATAGAATGTTAGTGGTTTTTATCTCTAAGTATAATATTTTCTATCAGTCAGTCAGTATCAGTTAACACTTCGGATTTATACATTAAATTATTATTTCAGATTTAAATTGTGAAATTTTGCCATATTTAATGTGCCAATTGATATCAAGCTTTTCGATGAAAGAAAATATCATGAGGAACTATACTCCATGGGTTAAATATTTAACTAAATGTAAACATGTCAAAACAGGTACTTTATAGTAGGCAATATCTGCCTAGTATAAAGTATCTTTTTTATTACACCATGATACTAATATTAAATGTTATTTATATTTCTTTTAAAAGAATTTAAAATTATTGATAGTATTCGCACCACTTTATTATGGCGTGATTGCTATCAATAATTTTTACAAACTTTGAAACAAATAAATAAGAATTATAAAATTTTTAAAGAAAACGAATGATAATATTAAATACACTAAATTACTACACATTTAAGTATCACAGAGTGAAGCTCGTAGAATATTGATATTATGTTACGTTGGTTAATCTAAGGCAATTAACATTTTAGGTAGTTTACTTGGCTAATTTGTATCTGCTGAATTTTATTAAATTATATATTGCTGTTTTGCTATACTAAAGGTATAAATATTTAATTTTAGAAAATAACAATCAATTTATGAAAATTACATTTATAAATATTAGAGATATTCTTTTGACAACTGCAGTTGAATCCCAATTTTTTCATTTGTTAATAATATTATTGTAATGACATATTTGTCACTCCTGAATCACATGGTTTTGTTTGTTTACATCTTGTTATGTTTCTATACTTATGGAGTATGTATAGTAAAATAATAAAAATTTTGAATCACTTTTTAAATGTTAATAATAGTAATATTAGTTAGTTACTTTTACCTCATGTATCATGGTTCTATAACTTTACTTGCGATAAAATTTTCCATTTCCATTATCGTTTTCGAAGTATCTGTAGTACTGTGAATTCTCCTTAACATTAATACACCACTGTCATTATGGTGGCTGGATCACTGGCATTATGATAACGAATATGCAAAAAAAACTTATAAGAAATCATATTTATGATTAACGCAAGTTAACCAAGAATTATAGTTTTTTAAGTTATATACATTTTAGACTAATTAACACTTTACATGCCATATAATGCCATTCCAAAGATATAAGTATTTGTGATGGATAATATAATTTTAACTAGATCAAATCTTTTAGTTTTATTAGACAATAGCGTAATTATAAAAATTTCACAATTTAAATAATCCTGTTTTGAAAATATATTACCCCCAGGATTGCTCAGGTTTTTAGTTTTGCTACACAAGTAAAAACACGTGTTTTGAATAGGAATAAATGGTGTTAATGTTAAAATACACAATTTTTAGCAGCAATACAGGCAGAACTCGTAATTCATTATAAGCCCGTCGTTTAAGCAAACTAGCAATTAAACTAGCAACTAAGCAATTGTTATTCATTTTCCCTAGTAATGAAAATTTTAAACCCATTCATCTCAAAATATGAGTTTTTGAGTTGTACCGCTATTGCTGCACATGACCGATATAGCAATATACTGAACGGGTAATATGATATGGCTTGGGTCTGGAAAATATTTCTGATGGAATACAAAGTACTATAACTATCAAACAATAATATTAACCAATAATGTTTTAAACAATGAAACCAAATTATGATCCGTTCTAGTGTGCTAGAGCCCCCTTATCCACGGATTTGAGAAAAAATCCATTGGGTCCTAGTTAAGAAGTTTTAAACTTCATAATGTTTTTCAATTATACTAATATGAATACTATTTTGAAGACACAACCTTCTCTTGAGTCTCTAGCATTGAAGCGGACTTTTACAGCCTTATTCCAAAATTCCGAATGGTTCAGGCGGCAAAATAAATTGTTAGTGAATAAAAGAATTCGCGCCGTGAAAATGTTATTACTAATGTCAATAAAAATAGGCTAAATAATTATGATTCGACTGAAGCTCTTCATATATGTTCATCTGCATCATCGGGCTCGTGGACACTTCCCGGCGGAAGAGTTCGCAGCATATTTAACCTGTAATAAATAAGTAATTCTTAGATAATGTACAGATAGAACATTAGTTTGCAAAGGTAGTCTTACAGACAATTTTGGCATTGATATCCCCTGAGTAGAATAGACCACCCACATTTCTTACCAAAAAACCGATTAAGGTAAGTTGACGTCGGGCAGGCGGCCGGTCGTAAGATACCAAATCATGTAATAACATGTTTAAAACATGTTGTGCCTACCCCATTTAGAGTGGGATAAGGGTAGGAGAATGATGCATTGACAAATAACAGAGATTTTAAATTTTAAAAATATATTTTTAGCTTCTACTGGTCTTAAATAGTGTCTGGAAAATATTTTTTACGTGTCTATAACTTTGTCTACAGTTATATTTTAAGTATAGAATAGAGACTATAATTATAAATAATATTTTTTTTAATAATAAAATATAAGGGGTATCTGTGACAATCTTTGTGTTATGTTAAATATCTTTGATTTTGTACTGTTAGCAGTACCAGGCTAAAAATATTATGCTTTCCAAATACTGAATTGTATGTGACAATTAAGAAGCATATGTGACAAAGTTTCAATGATCATCACTAATATGTCTTTTAAGCTATTCTTATATCACACACTTTTTTGCATCACTATAATAGAGGAAAAATTGTACCAAACATTTTTTGTTATATCTCAAACGGATTAGGCAGTTAGCCCATTAGACATATAAGCTTCAGTTTTCATTGAAAGTGAAATGGACAGACTGACATACTTTATATCAAATATTTACTTGCCTTCATCTAGTCAAATCAATTGACCTAAATATGTGCTTCATCCCATAAAGCATCAACAGCATATAGCCCTTAGACGTCATCCCAATGAGTACTCTCTTTGGCAATGACCAGGTTCATCTGAAAATTATTGCAAAAACATTTTATTAAATATGGAACAAGCTGTGATAGCTCAGCGGTGAGGCCGTGCGACTCTGTAAAGACGATCATGGGTTTATACCCCGCGCAGGCACATGTCTAATTGACAATTGCAATTTATGACACGCTTTTCGGTGAAGGAAAATATGGTAAGGAAATCTGCATACTTCTAGCGAATTCTAGGGATATGCGTAACCTACCAATCCGCATTGGAGCAACGCGATGGTAGGTCTTTGCTACAATACTTCTCTCCAAAAAACGGATAGAGGAAGCTTATGGTTCCCACTACTGGGGTGGGCTGTTACTTTAAACATACACATGCCAATTTTTGTGTTTACAAACAAAAATGATTTATATTTGAAACATTTTAACTCACTTGAAGAATATCAGCCATTGTATCAGATATTAATGAATTCATTGCAACAACAGTAGCAGTGCCTTAACCAGACACAGTTACTCAGAAAAAAAATCCAGTTGAAATGTGCATAACTAAATGGGATAGTATGTTAAAGTATCTTGAACAAATAACTTTCTGTTAAATAATTAAAGTATGTCTATAATCCATATTGTCTGTCGCAGAAAGAATAAGAACTATTCAGAAATAACTACTTAAAACATAGAATATAACTGATATTGGGTATGACATATGATATACAACACTTCAATAAAGCATACACAATAAATATTACTATAGAAGGAAAAGTTTTATTTTTATTTTTTAAGTTTTATTTTTACTTATATTTTAAAATTAAAAAATTAAACTTCCCAATATTATTACAGTTCAATAAAAACACTAAGGATATACTATAATGCTATATGCTTCGAGGTCCCTGCTTTATACCTTTTAAACATATTAAATAGACAATAGGTTGAGATATACAAATAAATATATATATAAATTGAAAAACACTAGCTTAAATTGTACTATATTTTATAGAAAAAGAATATAGCACGAAAAATACTATATTTTTATCGCTAATTGCAATTGTCGTCCTTTTTTTAATTGACTGTGAATGGAACGCACCCGCAGCACTGCATAGGGAATGTTTGAACGAAACTCATTCATGTATTTACGGGGCTTAGTTAGTTAGTAACTCTAACTCTGTGTCATTATCCAGCGAAAAGTAATAAAAAATAATCATGGAAAAATAAATAATGATTGAAAATAAATGTGTACTATTTTTTTTCCTGAATTTCCTAAAAGTACTATATTTTTTTATTTCAAAAGAAAAATACTATTTTTCTTCAAAAAAAGAGTGGCAACCCTGATCGCGTTTTTTTTTATTAAATAGGGGCAGCACTGTGCCGTTATTGTTTCCGGTGGGGAGTCTTACATTTGATAAAACGTTTCAGTGACATTCAGTCCTTGTTCGTCATTCAAGAGAAGTGCATCTCGGAACGGGAATTGTGGTGTTCCTATTATATCGTGTTATTGTATATAGTGTGCGTTGACATCAGAAGTGTAAAAGTTTACTCGCATCGTGCCCGATGTCCGTGCATCCTGATTTACGGCAATTTTGGCTTTTTAAACTTACTCTTGTCTAATTTTAATTAAAAATCATTTGTTGGTTTGTATATTTTTGCGTAAGTAAAAAGTGATTACAGTTATATATTACGTATAACGAACGTTTCTAGTGAGTCAGTACGTTTCAATTTTCTTCTTATTAAATAGTGCAAAAGTATAGTTTATATGTTATTAAGTTTTGGATAACTACTCACATTTTATCCCAGAATGTTTGTTGAAATTCAAACATTTGAATTGTTGAGTTTGTGATAGTGAATATATATAGTGCTTGTGTATGGTGGAGGTTTGTGCATGTGTTTTTTACGAATCCTGCATGTATCAGGTATGATAACTGATTGTCCACTCTACATTAAGCATTATATATATTTTCTATTTTACTTCATCGCCGATTATAGCAAAATAATTTTATTAATACTTTTGCATAATTACTCTGTTTTAATCATAGCTTAGGGAAATATTAACATTGTAATCTTTAATATTTAATGACTAGCGGCGTCTGACTGCCATCCTGTAAAAGCTGCAGGGCTTTTTCTTCTCATTTAACAGTATGGTTGAGGTGGACACTGCAGTGTTGTTTCTTCCCATACTGTGTAGGCGTTTTGTTGGTAATGTTTGTTTTCTGTATCGTCGAACATTAGCTTCAAAAGCGCGCTACTTTTTTAGACGTTTTATTAGCGGACTAGCCATTATAAAGGTGTCATACTGATTTCTGAAATTGCACAGTTTTGGTAATTCGTACGTCATTAACTTTTACATTTTTTTTTTAATGGTTATGTATTGCGGTTGGCAAAGAGCCGGTATTTGGCACCTGCAATACATGTAAAACCTTAATTCTTTTCCCAGTCGCTTTTGGCTACTGATGTTTGAGTGCACGCTTACATCTGTGGCTGAAATTACGGCAATCTAACTTAGCTTCATAAATTCAGACTTCACTTGAGTATTAATTACCTCAAATGCATTTTCTCAAATTACAGAGGTCGAAAGATGCGTACGACGTCTTCGGTCCTGCTCCTGGTGGTTGACGCTACTGTTCAGCCTGGCGCTGTTCGAGCGCTCGAGGCGACGGCGGAGCGACAGCAGCTGCGGCATAGCCGGACGGGCCGGCCTGGGGTGAGGGGCGGCGGCACTTCTCCATTGGCGGCAGCGAGGCCAGACCAGCGTAGCTCGTGGAGTCACGAGGCCAGCTGTCGGACTCCCGCATCGCACTAGCAGCGTCTGACTGCCCTCCTGTACAAGCTACAGGGCTTTTTCTTCTCATTTAACAGTGTGGTTGAGGTGGACACTGCAGTGTTCTTTCTTCTCATACTGTATAGGCATTTTGTTGGTAATGTTCGTTTTCTGTATCGTCGAACATTAGCATCAAAAGCGCGCTACTTTGTTAGACGTTTTATTAACAGGCTAGCCATTATAAAGGTTTTGTACTGATTTCTGAATTTGCGCAGTTTTGGTAATTCGTACGTCATTAACTTTTACATTTTTTTTGTAATGGTTATGTGTTGCAGTTGGCAAAGAGCCGGTATTTGGCACCTGCAATACATGTAAAACCTTAATTCTTTTCCCGGTCGCTTTTGGCTACTGATGTTTGAGTGCACGCTTACATCTGTGGCTGAAATTACGGCAATCTAACTTAGCTTCATAAATTCAGACTTCACTTGAGTATTAGTTACCTCAAATGCATTTTCTCAAATTACAGAGGTCGAAAACTGTGATGCAGGGTCTGTACTGTGTAGCTGGGAGAGACATGTCACCACTAGGTGATGAAGCGGTCGAGGACGTCCCGCCATACGGCTACCGCGGAACGTAGCCGAACGCGAAGACGCGTACGACGTCTTCGGTGCTGTTCCTGGTGGTTGACGCTACTGTTCGGCCTGGCGCTGTTCGAGCGCTCGAGGCGACGGCGGAGCGACAGCAGTGATTTATAAATTATGTTTATTATGACAGAAGTGGTTTATAAATTACATAAATATTTACATTCAGTTTTATAGAACAGTCTTTTTATATTGCTGTTATTCTTTCTTTCATTACACATACTATTATATCTTTTAGTAGCACTGTAAATGTAAAGATATCTCAAATCATAACTATAAATAACATCATGTGACAATGATATTAAAATAAAAAATTACTATTAATCTTGGATCTGAGGATTCTTGAATCTGCAATTAATCTTTCAATCGTTTAATCAATCGTAAATTTAAATTTTGCTTTTGCTTTTTAATTAAAAATCAATAATAGTGTTATATAAAGCAATATACCCTATATACACTGTCCATTATATTAACCATATTTTGACAGATTGACGATTTACATATTTAGTGATGTCCTAAAGATTCTCGTATGCGATACCATTCCGATTATAGTACCTACTATCATTATTCGAATTACGTACCTAAGTAATTCGATTAATGATAACCTACGTAAACTAATAACAGATATAGAAATCAACATTTTGATTTAATATTGCCTTAGTTTTTTGAAAATAAATGTTAATCCGTGTGTATTTATTATAATCATAAAAAATATATTATACATCAACTGGCAACATCAACAGACCTTCCGCTCGGCCGCCATTTTGACGTGATCTGTCACTCTCAACGAAACGCCCGTGATAGTCACACGCATTTACGTTCGCTGAGTGTTCTCTCGCATCTGTTACACCTTGAGTTAAGTAGCTTTATTCCTCGGAAAAACTTTTGTGAAACTTATATTAATTGATCGTGAAAATGCCGAAAGGACGTGTGTTGAAAGCACAATCGAGACAGTTAGTGTTAAAACTTCATGAGTATTTTGAGCAAGAAAATCAAAATGGCGGACCTCTTATACCTATCACGCAAGTCCGAAACCGTGTTGCAGCCGCGTTGGGGATCAGTCTATCAACTGTGACTAAAATCACTACTGATGCCTACGGCAGGAGCGGCTTGGAGCAAAACAAACCATCTTCACCAAAAAGAAAGCGCCGGGCTCATAAGGTGACAGCTGTTGATGACTTTGACGCTGACGCTATTCGTCGTCATGTATATGATTACTACTTGAGAAAAGAAATTCCAACTTTGAGAAAACTTATTGTTTCTTTGAAAAGAAGTGGTCTATTTCATGGTGAAAAATCTTCTTTGGTCAAAGTTTTGAACACAATTGGCTTTTCATATAAAAAGTTAAATAAAAGAAAATTATTAATGGAACGCACAGATATAGCTATAGCACGTTGTGATTTTTTAAGAGAGGCAAAGAAAATACAAGATTGGGCAAATATTGTTTTCACGGATGAAACATGGCTCAACGCTAACCACACACTATCTCGTTTCTGGACTGATGATACTGCTGATTCCACTTCCTCAGTACCAATGGGAAAAGGTGAGCGCCTAATCATTTGCCATGCAGGTACAGCAAAAGGATTTGTACAAGACGCACTGTTGGCATTTAAATCGAAGAAATCAAATGACTACCACGAAGAGATGAATGCAAATGTGTATGAAGAGTGGTTCAAAAAAATGCTCATTTCATTGGAAGAACCATCAATAATTTTTATTGATAATGCGCCCTACGATTCCCGTCAAATTGACAAAATGCCAACACAGGCTAATAAAAAGCATGAAATAATTAATTGGCTTCGGGACAATGGAGAAAATGTGGACGACTCAATGTTAAAAGTTGAATTAATAAAAATATTAAAAACCAAAAAGAGAGCAAAACGCTATGTAATCAATGAAATGGCAGCAGAATATGGCCATACTGTTCTTCGGATTCCTCCATACCACTGCCAGTACAACACAATAGAACTTATATGGGCACAAGTAAAAGGGCATGCTGCGAGATGCAATACAAGCCCCCCATTCACAGCGAATAAAATGTTGCAATTGCTAAAAAATGCTTACACCCACGTAACGGCCGAGAACTGGGCAAGTGTGGTGGAAAGAACTAAAAGAGTAATATTCTCTGATTGGGAACGTGATATTGCGTTTGATAATATATTATCTACACAAGAGCTAATAATAACTGCTACTGAAGACTCCTCATCGGAGGAGTCTAGTGTTGATTATCATTCCGACGACTCGTGCTAATAAAATAAATTAAAATATCCTGATTGTTTTATTTGTATTCATGTATTAACTAAGAAGAAAGTAAAACTTTATATAATGTTATTAAATGTCTTTTAATACTCGTAACATCGATTTCTACCGATTATTTTTAATCTGTGGCATAATCGTAGTAACCATTATGTGTGACATCACTAAGTGGGCGGTACCCATCCATAAAGTACAAATATTATTTGTATGATATTTGTACGTAAGCAATACAAAACTTAATGAGCGTGAGCTGTCAAAAGACTGATAATATGATGGACGCAGTATAATTTATAGAATTAGGCGTTACTTTGCGGAGATCCATAATACAAAAGTAATAATAAAATTATAAAATATAATCCGCGATTCATCGCGGATTATAGCAATATAATTTTATTATTACTTTTGCAATATACCCTATATTGCTTTATACAGAATAAACTTGCTATTTACTCACTTTTTATCCGAGTCTCTTTATAAAAAACTTGACAATCATTTTTAAAGTTCTAATATAATACAATGAAGTATACAACTTCAATTGAAAATACTTCTAAAAAAAAGTATTAAGTAGACCATTTAAGTTATGTCCAAATTATTCATGACTAAGATAGATACACACTTATGATCAATTAGAACAACTTCTAAAAAACTTTAACTTTAATGTTCCATTATTAATCATTTCTTGCACTACAAGACACTAGAAGCTATATAAAATCGCAAGACATATATATATAGCTAATTCATCAATCGAAATTAATAATTATTAATAAATATAATAAATATCACTCAACTAACACACTACATCTCACACATATACAGATAGATACAGATAGACAGTCAAAATGAGAATGAGTGCGTAAAAATATGTATAGGAGTGGAGCGAGATGCAGCTGAGACTATTTTCATACGATTCATTCATAAATACGTACATGTGCAAGAGGGATGCGAGATAGCATGTGTTGGCGCCTGTTGTAAAACCGCCCTGGTCCCTGGTGTCACTGTTCTGTTCTGGTTATTTATTTGTATAATCTGTGTTGTCTGTAAGGATGGACATGGAGTAGAAAATATCGATGAATAATCGATAAGAAATAATCGATTTTTTATCTTTTAAAATAGATCGATTATTTTGGTACGAAATAATCGTTTTTTTCTAACTATTTGAAGTTACTTTTTTAATAATCATAATAAATAATTAGAATAAAGGCTAAATAAAATGGACAACTACCAAGAAATAACAGATGTGCTGTTTGTTCAATTCGATTAAAATGTGTAGTTTGGCTGCAGTGGTTTCATACAACAACGCATATCTAATCTTTAAAACAAGAAAAAGGGGTTATTTAAAATAATTGATTTTTAAAAAAATAGTTTTTTGTTGAAAATATAATCGTTTATTTAAGAAAAGGGTTATTTATAATCGATTATTTTTTCACACCCCTAATTGTGTGTCACTTTTTGTTTCCGGGACAGCTAGTGGTTTTCTGTGGTGGTTATTATAATTCTAAGATAATAATTTGAATTTAATATAGACGTGTTTATTTATGGTTTTTATAAAATAATGTGTTTACACAAAGCACGTCAAGTAAAAAGTAATTCCTAAACATTCAGTATTTTCTATGGAGATCTTAGTTTCGTTTTATTACTGTATGTAATTAGGTAAGTAAATATAACATATATACCTAATTTAAAAGCTTGTAAATTTAGGCTAAGACGGGCGTCTTGTACTGTATAACTTATTTTATGTAACAATAAACAATTTATCAATTAGTATTAAGTGTGCTTCTCATCGCCCACGCCTGTTTAATTAATCTCGGACCATAGTTCCATATATAATGAAACCTTGATTACTCAAAATTTATTAAAATTTGTTTTAGTGAATTTGGAGTAATCAAAGTTTCAATCAACGTAAATTTTACGTTTAAGGGATATCATGCTCAACATTTAAAGTTAATAGTGGTTCTATTTTAATAAGTGTTGTGTTAAAATAATTTGGCATTGTCTTTTGACCACACACTAAATGGTACTTAATTTATTAAAAGTGATACTGTGACTCAAGTTCGCAACTATATCAAATAAAGTATATATATTGTTTTAATTATAAAGTGTTAGTCATTGTATTTAAAATATATTAATTGTTTTATCAAAATCATTTTAAAATTATATTCTTTTAATACATAATCTCTAATTTTATTTGAAAAGTTAAACTTGATAAGGCTATAATGGTAAATCACACTTATAATTGTAACTTGAAGGAATACTTGTCACAATATAGTTATTTATTCCTACATGGCATATATGTAGATTCAAGGTGCTTATAACTCTTATTGTTATAAGCACCTTGGTTATGTCGGACTCGCACGGACTAAAATAACCTGTGTGCTTCACTACGCTGCTGGTGGCAGGGATAGGGTACCCATGAAGACATTGCCCCCCATCCCCGCCAGCAGCAACTCTGTACCCCAGAGTGCGCCACCTCTGGGTCGGGGCCTCTCTGAAAGTGGCCCCTCCCTCCGCTGAACGATGCATCGGAAGCACCAGATGCATCGAACGCCTCGGGGACCTTATAAGGAGGGCGTCCGATTGAACCCCGTTCGAACGCCCGGAAAGGTCCCCGTTAGGGCGGCACGCGACGGTCTTGAGCGAGTCACCTGCGCCCGGTTCGCCTGCGGCGGATTGGATCCAAAGACTCGACTTCCCGGATCCGCCCCGCCGCTTCCTTCCGCGAGATAACGTCCTCACAGAAGGAGGCCATCGCTGCCCACGATTGCTCCCTGTCCACCATGGCGCGGACCACAGTGGGCAGGGAGAGATCGTGCCCCACCTGTGCCACGAGTTCCGCCCGCTGAACTGCCCAAGCTGGACAGTCTGCGAGCGTGTGCAGCGCCGTATCAAAGTCGGCGCCGCACTCATGGCACTCACCAGTCGCTTCACGCTGGGCCACCTTCCACAGATACCACCCGAAACAACCATGTCCGGAAAGCACCTGTGTCAGGCGGAAGGTGAGGACCCCATGCCTCCTGGCGATCCAGCCCTGGAGAATGGGCTGGATGGCTGAAATCGTTCAGGCTCCTGCACTGGGCGATTCAAGCCGCCGCCTCCATTGGCAGAGGAGCTCTTCCTGAGCTGCTCTCCGCCAATCCACCTCTACCGCCGCTGAGTCTCCCCCTGGTGAACAGGCTTCGACTCTACGGCGGTAGACCTGAGCTAGCACCTCAGCCTCTAGGTCCCATGGAGGGGACCCGGCCAAGGCGCAGGCCGCCTCGCCGGAGATGGTCCGGTAGCCCCGCACAAGTCTGACCGCCATGATCCTCTGCGCCCTGCGCAGCAGGGGCAAGGATCTCGTGGTCAGCCGCCCCGCCCATACGGGAGCGCCGTACAGGGCCATCGACCGAACCACTCCGGCGTATAGGCGCCGGCAGCCTGCATTAGGCCCTCCCAAATTCGGGAGGAGCCTGCTCAGGGCTCCGGCGGTCGCTGTTAACTTAGGGGCGAGCCGCCGGAAGTGGGCCTCGAACGTCCATCGGCTGTCGAGGAGCAATCCCAGGTACTGTAATGTACCCGAGATTTCGATGGACGTCCCGCCCACTACCAGCCGGGAGCCCACTGGGGGCGCCATCCGAGGCCTGTGGAAGCAAATGGCCCCGGATTTCTCCAAGGCCACCCCCAGTCCCAGCCGGCGAATCCGGGCCACAACGTGGGCTGTGGCCGCGGTCGCCAGCACTCGAGCTTCCCGGTGGGTGCTCGCGCGAGCAGTCACGATGGTGTCGTCTGCATAGCAGAACAGTCGCACCCCCGGAAGCATTTGCCCGCGCAGCACCCAGTCGTAGCCGATGTTCCACAGGAGGGGGCCAAGAACCGACCCCTGTGGAACACCGCACGACATCCTCCGCTCCTTCCACCCACCCCCAGCCGTCGGGTACCGAACAGCGCGGTCAGCTAGATAGTTACTGACCACACGCTGCAGGTACATAGGGATGCGGTGAAAGCGTAGGGCCTCCTTAAGCACTCCCCAGGGCAAGGTGTTGAATGCGTTAGCGATGTCCAACGACACCGCCAACACCACCTCGCGCCGGGTTGTTGCCTCCTCCGCCAGAAGTCTCACACCCTCGATACAGTCGAGGGTGAATTTGCCCTGGCGGAATCCGCACTGAAGGCAACTGAGGTCAGGCCCTACCTCTCGGAGGTGCTGGACTATGCGGGAAGCTATTACGCGTTCGAGCAGCTTCCCCGCTTCGTCCAGCAAGACTATGGGCCGATACGCAGAGGGTGTATCGGCCGGTCTTCCCTCCTTCCTGAGCAGGACTAGTCTCCCTGTTTTCCACCTACGGGGAAAGAGGCCCTGCTCGAGGCAGGCACTGAACGTCGCCCTGAGTCCAGACTCCAACAGACCCAGGGCAAGAGACCAGGCGCGCCCAGGGATACCGTCGAGGCCGGGGGCAGTGTTTTTCGCCTTCATGCGACTCACCGCCTCGGCTAACTCCCACTCCGACACCCCCGGTGCACCCGACCCAGTGCCATCCTCCTCCTCGAGAGTCGCCATACGAGGCGGCTCCACCTCGGATCCTTGTGGGAACAGGGCTTCCACAATGGATTCAACGAAATCCGGCCGAAGGCTCTCGGTAAGGGGGGGAGCGCGGGCACGAAGTTTCTTCCGTGCCGCTATGTACGGCCTCCCCCACGGATTCCGACTGAGCTTTTCGGCCATCTCCTTGTGGGCCCTGTCCTTGGCCTCGGTGATCGCCATCCGCAAGGAGGTGCGGACAGCCCGATAAGCCTCGTAACGGCGCCTCTCCTCCTCGACGTCGCGTCGTCTACGACGCCTGTACCGTGTCTGCTGGCGGCGCACGGACACGAACTGTTCGCGCAGCCGCGCCAGCTCCTCCGACCACTAGTACACCCTGCGTGCCGGCCCTGTGCCACGCACCTTCGGCATGCTGGCGTCGCAGACGAGCGACATCCGCCGCTGGAGGTCCTCGACTTCCTCGGCAACCTCCCCGCCCGTAGGCCCAGCGGCCCACGCCTGGACGATTGCGGCCTCGACAAGGAACTCGGGATCCATTTTCCTGACTGACCACCGAGGACCATCAGCTCTTCTTGACCGAGGAGAATTGAGAGTATGGCGTGCGGACACCTCGAACCATATATATCGATGGTCCGAGAGTGACTCCACACCAACCATTACCTCCCAGTTCCTGACACATGTTGACATGGTGGCGTCGACAAAGGTAACGTCGACTTTGGAGCCGCCATTCCATCGCACGCATGTGTCAGCATCCCCCCGGTTCTTGACGACCATCCCAGCCGAGGCCAACCAACCCTCCAGGAATCTTCCCCTGATGTTCGTGACTGGAGACCCCCACGCGGCGGATTTCGCGTTGAAGTCTCCAGCCAGTATCACCTTGCCGGGGCGTAATCTATTCACCAAGTCTCCGACTTCAGTCATGAAGAGCTCGAAGTTGGAGAAGGGTCTATTAGGTGAGAAATACGCCCCGATGACGGATACATCTCCAATCTTGGCGGAGACGTACCCGCGTCCCCTCTCCACACGCTCCAGGGCTGGGGAGCCAGCTGCAGCCCTGGACGCGATGGCCACGTCCCCTATACGGTCTCCGACCCAATCCTCGCCCGACGGAACGAAGAGAGGTTCAGACCACAGCCACGTGCACCATGCGCTCCGCCAAGGTCTGGAAAATTAGATCCTGGGCCCTGCCGGAGCGCATGATGTTCGCCTGGAGGAATCTCATGGAGGCCATCAATCAGCGATTTCCATTTGATCTCCCATAACCCGGCTGGTTGTAGGCTGAGCCGAGCTGGTGGCAGGCGGCGAGGGGACCCTCAGGCCATCGCTCCTCCTTCCTCTCCTCCTAGGAGTAGACGGTGCCTTGCACTGCCCACTCCCCACCCGGTGGTCAGCCTTCAATCCTGCCCGTTCGCAGCTCCCACAGTGTGGAGCTGCCGAGCAGGATTGAGCCTTGTGCCCGTTTTGACCGCAGCGATAACATTCCTCGCTGCGGTTAATCGCCGACGTGCATTCCACTCTTAAGTACCCCTTTTCCAGGCACCTATAACAACGCTGTGGGCGAGCCTCGAGCAGTTGAACCCTAGCCGAGACCCAGCCTACCAGCACTCTACCCGCCGTCGCCACCTTTTTTGCAGCCATCACAGGAATCTTGAGCCAGATGGAGCCCAGTCCCCCTTCGATCCTGCGGATCGCCCCGGTTTGAATGTCCTGTACAGAACACTCGCCAACCCGGGCGATCGCGACGGTCACATCCTCTTCTGTGGTAGTGTCATCCAGACCCACAATGCGCATCTCCGCACATTTTGTGGGTGTGGTAACACGCACTGCCGGCTCATTAACGAAGAATTCCCGGAGCCGACTAGCAAAGGCACTCGCTTTTTCTATTTCAAAAAGTCGAGCCCCCGTGGCAGCCTTTTTGAGGCGCATGTTATTGCCCAGACCCAGGTCATCAATGTTGATGCACCTACGAGCTCGGGTTAGAACTTCCGTATATGTGAGGCCCTTGTCAGTGTCCTCTTCGTCGAGGGTCACCACCACTGCAGCCGAACGAGGAGCCCGGAGTTTCCTCCCCACCCGTTTCTGCTGCGTTTTAGCCATGCTAACCACAGGCTGGTCCTTCGAAGGTGACGCAGACTTCTTAGTGCCTCTCTTTGCTACCACATTCCAACCCTCACTCATAGTAGCGGGGGCTGGTGGAAGGGGTCGGGGCTCCTTTACAGCAACATTCACCTTCTTCGTTCCCTTCTTCTTATTTGGCTGCTTGCACCCCTCATTGGTGTCAGAGGCTGGGTCTACCACCCGAATTACGGACTTCTTTGGCGCAGAAGGGCCTTGCGGTTGTTCTGAGGCAGCCGAAGAACTCTTTTTAGCCTTGCCTAATACCGCCTTACCCTTATCCTTAGACTTATCAGAGGCCAGTGGTGGTCTTATCCTAGGTTCAGGAGGAAGGCGACTTTCCATGGCCTCCAACCTGGCTGTAAACATATTGCGGAGTCTGGCCACCTCCTCTTCCATGGTCAGACTTCCCGCAGCCTGTCTTTCTGGAGCCATTACCCCCGTAGTTCCCCTAGGGACTTCTCCCTGCATCAATCTTTGGGAGGAGGAGATCTGAGGAATCATTTCTTTTAAGGTGGCGACTTCTCTAGAGAGATTATTCACCACCTGTGCCAGCCGAGCATTCTCTGCCTTGAGGATTTCAACCTCATCTGCCTCTTTTCGCCCTGCTAGCATCCTCGCAATCTCCTCCATGTTCTTAGTGACCTGGTTGAGCGTACCTCGGCATCTGCCATTTAAATTTTTTGATTTGCCAACCGTCACCTTCATGATCTCCACGTTCTTGAGCAACTCGTCTCAAGCCTGTGATGAGCTTGTCGTCTCCATATTAATATTATCTCTGGATCTTAAAGCCAGAGCTGTCTTGTCCAGTGTTGCAGTTGCTCGCTTGGAACTGCCACAAGGCGAGATGTCTTCTTCATCATAAGTGTCCCCGACAAGTGCGGCGTGCCCTACGGCACTCCGCGCTTCCCGAAGACCATACTGAGATCCTCGCAAATATGTTTTCTTCCGGGTTTCAGTATTGGCCTTTTTGGACTCCACTTCCTCATCAGAATCCACAGGGTTCTTGCTCCAAAACCGTTTTTTTTACTTACTGTCCGATCCAATGTGCGTAAGGTCTTCCATACTGACACATGAACTATTCGGAGCAGAGGTCCTACTCCTGCCTGAATCGTAACTCGCATCACGAGTACCATCCTCCTTCTCTTTTGTTCTTCGCAAGGTATCGCGTCGAACAGCCTTACCTGAATCGGCTGAAACACCAGCAGTACCGGTCTCTATTCCGCTGATTCCTCCTACACCTAAAGCACTGGTTGCCCCCCCAGATACGTTGGGGCGACCGAGGCCAGTATTGCACGGCACTGAATGCGGTGCAGCACTGGTCACGGTGAGGGATTCCCCGGATGAACCGGGACCCTCCTAGGTAATCGTAACCGTTCGTTTGTCCATTGCTTTCATTTTTGTTTGAAAAGCCCTAACGACCGGATCCCCCCCGGCAATTCATCCTCTCGGCGGGCTTTGACCTTAGGATTGGGGTTATTTTTTATAGAGGTTGTCTTCCTCGCGGCCCCGACCTCCAAAAAAGGAGGAGCGGCCCCCGGTTCGGCATTAACTTGCGGATTACGGTGTGAGAGGCCCTAGTAACCGGATAACCCTCCGGCCATTCATCCCGTTGGTGGACCCCTAACCTGGGATTGGGGTAATTTTTTATAGAGGTTTTCTTCCTCGCAGCCCCACCTCCAAAAAGGAGGAGCGGCCCCCGGTTCCGCAATAACTTACGGATTACGGTTTACTCCGTCCGACGTGACTCCCGAGTTACGGCATGAAATACGGCCAGAACGGCTCGCCGCACGGAAGTACGTTTCCGTCCCCGTTGGGTGATTTTTTATAGAGGTTTTCTTCCTCGCAACCCGAAGGTCCCCGTTCCCATTGCTGGGTTTCCGGGTTTTGTCGACGGTGGCCGAAACCATGTCCAGTCAGACTTAATGCAAGCCGAACCGAACCCGTTATCCATAAGAGACTCCGAACCCCCTTCCCCCGGAATCCCCGGCCCATCTAGATTGCCCTCTGCTAATCAGAGGGACAACTGGATTGGCCACCCCACAGTGGTCCGTTCGCCAAGACTAAGGAGTACAAACTCCAAAGACCTGCCCAGGGTGCGCCACGAGGAGGCCGACCACTTTGGCACTTGTTCGTCATTCAAGAGAAGTGCATCTCGGATAGGGAATTGTGGTGTTCCTATTATATCGTGTTCTAAACTAAGCATAAATAGATAGCTTGATAGACAGCCTCAAAAAGGTAGCAGTGAGGTTCTAGATCTGAACAGCCTTTGATTGATTAGGGAATCTCGAAGAGGCAAGCTTTCAATGTCCTTGAGTTAAAAAAAGAATGTGACTGACAGTCAAACACAGTAATAAACATTATAAAGAAAACAAAAATAAATAATATTATAATAATTTTAAATCATCTTTTTTTTTTGTCTTTATTGCACTATTAACATAAAAGTACAAAAGGCGGACTTAACACTAAACAAAGCGTTCTCTACCAGTCAACCTTAGGGTCAAACGGAAAATTAAAATAGGTGCAGCAAGCAAACAAACAGAAGAAGAAAGTAGTAATAGGCATAAATATTTAAGAGATGAAAATCGATAAACTATAGCGATGTGCCTAGGCAAATAAGAAATAAATAAATGGAAAACAATAAACATAAGGTAATAAAAATAGATGGTATAACAAAATATTTTGCGGTTAAAGAAAAAAAATATATATATATCATTAATTGTTACAGATTAGGTATTTTTTAACATTAGCTTTAAAAGTAAAACGACTGGAAGATTTTTTGACAGAATCAGGGAGATCATAGATAAAATGAGCGGAGATCACGATTACTTTTGGATGAAAGGAATTGGAAATCTGATTTAAGGTAATTAGGACAATCATTGTTGTGTAAAATCGAATACAGACAACAGAGAGCTCTAAGTTTTCTACGCTTACATACGCTAAGCCATTGCAGCTGACAGCGGAAGTGAGAGATATGATCGTACTTGCGCAGATCAAAGATAAACCTAATACAATCATTGAGGAGGCGTTCTAATTTGTTTAAAAGATCAACGTTGAGGTCCAGATAGCAAACATCGCCATAATCCAAAATTGGAATTATTAATTTTTGGACTAAGATAATCTTGACTTTTCTTGGTAAGAAGTTTTTAAGTCGATAGAAAGATCGCAGAGTGCCACGTGCCTTACGGCAGACTTCATTGACTTGAGTGCTCCATCGCAAAGTGCTGTCAATATGTAATCCTAGGTTTTTAACGCTAGAACTGAAAGGAATAAGGGCTCCGTCATAGCTAATTGGAGCGGCATTATTCAGGTTGACTTTAGAAATAAGCCGGGAGCTGCCAATTGCGATAGCTTGACACTTACTAGGATTAACACTGATGCCGAATTGTTCAGACCACTTACGGATGTTTTCTAGGTCTTGATTTAGTAGGGAAATAGCTAAATCTAGGTCTGCTGTACTAGTATGCGTGTAAATTTGTAGATCATCGGCGTATAGATGATAGAAACACTGGAGATGTTCCGTTAGATGGTTAATAAAAATAGAAAACAGTAAGGGGGAAAGAATAGCACCTTGTGGGACGCCGGAGGATAAATTACGCCAATCAGAAGAAGTCCCTGCTTGGCGCACCATCTGCTGCCTACCTTGAAGATAAGCCGAAAACCAACTTAGAACAGTAGAAGAAAGTTTCATATGAGAAAGCATGGAAAGGAGGATGTCATGGTCAACCGCGTTAAAGGCATTAGAAAAATCAATTAATAGCAGTACAGCAATTTTTGAATTCTCCATTCCCTTTTTGATGTCATTTATGACTTTCAACAGTGCAGTTGTTGTGCTATGTCCTGGCCTAAATCCTGATTGAAAAGGGCTTAACCAGATTTTGATGTAACAGAAACTTTGAGAACTGTCTATGTGCGCAGGCTTCTAATATTTTTGATAGGAACGGCAAAACAGAGATAGGACGATAATGAGAGGGGAGAAGAGGATTGGAGATTTTCGGTAGAGGATAGACATAAGCCTTTCGCCACAATGAAGGGAATTGGCCGGTAGAAAATGAAAAATTGATTATGTGCAGTATGGGTGCAAGGATATGGTCAAGTAAGGTAATAACCATGAATCGGTTTATTCCATCACATCCAGTGGATTTTGAGGTGGTTGAACTAATTATGGATTTGATATCGGCGTTCTTCACTGTAGAAAATTCAAATGAACTACTGATGAGTGAGGGGAGGTTATTAATTTTAGCGATTGTGGCGGCTTTAGTCGGAGGGTGGATAGGGAATGAGGCAGAAAAGTGGTCACTAATGCTACGTATGTCTACGAGAAGATGATCCTGTAAAGAGGAGACGCCAATGCTGTTTTGTTTTAAAAATTTTAATATATCGGGGGAGTTGGCGGCGGATAAATTTTGTTCGAAGTAGTTGCGTTTCGCTATCCTTACGGCCCTATTGCATCGATTCCTAGCTACTCTGTATACCTCCCAATTTTGTTCGGACCGATTCCGTTTGTATTTTCTAAAGGCTTTATCACGTTTAGACATCGTTTGCCGAATATTGCGTGTAATCCAAGGTGCTGGGGGTCGTTTAATTTTTATTTTCCGAACAGGTGCATGTTTGTCAAAAATCGTTAAGATTTCTTTATTAAGTGCCTCAATTTTGTCATCGATATGGGTAGCCTCGTACAATGGATTCCAATTAATCTGGGAAGCGTCAGCAATTACATTCTGCGTATTAAGTTTACCGAAACATCGAGACTCGATTGTTAAAGTAGATTGTTTGACAGTGCGTAACTTATATGACATGTATACATGGTCATGACGTGAAAACCCTGGGGCGGGATATTGTCCATGTTGAAAAACGTAGCTGGGTGCGGCTGTAATTATAACATCCAGCCAGGAGTCTTTATTATTTATGTTATGATGGGTCGCCGAAAGTGGTAAAATGTGGAGGTTAGCCGAGTCAAGCATAAGTCTTAAGTTTGAGGATTTGTTGTCTATAATGGACATGTCAGTATTTAAATCACCCATGATTGTAAGATGTGAATACCTAGACCCAAATGATTCAAGGATGGGCTCCAAGCCAGAGAGGTAGTGAATTGAGGGCGGGCAGTATATTACACCAAGGACCGATTTTATATTTCCTATAACAACCTCTAGAAAAATGAATTCCGGTCCAGCTGAGTATGGTGAAGGTGACATGCACAATACAGAGAATTTTATGTGACTGCGTAAATATATTACTACCCCCCCACCACCCTTATCTGTGCGATCATTGCGTATCAGCACGAATCCTGGCAAAGCATATGTGGTGGAGGGAAGATTAGGCTTAAGCCAACTTTCAGACACCAGTATGGCGTGGACATTAGGTGTTGTAAAACCTTCTAGTAACTCATTATAGTGACTCGGTATGCTCTGAGCATATATATGACATATGTTGAAATTTTTAGAGGCCTGTTGAAATGTATTAGAGATAAAATGTCCAAGAGTACAGTGAGAACTGCTATCATCATCGCAGGACAAGAAAGAGTCAGAATCATCAAATACTGAATGAAAAGACTCTGAATCTGCCATATAAAATAAGTCAATCAGCTATGTTATATATTTACACAAGAATAAGTAATAAAGATAAGTATTGTATTAAAATTGGGAATGTATATATAAATAAATACTTAATTTTTTGTAGATAAATAAGTTTTTTTTAAATTTTCCGCATCACCCACCAGTTAAATAAACATAACAGAAATGATATTCATATCTTAATAAAACATAAAACTCAATACCAATATAGTAATAAAGTTCAAACAGTACAATAGTACTGATTAATGAGTTATAATTGCTGACTTCAGTAGTAAACAGTAGTAGAAATAAAATTACTTAACAAAATACTATAATCGATAATGTTTTTAACTAATCACTAACAAACATTATATATTAAGGACAAAGTTTCATTTTTTTTAACTTATAGTATACTTATAAAAAGTTAGTAAGGAAACTGTTTATTAACAAGGTGCATGTATTACTAGTTAGTAATGTAATTACTTTGTGCATACAATGTTTTGTTATTTTTAAAATTAATTCTATTAGGAATTGGCTATCTGTTTTATGAAGAATATATAAAAAAAATGAAAATAATAACTAGGAAAAGACTACAGATGTTGATGACAATATTATACAATTTTATTTTGTTATCTGAAACACAGAGAAGTGAACCATATTTTAGTAGCTAGTCTATATTCAGTGAAGTCAGCAATGTAAACATTAGTCTTTTAAGAGAGGTTATTGTTGTCATGAGTTGAAAAAGATCAGTAAAAACGTAAAAATAAAAACAAACAATTATCCATAATTATTGAACTTGGAGCTATATCAGAGAAAAGCGACTTATACTGCGTTCTTACGTTCTTTTTGCCTACGAGTGACATAATCAGAAGGGATTGCTGATGTAGTTTTTGCTTTTGAAGTAGCAACTTGCTGTGTTTCTTCATGCGGTTTTGGATATTTGGTGATCAATTCGTCCAGTTCCTGCATCGACACCAGCTTCAAGCGATCCTTACCCACAGGTTTGATGTTTATTATGCCATCTAGCGTCCAACAGTTCCTCAAACCGAAGTGTTTGCGAGCTTTAACGAATACGGACTGTCGGCTTTTCGTGAGAAACTCGGAAATTACAATTGAAGACCCCCTAAGACGAGATTTCTTTGCCCAAACATCGGATTTCAGCTTGGAGTCGCAAAACCGTACAAGGATGGGCGAGGTCGATCGGAATACTCGCCCAAACGATGACATAATTTTATGCATTTAGATGACATCTCAGGAAGACTTCAATTATTTTGTATTGTCTTGATTATTTCGGCTGTTGTGTCTTCATTTTGCGCCTCTGGGATTCCATTGAAGAGTAAAACTTTACGGCGGCTTCTCATCTCAATAGCATCTATAGAATTACAGCATTCGGTAATTTGCTGACGAAGAAGCTTAAGAAGGTTCCGAGTGAGATCATGAAATGAGGAGAAATCCTGACGCAGCTTTTCCAGGGAGTCTGTGTGAGAACCGGCACGAGCCGTGTTACTGTGCAGCTCCAATTGAGCTTCAAAGTGAGCCATACGCTTTGACAGGCTCTCCTCGAGTTCAAACTGAGTTCTCCTGATGTCGGCTAATTGAGTCATAATTGTTGAACGAACTTACTTGTGAAAGTGAATCTATGATAGAACGCGTCAATAACACTGGTAGGTGAGTTGGACAAAAACAATGAATTTCAATACATTTAGGTCGGTAGGTAAATAATAAAGTTCAGTGACTGAACTTTATTATTTACCAACAACTGTTCTGTTATATTTATAGGACAAAACTGTGTTAATATTTGCTAAATTCAATTAAAATCAAGAGAGTGCAAAAATTCGTTGTTTACTTTTTGCGGCCTACCCTACTACCCCCTTTCAAAACAGTAGAAAATTAAACTACTGCTTTGATTTCGGTTTTAGCGAACAATTTTAGTAGCTAGCGTTAAATTAGCACACATTTTCCTATGTAGACAACTTTGATTCAAATAATAATTCAAACCTTTCTTATAAATCACTTTCTCTTTTTTAAAAAACTATTTGTAAATCTGTTCATTAGTTTTGAGTTTATCATAAACAGACATACAGATGCGGTGGAGAATTAAAATTTTGTAGTTTATTATTATTATTAAAAGTTATAAAAATTAGTTTAAAATTTTTAAACAAATGGTTATATGTACAAATGGTCATATTTATCAAATATGACCATTTGTACATATAACCATTTATATTATTAAATCATGAAATCCAATGAAGTCTCACATTAACAGATATAGTGAAAGATGCTGCTGGCCATGAAATGAGGTTTTAAATTTTTTTATTTGGTTGGAAAGGGACAGAAGCTACTGTCCATTACTACGGCGAATGGTGACGAAATCGCCGGCATAAGCTATTAACATATAACAGTTATAATTTGTTCAATCTTCACTATAATATTCAGCAAGTCTCCATCTTTATTTTTGTTGGCGACCTCAGCATTGTAAGTCGAAATATTATCTGGCACAAATACCACCGAGTCTTATATTTATTTATTACAAAATTTTCTTAAATAAGCGCTATTGTCTAAAAAATATCATGTTTCGTTTTTAATTAAACTCAAAATATTTTTGTTTTTAACTAAACTCGTCTAATAATCATTAATTTTTTTTATTGATAATGCAACTTTGCATTAGCCTAATAACAATAATATAATTAAAAATTGCATGGTATGTATCTTTTGGAATAAAATTAAGTAGTCGTTTTTCACACACTATCACGCAAGGCAATAATTTTGATCAAATTTTGATGAATTTACTATGTAACTGTAGCCTAATATTACTATAGGGATGTGATATATCTATTATGCTGTGGCGCCGCGCTTTTAAAGCAGACAGGAGCGGTCGTTGACCCGATATGCACCCTCCGTTCCACCGTTATCGACGGTATATGGCAACTGGACTCAGGTTGTACGAATAAGGGACAAGGTTCTGTTATAATCATTGCACATGTTTACTTTTTACTTAGAAACTTCTATATAAAAGTGTGGCGGCAGTAAACTTAATTTAATGGCGAAATAATACAGAGTTTTTGGCTATATTAAGCGACCATATTCTGTGTTTAATTTGCGATATCCTTAAAATTATTAATTAACTTTTTGTTAAAGCACATCGAAACCTTAGGAAGATATCTAAAATATATTTATTTAATTGTTTTGATTTGGGATGCCATTCTTACTATAAATAAATGCGTATTTTTAATTGATACTTGCAGTGTACATTAAAGCTAATACCAGGATACCATATGGCTTATGAACGATACATAATGAGAGGATAAGAACATCATATTGAGACATTGAAAAAGTTAATAATATTACACTATAGGATGATGGTTGCGCGTTGAATCATTTTCACACAACGTTTGAATGACGTAATTTCGACGACCTACAAAGCGCTCGTTTTAGTGCTATGTTCTTGTTTATTTCTTTATTATAATCGAATGATTAATGAATTATTATCACTAACAAATTATTATAAGATTGAACTACTACTACTACTATTAAGGACTTTACAAAATTTGTTATCCCGTTTCGTAGCCTGAGCATACATAAAGTATAGAAGTGTTATAAAAATATTTTATATCAATTTATTATCAAGGCGAGCAGGAAAGTAGCTATGTATAAATTTTATAAAAATAATAACTTCATTTATAGTACTTAAACCGTACCGTGCATTCTAAGAATACAGTAATTAAGAGAAAAAAAATTGTTATTTACTTATATGTAATATAGTAATACTATTTGAAAATTTGTGTAACATAGTTTTATTTATTTTTTAATAATATTGTTTTTCGAACATTTCTTTATTTATTTTATTATTTTATATTATTATGGCGATGTATTTTGTAATTAATATGTTAAGGGTAGATCAATATAAGGGTTTCTGTTCATGGGTTAATTAATTGTATTGAGTGTTATTTGGCACGTATTGGTTCCAAGAACGAGCGGTGACGGGCGCCGTTGTATCACCGCTGACCAAGTTATTTTCTGTTCAATTAGTCACGCGTGTATCCGCTGCTGGCTGGTCGCGCGGTTCGCTGTGCACTCCACGGAGAAAAATACGAACATAAAATTTTATAGAGAAACACGATAAAACTTCTTATTGCACCTCGATACCTTATCAGCGAGATAATTATATTGTGGTGTTTGTTAATGAGACATAACTTGGTCACTGATAATTGCCACAAAGGTTACATAAAATCGCATCAAAATACTTTAAAGTTTTATAAGTGTTAAAGAAAATCTTAAATATGACACGGCCCTTAGTGTCTTGTGTATAATTTATGGACAGATGGTGTCTGTGATACTTTATGTAGTGTAATTCTTTTCTGCTGACTGTGTACAGGTATTTAAATATGATTAAATAATTAATATATAATTTATTTATAATCATTATAGTTTTAGCAAATTTTGATTAACAAATTCATAAAGAGTTTAGGTAATACATTAATAATAGGTAATAGTCCAAACAATAGAATAGGGATGTATTTGAAAAATGTATTATGAAGTACACGTACACGAATCTCTTTTTTCCGAATTGATAACATCGTCTGGGGGTCAAAATGCCTTAAACGGTAAAAACGCCCTAACGGCATAACCAAGATAGCGCCAAACATCGTTAAGGGTGTGAAATGCGAAGCGGTGAGCACAGAAACTACACTAGCGTACTAAAGCTTCTTCCTGTGTGATCAGACCTGCATAGGGCAACATTTAATGGAGAGGAGTAGTTGATGGCGACTGTGATTAGTCATCTAGACTTGATCGGGCCTTTGAGTGTGTGGCGGGAGGCAACGATTGACCAACAACAGAAAACTTGGACCCTTTCTTTAGCGTCGATGATGTTTGTGATCGTGATTTGATTGTCAGGGTTAAAAAGGACCTTTTTGGGGTTAAAAGGACCTTTTTGGGACCTCTTATATATTTGCTAAGTGGATCTAAGTGTAGTAAGTTTACTGCTAAGTGGATCTAAGTGTAGTAAGTTTACTTTGAAGAATAAAATTACTTTTCTTCCACAACATCGGAGTCGTCGTCCCATGAGAAATGTAGTACTTGTGTAGAATGTAGGACAGTACCTACAAGCAAATTACCGAATCGGGATCCACTTACAGATCATAGTTCTTTTTTCTAAGTCTTCTGGGATCATCTCGGTGTTGTGTAGCTTGCGTATCCAATGGAAGTATCGTCGTCTGTTTAGTTTTCTCGCATGATTCCATCCATGCTTACCATTGAGTTGTTCGTAAGAACAAATACACGTACTGCTCACATTTATTTATATTTGGAGATATTGAATCCAATATAGCTCTCTCGGACATGGGATTCAAATCCATATAAAAATAACCAAATTAAATACTTTTGCTTTTTTTTACATTTATCCTTTTTTTTCATCGGGATATGAAAAACTTGTAACTTGTAAATTCTACATTAATTAAAGTCCTAATATAGTAAAAAATAAAAGGTTTAGTTATCTGTATAATTATTTCTAGTAATATAAATTATGCAGTACGTTCTAGCATAAGTATTGATTCTTGAAAATTGAGTCTGCTAGTATAATATCCTGCGAGGCTTTGTAATAATCAAATTCTAGCTATTCATCACGACTTATTGACCAAGTCAGTCTTAGAATAATCATTGATATGACGGTATAAATCACAAGTTTCACAGTTTGTATTAAGGAGGTGCGCTTTTAGTACACACGACTACAATTTCAAAGGAGTGGTGCAAATGAGTGTCAAAATCGGCTTCCAAGCTTTGACCTAAATTCAACAAAGAGAAAAGTTTTTACATAATAACTTTACATATAAAAATACAGTTATTGTGATATGATTTAGTTACTATAATTTAATAATGAAAGCACTTATATGACTCGTAATTTTCACTATAAAAAAGGATTTAAAATGAAAGATGGAAATTAAATTAACTCTGTAATTGTCTTATTTACATATAAACCAATTGCTGCTATCAAGTAGAATTGTGGGTAGAGTCAGGTGTCACGACAATATCGTCCAGTAAATGCCAACTGGTACAATATACATACTTATCACAAATAAATAAAAATGCGAACATTCTTATTTTTCTTCTTTTAACAATGTCGTTTTTTGAAATTGATATCAATCGATTTTTGGCTTTACGATATACGTTTAAAATGTATATAGATTTATGAGATCTACCCGATTTGAAAAAGATGTAGCTCTTTCAGATTTGGTAACTCTCACCTTATAAATTGCAAGATAATTGTACAGGAAACGTGTATAAATTTACCAATTAATAGATCTTAAAAAACATAAATATAAAACATAAAAATTAAATTAAACTTGTTCTTCGATTTTTTGTGTAAAATTGTTGCTTGTTTAAAAAAAAATTAAATGCTTCATTGAGTTTTGAGATTGAAACATTTGCTACCGGCTAAAAAAATATGAATATAAACGAAGTATATGACACAATACAGCATATATAAGATCCAGTTTGTTAAAGATAGTGGTGTTTGGATACCGCGACCTCGATATCCCAGTGGCGTGGGCGCTCGCCGCCTGCTCTCGGCTATAGGTGTAACTCCCATACGCACAATTTTACACTTTCGATGACAATATGACATGTTTTTCATTCATAAAAATTTAATAAAACTTATTTAAAGAAATATTACAACAGCTTTACATAAATAATAACAGTAAAGAATTCACGTGGCAGGTAAATGTGTACGCTCTCTTAAAACAACAGTTAACATCCTTCAGGAGTTCTTCATTACCTCAATGTGTGATAATAGCTGTGATCATCATCATCCTGCCCTTATCCCACTTTAAGTGGGGCTAGCACAGCATGTTATGGCTACATATTTTACGACCGGCCGTCTGCCTGACATCAACTTACCGTATTCGTATTTTCGACACCTCTAAAAGAAAGAGGGTGGTCTATTTTACTTAACCGAATTCCACACGGTGGGTCAACTTACGTTAGCCGCCTTTTACGATACCTCGGTAAGATGTGGGTGGTACTATTGTATTCACCCCGATACCACACGGTTTTGTGTGATAGCTGTGATAATGTACAGTATTTAAATTATTTATTGTATTTTTTTACATTTGTTCGTTTCTACATGAAATCTTAAGAGTTCTAAAAAAATATAAATGATATAAGTAATAACATTAATCATACTGCCAAAAGACCATCTAGAGTAATATTCGATTTGTATGATGATAAAAATATTTAAATTAAAAGATTTTTTGCTTTTTAATACGGTTAGAAAAACAACTGCTCCGATGCATTAAGTTCAAAACATTGTCAGCGGCGTCATAATAACTAGTTATTAGGCAATCACAAACGGTTTAAGTAAGTTGTGGGTTTTATGGAATTTGAATGTCAAAACTCTATACAGAACCCAATAAGTATGGCCCCTTATATTTTAATGAAAATCCCTGACTAATTTTTTTTGTATCGTCAGGTATGATCTAAAGAGACTTTTTACAGAACAGTTTCTTTATATGTTACCCAAAATAAAAACTTTTGGTGGACAATGTACTTGTAGAGTGGTCTGGGAACATCTAATTAATTACACTGGTAATTTCTTTCTAGGCATCATTTTTTTTACAGCATCTTGTGAACATGTGACCGTAACAATCAGAGGTCTTTCGAAGTCATAAATATACTATGGCTTGTACAAAAAGTATAATCCTAAGTTCTACCCCTAGGTCGCTGCAATCAAAACTAGTAGAAAATGTTCGTCTCTTCTTTCTGTTTCACAAGCTCCTTTGATGGTTTCCTGTTTATAATGATATTTTTCCATAAGCAGACCACGACATATTAACCTAAAAGACCTCTCAATAGTCAATACTGAATTATCAACAGTTAACTTTGTTACAGATCTGGGATTGAAAATAAGCAAATAAACGATGTACAAACGATCGATTCTATTAGTTTGTGTGTGGGTGAGCTTATTTGATGCCTACTTAGGCCAACGCGCAGAACAGCTACTAGCTCAGAATCCATGTTCAAGCAAAACCACATGTAGCGATTGTGCTAGAACACCATCGTGTGCATGGTGTTTTGCTCCGGAATTCAACGGGCCGCGATGCTTCAATCCCGCGATGGAAGGTGGAACTGCTGGCTGTGATGAAGCTTACATCTTCAACCCGGACAACCAACAATCGATCGACCCGAAGTACAATCGAGAATTAACTAGAGGTATATAAGACATAATTGTTCAATTTATGATGCCTTATGACTGGCTCGTTGGCGCAGTGACCCTGCCTTCAGTTTCGCGGGTCGTGGTTTCGATTCCCACCGAGGGCCAACATTTTCTAAGAAAAAATTGTTGGTTCTTCGAGCCAGGGTGTATAGTATTTAGAGAGTATTTAAGTATGTATTTAAAATTATAAGTATATATTTATCAGTTGTCTGTCACCCATAACACAAGTATTAAGTTACTTACTTTTGGGGACAGACGACCATGTGTGTAAGTATACCATAAAGAAAAAAATTATGAGATATGTCCCTCTAATTTACTAGCAACATAAATCAATTGCAATACATAGCGTACCGACTAATGCTCTCGTTAACACAGTAAGCTATCATCTTCCTGCCCTTATCCCACTCGTAAGTGGGGTCGGGACAACATGTTATAAACATGTTGTCACATGATTTGGCTACGTATTTTACGACTGGTCGTTTGCCTGACATCATCTTACCTAAGTCGTATTTTGCGACACCTCGATAAGAAAGAGGGTGGCCTATGGTGACCTGCAGAGCTGAAGGCAGGATCACTACCCACTGCGCCAACGGGCGAGTCAAAATTGTATTGACGATTTGAAAAAAAATGTATATATATCCCATTTTTTTAATAAATATTGTTAGCAATAAAAATAAAACAATTTAAATTATTGACCTGTAATGAAAATTTCAGCTAAGGGACGCATGGGATTGGGAATGGAGTCTTCCTACTACGAGGAGTCGATGAGCAGCAGTAGTAGCAGTAGCAGTAGCAGCAGCAGTAGTATTAAAGGTGGATACAGAGGCTCTGCTGGCTCCGCTGGAGGCGAGAATCTCGTACAAATCAAACCTCAGAGAGTTAAGCTACAATTGCGCATGAGTAAGTGTTTTATTGTATAATGATTCATACAGTATTACTGGCATCACTATGTTATTTTATTTAATATTTAAATGAGTTAATTTTGTATGTATATTTATATATTTTCGGAATCTCGGAAACGGCTCCAAGGATTTTACTGCAATTCAGCATGTAGGGGGTAGTTTTGGGGGACAAAATTTTATCCAGCTAGGTTTTATTTAAAAAAATATCGTTTTATCCCTATTTTTGGGCATTAGAAAATACTAAAATTTATATTGAATATAAAACACTATTTTTTGCTATAAACTGTCAAGTCAGCGTAGCGTAGAATAGACCAACCTCATTTCTTACCGAGATGTCGTAAAAGGCGACTAAGCATAAGTTGATCCGCCGTGTGGTATCCGGATGAGTAGAATAGACCACTCTCCTTACCGAAGTGTTGCAAAAGGCGACTAAGGTAAGTTGACGTCAGGTAAAATAACTAGCCAAATCATGTGACAACTTGTTTATAACATGTTGTCACGACCCCACTTAGAGTGGGATAAGGGCAGGAGAATGATGATGATGACAATTTTTTAACAGGCCTTCACTGCTCTAGGCCATCGCAGGATTGATATGGACTAATTAATGTTTATTTCAATTGCAGATCAGATGCAAAAAATGACTTTCTCGTACGCACAAGCAGAAGATTATCCAGTAGACCTCTATTACCTTATGGACCTCAGTAGATCTATGAAAAATGACAAAGAGAAGCTCAGTACACTCGGCAGTCTACTATCAAGTACTATGAGAAATATCACTTCTAATTTCCGTATCGGATTTGGATCGTTCGTCGATAAACTCGTTATGCCATACGTTTCTACAGTACCTAAACTGTAAGTCACATACTTTATGAGATAACTAGTTTTTTTCTGCTTACTATTAGCCGCGATTAAATATTGGATATTAACCATTTTTATTACATCTTATTTTAATATTAAATTATTGCAAATGACTTGATTATGCATGCAGTAGAGGTTGATTTGAAACTAACCTGAAATAATACTATGTTTCAATATCTAGGAGATAGTGAAGATATTATGTGAAATATATTTTTTCCCTAAACAAATATATAAAAATCAACGATATTTCTACTTTACACTTTTTCAATAAATAAAAAAGTAGGTATATATATTTTTATATGTTAATAATACCGATATTATTTAAAAAAATCACCATCAAAACCAATTCATACGGTCTCCAAGAAAGGATAAAAGGATTTGTATTAAATTTTTTGTTTATCTCTATCTATCAGCTATCTCTAAACTTCCCATAACACTAAAGTTTCTTTTTATTCTGGAAAAAAATCATGACTACTGAGTTTTATCCGAGTTTTATTAGATGTAATTATCTAAGTAACAATACTGTCAACATAAACTTTGCATCATAGATGAAACGATAGGGCTAAGCTAGTAATTTAATAAAGTCTATGTTAAAATTTTTACTTTAGTACATTATCTTATTACTTTAGTAATGTCTAGCTTATTGTCTACAGTAAATTTACTTAGTATTTCACGACTCATAATATGTACATAGAATGTGAGTCATATTCCTGCTATTGTTAATTTTGTTATAGTGTTCTTGTTACGAAGAAACCCAACTTACATACACTAACGTAGCGTGCTTTTAAGTCCTCCTTGTTTTAAAGCGTTCCATATAGTTAAGTTTTGATGATTTTATACAGTACACTTAATTTTTAAAAAGAATATATTATTTTATTTTGCTTCAAAGTATCCATAGAGGTACTTCAGTAATTAGTTATTAATTTTACAATTCTAAGTAAGTTTAAAAATATATATATAACTCATGTTCTCTTTTATATTTCTATTAGCTAGAATAATTCTTTTCCAGATTAATATCGCCATGTGAAGATTGTGCAGCGCCATATGGCTACAAGAATCAGATGTCCCTTAGCAACGACACAGACTTTTTTGATGTAAGTACATTCTTTCATTGTATACAAGTTTTACACTCTGCACATTTGGTAGACTAACAAAAGAGAGATTGCGTCATAAAAAAATACTAATTAAAATGATTTCATCGTTGTAGCTAAATAAAATCAAGTTTGTTTTTTGGAGTACTACATAATTGCCAACCTCATCAGTTGGCGATGCATTCAGCCGATTAAGACGAATTGCATAGTGTTCCGCTGATTGTGCAAATAATAAGCAGCGGACTTAACAGTGTTAGCTACATCACACCAATTCAAAAATATCAATCATATTCCTTTAAGCTTTATGTTACTGTTCCATCGGCGGATACGAATAGATAAAAAAATTTAACATTATACATTCATATTTGCTTAATTTAGTACTCAATCTAAATGAGATTCTTAGAATGCTATGTAAATACATAGTGACAATTTGTAATCAACACAAATTAAATAATCATTAGAAAAAACTATGTCGGCATGTTGTAGATATAACAATCATGAAGATTGCCATAAATTGACAAAAGATCAACGGTAACGTTGTCATGAATTTAACTTAAGAAAAAAACTTTACTTTTTTAGTTAAAAACTTTTTTTTTAAGTTTGAAAGTTTTAAAGTTTAACTTATAAAAAAATGTTTTATAAATTAATTTCGTGTAGAAATATGCTTAGTGAGTTCGTAATGTATAACATATGACCGTTAAGGATTGCATTATAGTAATAAAATCCGGAAAATAAAGGGCGAAGTAAGACATTATTAGCTATCATGGTCAAATTTGATAATAGAATGCGTTGAGATAGTTTGTTATAGATTAAGTCAAAAACTACTATGGGATTTATTGACATGTTATTTTGGATATATTTTGTTACTAATATATTGATAAAGATGTTTGTATTTATGCTATTTAGAAAGCTGTAGCTAATGCGGAAGTGTCTGGTAATTTGGACGCACCCGAAGGAGGCTTTGACGCCATCATGCAGGCTGTTGTTTGCAAGAACGAGATCGGTTGGCGGGAACATGCAAGGAAGCTGCTCGTATTCTCCACTGACGCAGGATTCCATTACGCTGGTGATGGAAAGGTGAGCAATGATTTAGGCAAAAAATTGGTCTTTGGGACCATTATGTGCTATGCTGTGATTGGTGTGCCAACTTAATTCTAGATGTTCTGAATTCATCGTTAATGTAAAGAAATTATTCTAGGCTATTCTCACATCTAATTCTCACTTCTTATTCTATAGGGTTAGTTTCGGACCCATCCGTAGCATCTGTTTTAAGCTCTTTACACGACGTTATCACGGCCGGGAAAAAAGTTGTGGTTTCGATTCAATTTATATTTACCTGATTCACGATTAGTGAATTAGTATATTAGTATATAGTTTCTCGAGACGGATTCAGTACGATCGTGGCGTGTTACCAACGTTCCTGCAAAGTCGTGCCTTGAAACGTTGATTGCTTCGGTATAACTCTGTGTATCACTGTTAGTTTCTATCTAAGAAGGCACTTTAATTAACATACTCGTAAGTGAGACAACATTCAAACGCAAACCTACAACCATAACAATAAAATAGTTTTGTTATGGTTATAGTTGTACAAAACATAATTTGTCCTCACGTCAGTTATGCAAAAAACATATTAAGAAGCTCCGAGTTTTGTCCAACGAAAAGTAATCTGTGATAGGAGGTATTTGTTCTCATGATAAATTCAATTTTGGACAACTTTTTATATGTAACTATTAATTCAACTTTTTTATTCATAATTTCTTCTCATCGTAGCTTGGAGGTATCGTTCAGCCGAACGACGGACAGTGCCACATGGAGGAAAACTCGTACACTTACTCAACGACCCAGGATTACCCCAGTATTTCTCAGATAAATCTCATAGTACGTATATCATATAAATTATTACTAATGCGCTGTACTTTTAAAACACACATTCAGACACAGAAATACACATTATGAAACCTTTATAATTGCATAACAAGGAGCAACACACCGAGAAAACAAATATATATTCAATGCACACATGCACATGAAAAATATTTATATAAAATAAACGTTAACACCCAGTTGCTTAAAATATTATTTGTTTAATATGAATTTCTGAATTTTAAATAGTGTGATAAATTGCAATTATTAATTAGGCACGTGAGTTTTAAAAGGAAAAGTCATATGTATGCCTGCCCCACTTACAGTTAGATAAGGGCAGGAAAATGAAGGGCATGTTTTTAATGAAACGGACATATTTCGTTCATAACATAGTTTTATCTTGATATTCCATTTAATTCCCCTTCAACGAGCGTCTTACAAGCACGGTATACGAGGACTCTTGTACAACGCGTTTTCCTATAACGCGGAACTAATCTACCGCATTATAAAGTGGATTACTGTTCAAACAATGATTTACCATAATGTGATATTAACTATATCTCCTAATTAAATCATTATCCATAGGTGAAGGAGCACGCTATCAACGTGATCTTCGCTGTGACATCCGAACAGATCAGCGTGTACGAGCAGCTCAGCAGACATATTGAAGGCTCCAGCAGCGGCATCCTCAGCAACGACTCCGACAACGTTGTAGACCTCGTACGAGAACAGTACAATGTGAGTGCTATTTGTACCTTTTGAATTTAAACTATTCTGAGTTGTATTCATAATTAATGTATACAAACCGGCCGCGATAACGCCGCGTAAAGAGCTCATGAATAAGAGCCCCGTATGGACTTGAAACTAGTCCGGCTCATCCGATAAAATAACACGTGAGTATAGCCGGTTTCTATACATTAATTATTTGCACTTTATAATCATTGCATTCAAATTCAAAAACGATTTTCATAAAATTCAGTATGCAGGAGGTTTCAGGGGTGATAAATAGATTTAGCTAGGTTTTATTTAAAAAAAAATACGTTTTTTCCCTGTTTTCAGGCGTTATTAAAAGAAAATATAAATTGAATACAAACATTAATTTAGCTGGTATTTATAAAGTTGTAATAGCTCCGCTCAATTGGGAATTAAAGAAGTGAAAATATTCCAGTTCAAATCTCATATATTACCAGTCCTTTCTTTTTTTTTATTATTGTTTTTCTAAAAAAGTTGTAAGCAAGGCTTGGTCACCCACATACGATCTTTATTCAAATGAACTTATAAACAAATGTTTTTGAATCCTCAACTATACTCCTGGTTCGGAAAGCTGTTCCTAGTTCCTTGCTCATATCATTTATTTTCCAATTTGCTGCTTTTTAAAATTATATTTACCAAAACTGATTTGTTTTCAGAAAATTACTTCAACAGTGGAAATGAAGGATACATCGAGTGATGCTTTGCAAATATCATATTATTCGTCATGTTTAGGCAGCAAAGATAACGTTTTACAAACAAACAAATGTGATGGTCTTAAGGTAGGATTAATATTATAATAAGTATATCAAATTCTAATCTATTAAACGACTACAATTTTTTATTATATTAATGTACTTTATGGATTTAATAAATTAGTTTTGGTTAATTTTGTCGTTTATGGATTGTTACCATTGAGCATGAAGCCAGATTGAACATAATTAACCAGAGTTATTAATGTTCTTCTCTGTAGTTGATTTATTGTTTATGGATCTGTTTAATAAAGCCAGTATTTAAACAGACTTTTATCGTAGTTATTTCTAGTTGATCAGCTTTCAATTTATTGTTTTATCCCACCACCATACCCTTATCCCACTCTAAGTGGGGACGGCAAAATATATATTTACCATGTTCTAAAATGATTTGGCTAGGTATTTTACGACCGGCCGCTTGTCTGATGTCAACTTAGCTTAGTCGCCTTTTACGACACTTCAGTAAGAAATGAGGGTGGTCCATTCTACTCAGCTGGATACCATACGGCAGGTCAACTTTACTTAGTCATTATTACACATGTTAAGTAAAAATTTAATTTGTAGGTCAGTGACGTAGTTGAATTCACAGCAGAGATAACATTAAAAGAGTGCCCCAAGGATCCGAGCAAGTGGAAACAAAGTTTCACTATCTATCCAGTTGGTGTGTCTGAGAGTCTCAACGTGGAAGTTGAAATGCTTTGCGACTGCCCCTGCGAACATCCTGGCCATCATGTAAGTTTTATTTTCCTCATGATAACTTCTTTATATTGTGCTGCATTAATATTGTGACTGAAGGATTGAGTTCAACCTCCGAATAAGTAATGTCAAATTTTGTTGATCAACCTATTTGCCTAATTATTATTTTATTAATTGCAAATAATATTTAATAAATTGCAATTGATATCACGCTTGTCGGTAAAGGAAAACATCGTGGGAAAATCTCAAGAAAATTTTTGGGGATATGTGGAACCTACCAATTCGCTATGGAGCAGCGTATTTGTTTTCTTTTACCAAAAAGCGTGCTATAATTTGCAATTATCAATTAGACACATAAGTGTCTGCTTCGCCTAAGTAACTAATCCATTATTAATTAATTATACATTTCTACTTCAGTACGAAATAAAAATATATTTGTCAACAAAGCTCCAAGCTTTCTTTTCAAAAAGAAGAGAAGTCCTACGTATGATAATAATAATTTATTTATTTTTCATTACATACATAAGCTGTGGTAGCCCAGCGGTAACACCGTGCTACTCTTTCGATGAGGTCACGGGTTCAAACCCGGGCAGACACCAATGAGTTTTTCTGTTAAAACTTATGTGTCTAATTGATAATTTCAATTTACACACACTTTTCGGTGAAGGAAAACATCGTGAGGAAACCTGCATATCTCTAGAGAATTCTGAAGATATGTGTAACTTACCAATCCGCATTGGAGCAGCGTGGTAGGTCTTGGCTCCAATCCTTCTCTCCAAAAACGGAGAGAAGAGGCCTATTCTCAGCAGTGGGATAGTAACAGGCCGCTACTTACTTACTTACATACATAAATGTTACAAAACGAAAGTTTGGGACCTTTTAAGTGAAAAAACACCTGTGTCAGAAGGCCCCGCTCTCCATAACAATATGCATACTAAAAAATTAAACTAATAAAAATTAACAAAAGAAAAAGAAATAAAACTATTCATGCTACGTATTCTGAATTGTGCAATGGTAGTGGAATAGTAACACGCTTATCATTTATTATATTTTTCCTTTTTTTCTTGATTTTTCAGGCGTACAATGACAGTCCACTCGTTTGCACCGGCCAAGGTATATCGGCCTGTGGAGTGTGCGTATGTAAGCCTGGCCGCTTTGGCAAAAGCTGCGAGTGCTCCGCCCACGGCGGGGTATCTCTGGAGCAGGAGCGCGGCTGTCGGCCGACCAACGCCACTTCGGGCCCGCTCTGCTCCAACCGCGGTACCTGCATCTGCGGCGTTTGCGAGTGCAATAAGATGGATGACCCACTTAAGGTAATAAATTTTATATAAATTTATTTTTAATACATACAGGGTTGCTTGTCCTTAAAGTAAGTAACTGAAAACTTCTATTATGGATCACAGATAACTGGTAAATATAATACTGGCTGTATTGATATATTTATAAAATAAAAATAAAATATATTTATAATATATTTATAGAATAAAATTTCTGTATAGAAAATGTTGGCCTTCGCTAGGAATTGAATCCGTGACCTTCGGAGCTGTAGCCGGTAATGTCACTGCCACCTGTGCCAACAGGCCAGTCGATACTGGCTGGAAAGGTGTGTAGAGGTATTTTGTGTAATTGTTAGTTTAGTGGGGTCGGCACAAAATGTATTAATCATGTTGATACTAGATTTGGCTAGGTATTTTACTACCGGCCGCATGCCTGACGTCAAAATACCTTAATCGCCTTTTACGACACCACGGTAAGAAATGAGGTTTGTCTACTCAACCGGATACCACACTTATCTAACCAGAGCAGTGATTACATGATTATAAGTTACTAAAATTGATTATAAATTTTTTTACACGATTATAATATAATATAGCCTTTATTAATTCCTTAAATATTACATACATTTTTTTACATATATTCTCATGTCAAACATTTCTATTTATTATGTTATGTTATTAATACAATTTTTAGAATGAAAGTTATTTATGTCATTTTTGTTTATTTATATTTAGGACCTCTCTCGAGTAAAGGCCTCCTCCATATGACTCCACGTATCTCTATTTGTGGCTGTAGATACCCACTGGATTCCTGCCCGTTTTGCTATCTCATCCTCCCATCTTTCGACTGGTCTTCCCCTTTTTCTTTGGCCTGATGGCCCGTTCCAATTTATTACTCTTTTTGTCCATCTCTCGTCACTCATGCGCGCTACATGGCCGGCCCATTTCCATTTGAGTTTCTTGCAGTGTTGCAAAGCGTCAATAACATTGGTCAATTTTCTTATATCGTAATTTCTTTTTTTATCTTTCTTATTTATGTTCAGTATACTCCTTTCCATCGCCCTCTGACATGTCTGGATTTTGTTTTTTGTGAAATTGTTGAAAATCCACGTTTGACTGGCGTAAGAGAGACAAGGTAGTATGCAGGAGTCTAGAACTTTTTTCTTAATGCGTAAAGGAAGATTCGACTTTAAAATATATTTATTTGCCCAGAATTTATTCCAAGTGAGAGTTACCCTTCTGTTTATTTCGTCTCTGTGTCTAGATTTTTTGAATGATATCCTTTTGCCTAAATACACATATTCCTCCACATATTCTAATTCAGAATTTTCAATTTTTATAGGTTCTTTTGAACTGTTTGTCATTGCTTTTGTTTTTGTAATATTTAGTTCTAGACCGATTTCATAACTAGCAGTTTGCAACTCCTGTATCATGGACTCTAGCTGAGAGGCACTTTCTGAGAAAAGTACTATATCGTCGGCAAATCTTAGATTTGATAAATATATACCATTTATGTTTATACCTTTCTTTTTCCAGTTCAAATTTTTCATGATATTTTGAAGTACAGTTACAAAAATTCTTGGTGATAATGGGTCACCTTGTCTGACGCCTCTACCTATCTTTATCTCAGGGCCTTTGATGTCCAATTTTACTCTACTAACACTGTTTCCATATATATTTTTAATAAGTTCGATTAACTCTAGGGGTACATAACACTCTTGTAGAGCTCTCCACATGCTATTGTGAGATATTGTGTCAAAAGCTTTAGCATAATCAATAAATGCCACGTAGAGTGGGCAATTTTTTTCTTGATATTTTTCAATTATTAAATCAATTGTGTGGATGTGGTCTACTGTAGAGAAGTTTTTCCTAAAGCCTGCTTGTTCTACTGGTTGATGGTTTTCAGTGTATGCAGAAAGACGTTCTTCGATGCACGAGGCAAATAGTTTATAAATATTAGATTGAAGGCTTATGGGTCGATAATTGCCAATGTCTGCAGGATCACCTTTTTTATATAATAAGATTATATCAGATTTTGCCCATTCATTCGGAACTTTTCTGTCATCTAGAATCATGTTAAAAAGAGTCTTCAAGGGAGATGCTAGAAGAGTGCTACTAGTCTTTAAACTTTCATTTGATATTCCATCTGGGCCACAACTTTTGTCATTTTTTAAGATCCTCATCTTTTTAGTTATTTCTTCTAAAGAAAATCTCTTTAAGATAGTTTTGTTCAATTCTTTATCTGGAAGAGTTTTTATAGTTGCTGAGGTTTTTCCTGCTGTGTACAGTTTTTGGTAGTAGTTGGTAGCAGTATTGATTATTTGAAACCTAGAATAAGTCTGTTTGGAAGATGGTTCTTTCAGGGAGGGTATCCAGTGTTTAGTGGTTGTAAGCTCTTTTATACCTTTTTTCATACTTCCAGTTTTATTTAAGTGTTTTTCTATGACACTTGATCTGTGTTCTTCGTAATCTTTTTTTATAAGCTTATGAATAGTTTTGTATAAATAACAGCGTTCTCTTTTTTCCTCTTTATTTAAATGCTTCTTTTTCGTTAGTTCATTTCTTCGCTTTATTAATTTTTTTATGGAATCTGAAATGGCATAATGCATTGGTTTTGTAGTTTTGGGTAGAGAGTAGAGGCTTTTGCTTAGTATATTTTTTATCTTAATATAATATGATTCTACATTGTCTTGTTTTTCTTGCTGAAAAGGTTTAAGATTTTGGCTCAACGCTTGTATGAAGTGCTCTTTTTCCTCTGCAGTTGTCAATGTTGGTGTGTTTTTTCTGTATTTAGATCTATTTTTCTTGTTATTTACTAACATATAGGTGCCTCTAATAAGTCTGTGATCACTGGAGAATGATAGTTTTTGAATGACTTCCATATTTGTTCCTTTTTCTCGGATATTGGATAATATGTAGTCTATTTGACTCCTTGTATTCTTTGGTGAATGCCATGTCCATAAATGTTTTTGTTTCTTTTTGAATAAGCTATTCATAATAAAAAGATTATTTTCCCAGCAAAACTGGAGCAGAAGTTCACCTCTTTTATCTCTCTGGCCATAGCAATATGTACCCAATATTTTCTCTTCCCCTTGTAAACGTTGTCCAACTCTGGCATTAAAATCTCCTAAAACAATGAGGCATTTATAGCATTTTTGAAAAGCTTGTTGTAGCTGATGATAGAATTTAATTACTTCTTGCTCATTTGCTTTGATCGTAGGTGCATAAACTTGTATAATTGACAATGATATAGTATCAAAATGAAGGTTTAATATACAAATTCGTTCAGATATGGGAACAAAGCTCTCTAAATTTGCTTTTAATTTCTTTTTTAATAGGAAACCTACACCATATTGGCCTTTTGTCTTCCCAAAGTAGCACAGTATGTGGTTTTCATCTTCCAAAATATTATATCCTGTTCTTCTTATCTCTGAGAGACCAATGATGTCATATTTTATATTTGATATAGCTTCCTTAAATTCAAAAAGTCTTTCCTTAGATAGAAGAGATCTTACATTATAAGTACAGATATAGAGTGGGTGGAGTGGGTGGAGTGGAGGGTTTTGGTCCTTGATCCCCGCGGTGACCGGCCGTGTTGGGGATAGATGTGGAGAGGTCACAGTCCTTTGTCAATTTAAATTTTTATTTTGTTTTAAAGTCTCGGAATCAGTTGTGTCGCTTGGTGAAGATGTGTATTGGCGTTCGTTATTTGTATTGTTTACCATATACTGATAAATGCTAGGATTTTGCTTTTTGTGCTGTTTCTGGATATTAGGTCTTTTGAAGCTAAGGTTTTGGTTGCGTTTATTCTTTTCTGGGGATTCGGATATATCAGATATGTTTCTTTTTTTCTGTTTGTTATGAGTTCCAATTTTTTTGTGGAGATCATGTCCATCGTCTGAGGTTATTATAATTTTATTGTATTTTAAAAAGGCTTTTCTTCCTTTGCTTCTTTCTTCTTTTAGCTGTATGATTAAATTTTTACGATCTTCTAGTATTTCTGGCGGAAAATCCTCTTTTATATAATATGGCGTATTGCTTAAAGTTTTTTTGTTTCTTAAAATTTGGATTTTTAATCCCATAGTACTAAAAGTCACAACTATAGGCCTTATCTTAGTTTCATCCTTTTTACCTAAACGCCTCACCTCTTCTATGTGGTCTCTATTGCAATTTATATTCATTTTTTGGTTAATAATGTCTAATATATTTTCTTGTAAGCAAAAATAATTATTGTTCTCTTCTTCTACACCAAAAAATATGATGTTCTTTTTTCTCGTTGATCTTTCCAATTGTTGTATGCGAAGATTCTGTTTTTCTACAGTTTTTTCTAGTAAGTTATATTTTTCTTCTAGATATGCAAATTTTTTATTTATATTCGTATTTATAATTTGTGGTATACTTTGTTTCATGTCTCGTATTTCAATAGTTTGTTCATCAAGCTTTATTTGTAGATTTTTGATCATATTAGTTAGTTCTTCCATCTTATGTGTGTAATATATTTTCAACACTTGTCAAAAAAAGGTTATATGCAAATTGTAAACGTTCAAAGTTAATAGTTGTCAATCAGTAACGCCCTCTTGTGATGGGTAGCTTGGTTTATATCTTTATTTTCTCCTATTCCCGTGAGATGGCGCCGAAATGAAAATATTACTTTGTGAAGTTATTTAGTATTAGATATTTTACGGAAAAAATACTTTTTATGTTATAACATATTGAAAAAAAAAAAAACACTAAATGAATGGTTTACATTGATTTACGTTAGTTCTATGTATAATTTGCGCGCTTATAAAACTGGGTTGAATTTAATATAGTCTCCTTCTATTCGCCGTGAGGTGGCGTTTATGTGAAAATATTCGCTTGAGACGTTTACAACTTTAAATATTTTGAGGAGAAACTTCTAGATTTTTAGTTTTTGAAAATCACATTTCACTGTCCTATATAGATGTTTTTACATTGTTTTTATATGAATAGTTAGTTGTGAAGTACTTTTAATTTAAGTTAATTGCACTTTTAAGTCCTGGTGAACACATTTTTTGACTTTGAATTGCTTGTTATTGTTTTTGTTATTTGTTTGAATAATTGCACTTATAGTTGGAAATTGCATTTATATTTATATTTTACTTTGATTATTCTACTTTAGTTTAACTTTGTAACCACTTTTTGATCCTTTTATCACTTTTTTTTTATTTTTAAAGACTGATTCTATAACAGAGACAATGTTAATCGTGGCACTGAAGCGCCCTCTTTTACACGATTAGTAATCATTATTTGTATTTAATCAAAGGTTATATCGGGACCGTTCTGCGAATGCGACAACTTCACATGTGACATGAACAAGGGCCAGCTGTGCTCGGGGCCTAAACACGGCGAGTGTATCTGCGGAAAGTGCCACTGTACGGACGCATATACCGGACCAGCCTGTCGATGCCTCAAGGACCAACAGATTTGTAGGTCACCCGGTATGTAACAACAATAATATTTGTCTATGGCTTTTATTATGTTGGGGTGTGTACAGTTTTATTTACAGTTATCCCCCTATATCGCGGTACTCTTACAACGCGTTTTCATATTATGCGATTTCAGAGCTTATATAACAAGTGTTTTTCTCCCATATAACGCGTGGATTTTCCACGTTCAATGTGTTATAAAATTTAATTATTATAATTAAATTATTCTATGAAAATTTTGTGCCTAGTTTTTGAACAGTAATAACATTGATTAAGCATACATATACTAGAAGGTGTAGAAATTTTATTTTAAATAACATTTATTCTCAGCTATAATTTTAATAAAATTCACGTTCATAACATTCCATTTAAACCTTCTTTAACGAGTGCGGTATACGAGGATACTCCTACAACGCATTTTACTATAACACGGAATCAATCTACCGCATTATAAGGGGAATTACTGTATTACAATTAATAAAGGTAAAAAATTTTGAATTTAAACTATCGTGAGTGGTATTCATAATTAATGTATAGAAATCGGATATACTCACTCTCGAGTCGCGCCCTGCGAGCTGCTACACGCAGTTCCCGGTAACGCCGCGTAAAGAGCTCATGGATAAGAGCCCCGTATGGGCTTGAAACTAGACGAGCTTATCCGATAAAATAAGACGTGAGTATAGCCGGTTTCTATACATTAATTAAAGTAATAATGGTATAAAAATAGTTATTTCGTAAGTAAAGCATAATCAAATCAAATCAAAAATTTTAATTATCAATTTTAACAAAAATGGGTTGTTTTAGAAAACGGCAAAATCTGCGGTGGGAACGGCAAATGTGTGTGTGGAGAATGTGTTTGCAACGTTGACGACGACCGTCACTACTCTGGAAAATACTGCGACAGATGTCCAGTGAGTATATACTCTATCTATATCCATACATATTATAAAACAAAGCCCCTAAAAGTTGTTTGTCTGTATGTGGTCGATTTTCTCAGAATCTACTCAACGAATTTTTGTATTGTTTTCATTTAAAGACACAGCAATTCTTGAGGAAGTTTAGTATTAGTATAAAGTTAAAACTAACCTTAAAAACTAAACACATTTTGATGGGACTTTCACTTGAAGATAGAGGAGATTGTTGGGCAATGTATAATGCTACTTTTTATCCTAGAACTCTGGCAGTGTCACGATTTACGTGGCAAAAACTTTGCGAGACACTGATTTCCACGCAGGTGTTACCGTGGGCACAGCTAGTAAATTATATATGAATATCCTATTAGCGAATTGTAATTTTTGAAGAATTTGATTTATTGCCTACCCTGAAATTTCTTTATCTAAAAATAACTGGGTAAGATTTATATTGATAAAATGTAATTTAATATTAGTATTGTTTGCTTCAAGACGTGTCCAGGTAAATGTGAGGATTTCAAGCTCTGCGTGCTATGTGAGGTCCATAAGCGAGGTCCCAAATACAACCCTGACGAGCCTGACCATGAGTGTGGCGATTGCAACTTGGTCCCCGAAGTCGTTGAAGGCAGAATCGAAGGTATAAATTTTAATAATAATAATAATAAATTTATTTGCTGAAATTGTGGGTACATATAGATTTAACATATTAATTAATTCCCACAATCTACTGTCACAAACAGCGTGCAAATATTTAAAACTAAAAATGCCTAAAATTTCTAGTAAAGTATAATAATTATATTTATTTACATATTAAAATTACAATTAATTAACAATGAAATTAAAATTAATATTACAATTATGTCATGTTATTAAAAAGTTGAAAAGATATAAAATTTAACAAAAGAAGAATTATTGCATTATTGTAAACATATGTCAATAATTTAAAAAGTCTTACAATTATAATGAAACATTAAGTACCTATATTGTTGTCATTGAGGTAATCGTTAACTGAATAATAATTTTTTTGGTTTAATATTTCCAAAATTACTCCCTTAAACTTTAGTAGAGGCAATTCTTTTTTACAATTTGGGAGTTTATTGTACAATGTAATGGCCATACAATATGAATTGTTAGAAAAAACAGCCAATCGTTGTGATGGCGCCCAGAGTTTACCTGGTGGATATGGCCTGCACCTCCTGTTCGGATATATTTCATTTAATGTAGGAAATAAAATGGGATTTTTTTTAAAAAAAAGCAATGCTTCGTATATGTAAAGACACGGTAACGGTAAAATTTTATTCTCCCTAAACAATGGTTTACAACTGTCTAAAATATTTGCTCGGCATATAGATCGTACACAAGCTTTTTGTTTAATAAATGCTTTTGAAGCATCTGTTGAATTTCCCCATAGTAAAATTCCGTATCGTAAAATCGATGATACATAACCATGATAAGCTAGTAAGGCAGTTCTTTTATTGCTAACTTGTGATAGTTTTTTTAGAACATAAATAAATAAATAAATAAATAAATAAATTTATGCGCCCTCTTTCGCTTTAAACCAAAAAGTAACTTCCTATTTCCATTAAAAAAAAGATCTCAGTCAACAAGTTTTTAAATTATACGAAACTATATTGTGTATACTATAACCAAAATTTTTAAATTTAAACTATCGTGAGTAGTATTCATAGTTAATGTATAAAACCGGCTATACTCACGTCTTATTCTATCGTATAAGCCCGACTAGTTTCGATGTTATCAGTTCCCACCGCAATAACGTCGTGTAAAGAGCTCATGAATAAGTGCCTCGGATGGGTTCGAAACTAGTCGGGCTAACCCGATAGAATAGACGGGAGTATAGCCGGTTCTATACATTAACTATAACAAAATTTAATATACTGACTTTAGAATAAAACCTATAGTATTGTTCTAGTAATTATGTTGTATGTAATTTTTCCTAATACCGATAAATTTACGATTAGATTTTATTTGTAATGTTACATCTTTCTTTTTTTATTTCTCACCCAAAACACTTGATCCAACAGTTATAAAAAAAGTTTTATATTATTTGAACATCTGTTAATGGTCTGTAAAGATACACAGAAACAGAAAAGTAACAAAAAAAAATTTAGACCATCGAGTGCGATAGGCCGGTATTAAATGAGGATTGTAAAAAACCCCAAAATACAATTTTATAGGTAAAAATCTTTATATATTGTCAATGTGAAAGTACCCAGCTCACATAAATTAAAAAAAGAATAGTGACTCTAGAGCCTTCTATGTGAATTAATTTAAAACTCTAGTCTTTCTAATTATTATCAATTAAATTTTAATTCCAGCGAACGAAACGTCAAGCGAGCACTTGTGCAGTTTTTACGACGACGAAGACTGTCTGTATGTCTACGTGTACTCTTATAACGAGACCCAGCATCTACACATCAGAGCACAGAAAGAACACGAGTGTCCACGGAAAGTAAGTTCTTTTATTAATTTTCTCAATATCTCTATTAGCTTTAATTTAATGTCTTTTTCAATTTGTCGGCAGCAAAATCACTGAATGTATTATACTTGTAAAAATCGTGTTTGATAACTTTACAATTCACGAGACATCTAACAGGGATGTGAAAAAGTAATCGATTTTGATAATAATCGATTATTTTGTTATTATAATCGATTTTCTGGCCATTAATCGATTTATAAAAAAATCGATATATTAATTATCCTCTTTTTTCTATTTTTTAAGATAATGGATTTTAATTGGATGAAACCAATGTAGCCAATGTAGCTGTATGTTACACATATTAATCGAATTTCGGAAACAGCGCATGTTATCTTCTTTTCTTACTTTTCCTATATCTGTGAGATGTGAAAGTGCCCTCTACACGATCCTGCTCACGTTTAATCCTATCCTACTTAATCTTACTAATATTATGAGCCAATATCGATTAAATTTGGCACAAGTATTCTTCATGCACCAGGGTAACATATAGGGTATAGAAGAATTAACAATTCCACAGAAATATAAAAAGCGCCATCTATTATCAATCTTTCAAGCGAGTACAGTCAACGCGAACGAAGTTGTGGATAAAAGCCAGTCGTTTATAATCGCCGATGAAGAAAAGGAGCTATATGTAATAGATGTATCAAACAAATTATTTTCTCAGGTGTTTATTCTCGGCATCGTACTGGGCGTGATAGCAGCGATAGTGTTGGTTGGGTTGGCGCTGCTTATGTTGTGGAAGATGGTTACCACCATACACGATCGCCGCGAGTTTGCCCGGTTCGAGAAAGAACGCATGATGGCCAAATGGGACACGGTAAGAGCGTATACTGTATTTATACTTATCTTCAACTTAGTTTTTAAACTATTAACTTTTACATTTAACAGAATGTTGTTGTTTTTAAAAGGTTTTTTTCGACTTCCCATGTATGTATGTTAAGGTGGAATCTTGCAAGTTAAATTTGACCCACTTCCTCTAGTGCTAGTGCAGATTTAGCTGAACTATTATATGTATACAGGTTCAGTATGTAAAATAAAACGATAACTATGCATATTTATGATAAGCATGACACTTCTGTGTACGAATAAAATGTCCCATATATTTATATAATTCTCTCCATCCGAAGAATAAAGTTACATGTCCCATGTATAAGCATAGGAAATGTGACTTTATTCTTCGGATAGGGCGATATATTAAATGGAATGTAGTATGGCGCTAAATTTAGTACTTGAAAGTCTATATCGTTCTTAACATTTATAATTTTAACATTTTTCTTTTTCAGGGCGAGAATCCAATTTACAAGCAAGCTACATCAACCTTCAAAAATCCAACCTATGCCGGAAAATAAACGTTAAATATATGAAGTTAAATAAAGCAAACATTTGATATAAAAGAAATAATATAGCAAGCAATAGTTATTGCAATAAATGTTTTATGCATTTCAATATATTAGAAGACTAAGATATTTTAAAAACATGTTAGCATTTTGTAGATGCTGTAATAAGTTATCCAATGTGCCTTGAAAAATATTTCATAAGCAAACAAATCGACTAATATTTACTTTGACTGCGTAATTTTTTAATGAATCTATAGAACATGTTTAAACATGTAAATCGTTGAGGTCTGTTTTCAATCTCGAACTTTATAAATATATTTTAAGTACGCTTTTTGTACTTATACGTGTGCGTGTGTGATTGTCGAATGTATATGTATTTATATAGATGTTCACTTAGAATGGAACAAGATGTAGAAGATGAATAGATGCAGCTAATATCAGCGCAAATGATGATTTTTTAAATTGTTTGTTATTAGTATTTGCCAATTGAACTAATATTTGAGAAGATTTTTATTTAGAATGATACAAGTGTCTATAACAAGCAGCTGTCAAAGCAGTTAAAATTACTAGTACTTAAGTGTCACGAGTGTATGTTCGTAATACGATTTACAAATCAAATTAAATGATGCTTTGTCGAAATAGAATTAATAACCTTTTTTGAATTCACTGACTATACTTATTATAAAACTGTCTGTCTGTATGTGATCGATTTTCTCAAAATCTGAACGATGTGTTTGTACTGTTTTTACTAAAAGGTATGTGCATTTCTTTATTTCAATAGTACATTACCGTTTTATGTTAATTGAGTTAAAGAGGTCGCGTGGGTGTGATAAAGCCCGCCTGCTAGAAGCATTACTCGCGTGTGTCGTGTAAACTATCAGAGATACATTAAAATAATGTACTAGAGAGTTGTTGATCTATGAAAATACTACATAAAAGTCCGCGACAGCATGTCTCTATCTGTTATGGTTAACTCACATTAACTACTTTTACATTAAAAATTTTAATTTTTTTTTAAACTCAAATAAAAGGGGAAAATGCGGGAAATTTTGTGACACTAATTTGCACGCGGGCGGAGCCGAGAGCATAGCTAGGCATTTGATAAACAAAATTACGACTGATTTGGAATGCGTCTCCTAAACTAATAACCAGTAATAAAATTGGTATAACATGCTTTAGTTCTAAATATTATCAACAACTGCGTATTGAAAAAACGTATATAAATGAAGCTTAGATTTACTGGAGATAGGTAGATGATCAAACATATATTTAGAAACATTAACTAGTCACTTAAACACTTGATGTCCAAAACGTATTTAATGTACGGAATACCATAATTACTTACACCTTGTTTCATTTACTTAACTTCTTTAGGCGTGATCGTTTTTGAGATTTCGAATATCAAATTGAACACCAGTATTTTTAAATGGGCTTGAATGAATATGAATATACTTAACAATACTTATTATTTTTTAATATTTGTATTTTATTTATAAAGACGCTAGTTTCTGAATGTCAAATAATTATTTCGTACTGTCTATTTCAGTGAAAAAATATTATTTCTATACAGAATAGTTATCCGCTTAGGCTTAGGTTATCATAACAATTAATATCCCATTGGCATTAAATCTTCCTGTTTAATTTGTTTTGCAAAATATTATGTACATAAATTATAGAAGAATATATCGAATTTGATTTCAATAAATTAAATTAATATGACTTTATAGAGATATCAATCAACTTTACATTTAATTATTAATTCAATGTACTTTTGGATTTTGAGATACGCACTTTTAAATGTACTTGATTTGTACTTGTTTTCTTAAGGTTTTAATTAAACTGTCAAACTATTATTTAAGTAATACTGTGGTTATTACCTCTGTAGTTTATGAAATGTTACAGACTCGTAAGAGACGGAATCAGGAAATCCAAAATAATGCCAGATTTAACAAAAAAAAGTTTATACTAGGAAATGTTATTTGGCTTTCAGAAACTGGCTGTGTAATTCATATTATATAATGAATTATTTGTAACTGCCGCGTAATCATAGGTCACAGTGCCTTATATATGACTATTAATAGAATAAGTGCCATTACTAATCGATAATATAAGGAGTGTTATTTATTTCTATAATAATCTCTTCTATGTAATAACAAAGTTTATATTATTTTTTTTTTATATTTGGAATGCGTAATTTTTTACGATTTTTAAACAATTCGGTGGGATGATCACGGTTTAAAAAGTTTATTTTTAATTTAATTTATGTGATATTGTAATATGGTTGCTATTTGTATATACCTTTACATTTCTATATAGCAGTTGTGGCCTTTAATAATAGCTAATAAAAATAATCTTAGAATAACAAGTTTTTTTTCTTTTCACCTTTTAATTTTTAATTGTAAACCATAAAAAATATTTTTGTGGTTTAATAGAGATGACAGCCTAAATGAATATCAATTTCATTAAAGCAGAAAAACATCTGACTACATGTTAAAGGTCTAAGAATGAACTGTAGCATTGTACAAAATTGAATATTAATTGGAAGACAAAAATGCCTGGATTTGGTCAAGACTGTGGTTTAATAATGAAAAATTAAAAATATTTAAAAGATTGGCCGCCAAGTTTGTTGCTGGTTCTTCTCGGTTAGAGCAACGATGCGAACCAGATGTAGCTTCATTTATCATATTGATCCTTGACGATTCAATACTGCATAAAAAGCATCTTTGTATAAAGATTATTCTGATTTTATAGATTACGCCATGTGGTATCCGGCTGAATAGAATAGACCACCTTCATTTCTTACCGAGGTGTCGTAAAAGGCGACTAAGGTAAGACGACACAGTGTGTGAGATCCGGCTGTGTAGAATAGACCACCCTCAATTTTTTAACGAGGTGTCGTAAAAGGCGACTAAGGTAAGTTGACCCACCGTGTGATATATGGTTGAGTAAAATAGACCACCCTCTTTCTTACCGAGGTGTCGTAAAATACGACTATGGTAAATTCAGTAGGTATTCAAATAGATTCAGTAGATATTCATAAGGTAAGTTCAAGTAAATTCAATAAAGTCAGGCAGGCTGACGGTCGTAAAATACGTAGTCAAATTATGTGACAACATGTTTGTAACATGTGCCGACCCCAGAGTGGGATAAGTGCAGGAGGGATGGATTTACTTTTATAGGTAAATCATTGACATATTTGTTAATTAGTTTTTATTGTTTTAAGTAAAAACCTATTAAATCAAAGGAATAATAGAAGAAACTTAGCGATGTTTGTGAAAATCATAACTATCTACCATGAAGGTAGGTAGTACTAGCGATTGAGGACAGTGCGATCTCTGGAACGATTTTCGTAGTTGGATTTAGTCGACTCGGTGCTTACGTAATCATTCGTTTTACTTATTATAAATGCAATTTAGTTAATTTTTGGAGCATTTCTCCTCCTTTCCTGTCTTAGTAGAAGTTACACACAAACACTGATATTCATTGAGAGCATAACTATTTGTACACGTCGAAGAGCAATTATTATAGACTGCGTTATCTATGTGATAGGTCTAGCAAAATTATGATAATCATCACAAACCTATGACGGGATAGTCGACGTCGTCGTCAGCGTAGTCGTTTGTTATAATTTGTGGTTAGTATATCGTAATTAATAATGTATATTGTCATGTTTGAATTCCAAGAATGTTCTATGACGTGCTTATTGCAATATATTTAAGTTTATAAGTTATTGTAGACTAAATAATCCGTATATCCCAGTTACGATGTTATGCCATGTATTTCCCGTTTACTGTTTCGTGCATATTATTTCTATGTACTGTTGTATACTTTGTTTATGTTACTATTATTGCTATAAGTAAAGTTGAAATTCGTACTTAATAATAATAAGTTGCAAACAATTAAGGCAAGTAATTGTGTATACATACTATATAATAAAATATTTACACTTTAAAACCTTTATATGTGTAGAGCGAAAATAAATATATCTTCCTCCTGCCCTTATCCCACTCTAAGTGGGGTTGGCACAACATGTTCATACATGTTTTCACAATATTTGGCTACGTATTTTACTACCGGCTGCCTGCCTGACGTCAACTTACCTTAGTCGCCTTTTACGATACCTCGGTAAGAAATGAGGGTGGTACTATTCTATTCAGCCGGATACCACACGGTGCGAGCGAAAATAAATATAAAGCTCAAAATCCCTGTACAAGCAAAAGAAGCTATTATTTGCGAGCAATAAATTTTTAAATGCATAGAATGCACGCACTGAAGGAAAACATGTAGGAAAATGTTTAAATCAATATGACAAAGCGTTTCGCTATAATGTGACTAACGATTGTAATAGTCACACGAGTATTACGATCATTGTTATAAAATCATTATTAATTAGTTATAGTTGGTGAAGACGTGTCTATCAATTAATGAAAATTGTATTCGGAATTATGAGGTGTACCGACGTATAGACGTCCGAAAACCGTTGCCCAGGTATTAACTTAAAATATATGTGTTGTGTCCATTTGTTAATTTATAGCTATGTAGATATTAATGGAAGCTTTGCCATTTTTATTCGTCCTAATTTCCTCAGTGACTTCACACCAAAGTTCGGACAGTGCGTCAGATATTCGCCCAATGTGGGGATCCCTAGGTTAATCGCTAAATATGGTTAGTTACATTATGTGTATCTTAACATACATTGATTGTATGCTTCGCTTTTACGTCATCAAATCAATTAGTAGGAGACACGCAGAAGAACCATATGCAATGAAACATTCCAACTGTCTACAACGTTGTAAATAATTCATAGAGCTGTGGATGTTGAAGTTATAGATGCAGGAAATATACCACAGTGTTGGTTTGCCTCCCACTATGTGGTATACCTAAAAACATTACAGGAAAACACTTTTTTCATGGGCCTTAAGGTTGTCTAACTTTGAAATCCCTTCAAGAGACCTATGTTGAGCAGTGTAGGTCACTTATGAAAATCGATTTAAATAGATTTTCTACTGTTTTTTTTGTTCACTGTTTAAAGGACTAATTTGTTCAAATATTGTCCCATAATATTGTAAACACAATATTTATTTATATATTTATTTATTAGATACACCAATATATTATAGATACATTAACAATAAATTCTAATATTAATTCAAGTTCCAAAATAATTACCATTTACAGGGGTATTCAGCATTATTATTATTATTTTTTTTTTTGTTAGTTCTTTCTGAAAATTTTTAAACTATAAATTATTCTATATGTCAAAAAATTTAAGAATAAAATAAAGATAATAATTGTCATACTCAGAAATAATGATATTATGTCAACTGAATAAAATAAAATAAAAATATTAATAAAATATTCGAACTATTATGATATGATGCCTATATATTATAATGATATATATAAACAATTCAATGTCGTCGCGGGCTTTGCTTATAAATGTAGACGCAAAATTAATGAAATTGCGTCTATATTTATGAAATAATAATGAAAATATTTACTATAATATTTGGATTATAGCAAAATAATTTGATTATTACTTTTGTATTATGGTTCTCCGCAAAGTAACGCCTAATTCTATAAATTAGTATAAACGCAAATATTATATGATGACTTTATTTTTAATTTGTTACAGACATTAATTACCTATCTAAAAAGGGCATTATAAAAATGAACACACTACTGAACGTACTGTTTTGTGTGTGGATTAGTCTATTGGGATCTTGTTTAAGTAATGACTCGGAGGAGATGATAGTTCAGAATACATGTTCACGGAATACCAAATGTAGCGATTGTATACGAGCAGTGGGATGTGCATGGTGCTACGCCTCCGAATTCAATGGTCCCCGATGCTTTGACCCCAAAATCCTAAACGTCATCGCTGGTTGTGAAAATCACATATTTAGTCCGGAAAATCTGCAAATAATTGATCCTGAGTATGACCAAGAGTTAACCAGAGGTACATGATGATTAATGAGAAATAGTAAATTAAAAAAATATTAATTATATATTATAAAGTAAGTTAAGCTTGGCAACGCTAAGAACTGACACTAAAAGCAGCACAAGTTTAAATCCATTCATTCATTCCAAATTTAATTAGATACCATTTAATTCATCAACTGTAAATTTTGTAAAATCATAATTGAACGTAGGCGAAACTTATATATTTTGGCTAGAAGTACAACACTTATCCTAAAATATAGAACGCAGTGTGATCACAAGCAGTATTTGCTGCTAACAAAATTTAAATAGCATAACTTGTAAAAGTAAAGTTTGATAATGTAAGTAATAGTTGTAAATTACAGCCAGCCTCCATAGAAGCACGAAAACTAGTAGTAAAAGCGTCAAAGGTGGAGAATTTGGGGCAGCCGCGGGTTTCTCTGGGGGTGGAAATGTTGTTCAAATCAAACCTCAGAAAGTGAAATTACAATTGCGTATGAGTAAGTAATAATTTAAAATATTGCATACCAATTATATCTCTGCGGCACCACATTCTGTTTGGAGTCCGAGCATCTAATGTACTACTTGGTATTTTAAAATTCAGTCCTTGGTTTTAGAAAGACTTATTAATGTTTTTCGATTGCAGACCAGATGCAGAAGATTACGTTCGCGTACGCCCAAGCGGAAGACTATCCAGTAGACCTCTACTACCTCATGGATCTCAGTAGCTCTATGTCTAATGATAAAGAGAAGCTCAGTACGCTTGGCAGTCTACTTTCGAGTACAATGAGAAATATTACTTCGAATTTTCGAATCGGTTTTGGATCTTTCGTAGACAAAGTCGTTATGCCGTATGTTTCAACGGTCCCTTACCAGTACGTTAACATAACTTGTTAAATAGTATTTCGACATAGTATTAAAATATTTCCATAGCTAAAAGATTAACTTTGTGATCTTGAAGTAAGCAGTTAATGAAGATGATTTGTATTAAATGAGTGAGAGTTGTTATTACAGGTTAAGGTGGTTCTTTTTGTAAAACATACATATTAACTAGAGATTGTAGTAACTTGCTCACCGTTCAGATTTTCAATATTATAGTGAAATGAGAATACCTTTGTATGGGCTAACCGTAAAATGTATGTGAGCAGAGGTTACCAGAAGAAAAATTTAAGTTTTCATAAAAACTTAACCAGTTGATGAAAACTAATTACCAAGCAATGAAAACTAATTAATGGCTCGAATGATAAGCATAATCGTTAGGCCATGATGGGCTTAACATCTACAGTTCACTGTGCGCTTTACGTCAAGGAAACATAGCCAGGAAACTCAACTTATAGTGATGTTCTAGGACCTTCCAATCTATGTTGAAGCTGTGTTGGTTATAAACTTTATATACATCACTAGCATAAAGAAAGAAAGCCTTTGCCTAACTGTGGGTTATTGATACGCTGATAATAATAAGGAAATTTTGTTAAATGAATTGTTTATTTCAGTTTAATAACACCTTGTGCGGGCTGTGCAGCGCCGTATGGTTACAAAAATCATATGTCCCTTAGCACCGACACACTTTATTTTGAGGTAACATTGCTAAGAATTTCGCTACATTCAAAATTTATCTGATCCACCTACAGGAACGTCCTAATTTGACTCCCAAATATCTCATCTTAATTTCCAATTCGATACATGTATGTAGGAGAGCGAATAATTCATAGTTCAACCACAACATTTTTTTCTTTTTTTAATAATTTTGTCACTCCATTTGTATCATGGGAATCTTCAAAAACTATTGTTCGAATTTAAGTAGTAATAATTTTATTGTTTAGGTAGCTGTAAGTGAAGCAACAGTATCTGGTAATTTGGATTCACCTGAAGGAGGTTTCGATGCTATCATTCAGGCTATTGTTTGTAAGAATGAAATCGGCTGGCGGGAGCAAGCTAGGAAATTACTTGTATTCTCAACTGATGCAGATTTTCACTATGCTGGCGATGGAAAAGTGAGTACAGTTTAAAGGTTTATAGAAAAATTGGCTTTGGTACAATCATATTACTGGCTTCAATTTTATTTCAAATGTACTCTTTATAACTTAAAATTTTTAAACCAAAGTTAAGTGAAAAAAAGGGATCTTTTCTATTAAGATACTCAGATCCGATTTAGGAATCTTATTTGTTTGGAGCTGTTTGTACAGCTGGACACAGGACACACTACGCTAATCAAATACAAGTATGTTATCGTTAGGACTACAACTTGGTTGTTTTCACTCTTGAACAAACTTAAAATTTTGCGGTACATTTACTTTATAAATATAGTATTTAATTTTTCTTAGCTTGGAGGTATTGTTGAGCCCAATGACGGAAAATGTCACATGAAAGAAAACTCGTACACTCATTCGACGCTTCTGGACTATCCCAGTATTTTTCAAATAAACGAAATTGTAAGTATATTCGGCAAAATAATAATTAATTTATAAGCGTTTTGAAATTTCCTTTCAAACGAATATATTTAATATAAAGTGAAAATTATAGTAATGTGTTAATCTATACATATTATAAAACCAAGGCCAGAAAAGCTGTCTGTCTATATGTGATCGATTGTCACATAATCTACTGAACGTATTATTATACGGTTTTTACTAAAGGTTAGTGCTATTCTTGAGATAGGTTTACGTTTAAAGTACATTACAGTTACATTCCAGTGGGGTTAGAATTTACGCGGGAAAACTTTATGACACGCTGATTTCCACGCAAGCGAAGCTAGTGTACAGCTAGGGCACAGCTAGTTATGTATGAAGGAGTAGCACTAGGGTTGACGAATGATTGGAGGCAATATTAGAGTTGGTGTTACAATGTTAGTTACCATACTCCTCAGAAATGGTTTGGGCGATTTTTATGAAATTTTATATGCCGAGCTATATATAGATTAAGAAAATTTCCACTTTTCCTTCGGACAATAGAAAAACACAGAATACATAATTAACGATATTTTATTTACCATTAATATTTAGTAAGTATTAATGTAACGCGAGTACAACTTGTAATGACGTATTTTTAAGATTTTGTTACCCAACCTATTTTTATGTTTAGATGTAACTGAGGCTATATTTTTTATATAAAATCAAATAACATATAAATTTTAAGACAACTTTGGTGCTTATATTCAATTAATAAGAATTGAATAACAAAGATTATTGAAAAATATTTCCCTTAACTTAATCAAAGAATAACAGGAATTGTAATTAACAGGCAAAAAAACATGCTATCAACTTGATATTTGCTGTAACGTCCGAAAAGATCAGCGTATACGAGCAGCTCAGCAAACACGTCGAAGGTTCCAGAAGTGGCGTTCTAAGTGAAGATTCTGCCAATGTTGTAGATCTCGTGCGGGAGCATTACAATGTAAGAAAAAAACCTTAACTATCCGAAGAATAAAGTCATATGTCCCATGTATAAGCATAGGAAATGTGACTTTATTCTTCGGATAGGGCGATGTGTACATAATGATTTTATAGATGACTACTAATCGCCAGTGGCTCTGCCCGCGTAGAAAGATTAAAACCGTAATATAGGAAAACCAAAAAATGGTTACAGTTGGGTAACCTTAAAAGCTAGACATATGCTGTCGCGGATCTTACACTGAAAGAATTTTTCAAATCGGTCCAGTAGTTCCTGAGATTACCGCGTTCAGACAATATAACAAACAAACTCTTCAGCTTTATATAATACTATATAGATAGATCTATCAATAGGTATTATAAATGCGAAAGTCTGTCTGTATATCTATCTAAGCTTTCACAGCTTTTTCGTTGGGGTGATATTAATGAAATTTGGTACGATTGAAAATTTGGGTAATGCATTATCAATGCATTACCCTCCAGTTAGTTGAGTCGGATGAAAATTACTTAGTAACTTTTTTATGTAGGTACCTTCTTTTCAGATAGGGGGTGTAATTACACTCCCTTGCACCCCCACTAGCATAGTAGCGTAAAATGTGCTGTATATTATCCTTTTTTATCTTACCAATCGTTAGTGCGTATTTTAGTATTAGTAGTACCAGTATTTTATTTTAGTAGTATTTTATCTTACCAAGGTAGTGCGTTATAAACTTTCGATCCAGCAGATAGAAAGAGAAACAATCATTACTTGGTTAGTAAACCAAGCATTAGCTTTTAAAATTAAAACAACCTATTTTACCTACCTATTTTTAGGAAATCAGATCAACAGTGGAAATTAAAGATACGTCGAACGACGAATTATTTCAAATAGTATATCACTCGTCCTGTTTGGGCACTAAGGATAAAGTTGTACAAACAAATAAATGTGGCGAACTGAAGGTAAGAAAAAAAAAAATTACATATCCATAGTAACTAGGGTTTTTAATTACCGAGTACTAAGTAGGAACTTTAAATAACTTTGAAAGATATGATGGAACATTAATATTTTATTTATAGGCCCAACTTCTATATATAACCAATATTTTATTGTTTTTGTTTCTATTCTGATATTTATACTAGTTTATTTAAAACAAAGGTTAGGTAGAGAAATAAATGGCGCTATAGTCAGAAATCGAAAAAAATAGTTTTAACCAGGATACGAGTATATAGAATCGGGTATTAATTTTTTAATATTGCACTTTTCTTAGTAGATGTTGTTATAGTATTCCGCCTTATTGTACGATATAATTTAAAAATATATTAATAAATGTTATCTTAATTATCAAAAAATTTGAACATCTTCTAGCCTTTCTCTTGAGTGTCAAACTATGTGATAATTAACAGTGAAACAAAGATATATGAAAATGAAATAATGTGAAAGTAAATTGTGTTATATATAAATTTTCATCACCTTAATCATTATAGGTCAATGATGTCGTTGAATTTACAGCAGAGATTACATTAAAAAACTGCCCAAAAGACCCACGCGACTGGAAACAAAGTTTTACTATTTATCCTATTGGTATGTCTGAGAATCTCAACATTGAAGTTGAAATGCTTTGTGACTGTCCTTGTGAACATCCTGGACATCCTGTAAGTTTGCTTTGTGAATTACTACTATTATATAACATGAAATAGAAACAGACATCGACCGTGATTAAAAGTAGATGCTTTTTAATTTTCGTTCCTTATGTAAATTAACTACAACAAGTAGGTCTTTAAATGATTAATAATTTTATATCAAACGTATCATACAATACATGAAATGTGTTACCAATGTGCAATAACTCAAATTCAAATTATATAAAATATCAAATTCAAATAAACTTGCTTTTGAACACAGAGTACATTACTCTAGGGCTGATTCGGAAAGTTGTTCCTACCGAGAAGAGCCAGCAATAAAAAACGGTTGCTCTTTTCAAATTCTAGAGTAGCTATATCCACGAATTCTTATCATCTATGTAATCCTCAACAGTATAGTAGGTTTTTTGTATCAGTATCCGTTAAACAGTTTTTTAAACTGCTGTGCTAGCAAAGCTAAAATTGATTGCGGAATTTTATTACAGAATCCTATACAAAAACCCAAAAACGACTTACGTTCCTTTCCAAGGCGCAATATTATTATATTTAGTAGTATTTTTTTTATTATGTTTCCACAATTGCATAAAGTACCTATTGTATATCACAATGAAGCTAATGATTTCATAGGAAATCCCAACCCTTATTTTTGCAATTGTTCTTTTTAGTCATATATCGATGATAGCCTCATCTGCAGTGGCCAAGGAACTAACGTATGTGGGGTATGCGAATGTGTATCTGGTCGTTATGGTAAAAATTGCGAGTGCTCCGCACTTGATGGCATATCTTTAGAACAGGAACAGAGCTGTAGGCCAGAAAATGCCACCACAGGCCCCATATGTTCCAACCGTGGCACATGTATTTGTGGTGTTTGTGAGTGTAACAAGATGGATGATCCACTTAAGGTAGGTTACTTTATAACACAGTACTTATGACTGATAGAAGCAGGCGTTACTTTGCGGAATTACATAGTTCAGAAGTTACAATAGAATTATTTTTTTGTAATCCGCGTTTGCTTCAAACGCTGCTACAATATACGACAATTTAGATAAATTTCAAATTTTTGTGATTTAGATACCGAATATTTATACCTTTAATAGTAGTGTTTTAACAACACTTCCAGGCAAATTCAGGTAATCCTTTTAACAGCTTTTTCGTCAAGTATAATAGAATGGATAAACTGCACTAGAAAAATGATTCAACGGTATGGACAGATCTAAGATCGTCCGATATTGTAAATCCCAAGAACGAAACCTTTAGATGTATAGATTTTTAAGTGACATTCGTATTATTTCTATAGATTTTTTTTGTTTCTAAATCTATCATAAGATTTTAGGTCGCTATTTATTATTCAAAACCCAAGTAAGTCTTAACATGGTACTTAAATTTAATTATTTTAACGTAAATATAACCAGATAAGACTTTGATTTATAATTCATATAGTTCCTTAACTAACATTACAGGACTTGAACATAAATGTATTACTCGTAATTCTGTTTGTATTATATATAGGCATTTTCTGGTACACTGTGCGAATGCGACAACTTCACATGTGACTTGAACAAGGGCCAGCTGTGTTCGGGCCCGACACACGGTGATTGTGTATGTGGGAAGTGCAAATGTAAGCCCGAGTACACAGGGCCCGCTTGCGAATGTCTCCAAGACCAATCTCCCTGTATTTCATTAGGTATGTAGAAATTACAATTTGTGTATTTCCTGATGGCTAAGTGTATTAAAAATAAAATTAAAAGATTAAGACGAAATTGAAAGAGTTTAATATAAAATTGCTTGTGAAAGTCTAGAATTAATTATTTCTTTAACACTAATAAAAACGTCCAGTGGTTGACAAATCGTCAATTGGTGTATTATACTGTATGTAACTTAAATTATATTATATAGCTGGTAGCTTGCCTTTATAATCAATATTTATGTTGAAATAAGATAAATATAATAACTATGTTTATAGTGCGCAGCTGTGATAGTCCAGCGGTGAAAACATGCGAGTCTTTCGAGGTTTTTACGGACTGAAACCCCAGTCTGGCACCGATGAGTTTTTATTTTAAATCTTATATTTCCAATTTATCACACGCTGTTTCCTACACCTTTTCGGTGAAGGAAAACATCGTGTAGCACACCTGCATGATTCTGGAAAATTCTACCGTGGCTATAACCGTGGATCGTGATGGGACCAAGCTCCAAACCTTCTCTCCAAAAAAAGGGAGGTGGCCTTTGGCCTTTGAGCAGCTGTGGGATAGGCCACAGGTCAATCAAGGCCAACAAGCCGTTACTTTATAGAGCACAGAATACTAATACAAGTGTTTCTACTTATGAATTTTTGATATTAATTATTATTTTCTCAGATGGCAAAATCTGCAGTGGAAATGGAAAATGTGTTTGCGGTAAGTGCGTTTGCGATGTCGATGTCAAGGATCAGTGTTCTGGAACGTTCTGTGATAATTGTCCGGTGAGTGTATGAGGATCAAGTTTTTCTGACCTAGATTTTATGGTTTCTCTTCATAATCGGCGATTACAAAGGATTGAGCGCAAGTTCGATCCTGTAGAGAGCATAGTCACCTGTTGTCGCTAAACATCGTGTATGATCACCTATGCGCACAATTGGAGAAATTTCGGTTTTCGGGACACGCTTCAAAGGGAATCGCTTGGTGATACGTTTGATCGTATGTATCGTATGATAATACGGACGATCGTGTGGACACCTGCACGATGATCTTGCTGATTATAGACGATCTACGATCATCGCCGAGGATGAAGAGCAGGCATTAGAGTACTTGATTGTTTAAAATTTGACATTTGATAGTGAGGGTTGTTTTGCTTATATAAGACTAGCCATTCTATTCAGCCAAAATATTCTTAATTTAATTTTTAATTTTATGTTACCAATATTAAAAGGCATAAAAATAAAGGACTTTGGAAGGACGGCTGCTTAATTTTGGTACTCGTTAGCAGAAGGATTTGCCTGAATTGCCAACAGGCCTGACCCCTGATGGCTTCTTAAAAAACTCTCAAATACTTCGACTGATACCAAGACCAAATATCTCTCTCTCTCCAGTCGCTTCTTCATTACTGAAGATCGTGGTCAAGACCAAATAAAAGAGCAGTAAAAAAACTTTAATGATTTTTCGGAGAATCCTTGCTAAAATAAAATCTACAATTTTTTTCATAAAATTTACCTTATGTTTTAATATATGTTGGTTATGTTTAATTAATTGAAGTATTTATATGGAATGGTTGTATTAAAGTCTTGCGTTTTGGTTTTGTTTTAGAACCGTTCGGGAAAATGCGAAGACTTTAAACACTGTGTTCTCTGTGAAGTGCACAAATGCGGTCCCAAATATAACTCTAGCGATCCTGACCACGAGTGTGGCGACTGCAATTTGTTACCCAAAATTGTTGAAAGCAAAGTCGAAGGTAAAGTAATATAATTATAACTATACGTTTTTGTTGTTGTATGTCTCAACCATAGAGAAATAATAAACTCAAAAGTAATGACAGACATATGAACCACTCGAAGAAGTTCAGAAATACATTACGACCAAGTGAAAGCAGCTCTGAGATCTAGGAAAGAAAGATCGTTTGAAAATGCAGTTTGCCATCTCATCAGAATTCAAAAATTGTATAAAATACATCGGTAATATTTCAGTATGGTCCGAAGAGGGACTATATCCCTAGCAATATAGCACAAATGTATAAAATATTTGAAATGTTTGATTTGTGTATTATTTCACAGCAAATGATACATGGGGCGAGCATTTATGCAGTTTTTATGATGACGAAGACTGTTTATACGTCTTTGTCTACTCTTATGACGCGAGTCAGCAATTACACATCAATGCTCAAAAGAAGCGTGAATGTCCGGAAAAGGTAATTTTTTTAAAGTAACTTTTTTTAAAGTACTATCTTGATGCTAAAATATTGATTAATATTCATGTATAGACTCGTACATACTACAAAGATTACATGCGTTTTGGATAACGGAAAATAGAGTTGGGTATAATAAACCATCGTTAAGAATTCGTAGTCACAAATACACCAGATTATACACAGTAGTCAATTTTTTTACTGAAACATAAAATACTAAAACACATCTACACACACCCACAGCTTTCTGTTTGAATAGTTTTAGATAGACCTACCTAGTTTTATACCTCGCCTCTTTTAGTCTGGGTGCTTTCTTTAGCCAAAGGAGTTTACCAAAATATAGAAGCTTATTAGAACTGTGGAAGCCATAGAGACCTGTTATTACTTCGGCAGGTGTTCGTACTTGGTATCATCTTAGGCTTGATCGCGGCCGTAGTGCTAATTGGGATGGCGCTCCTTGCGGTCTGGAAAGTGGCTACCACCATACATGATCGCCGCGAATTTGCAAGATTTGAAAAAGAGCGCATGAAGTCAAAATGGGATACGGTAAATTTATTTAATAAAAAAACTTTAGCTTTTCAAATACCAAAGTGTTTTCAAGATTAATAAGATTACTTTGATGATTGTTCATTAAAAGTTATGAAAATATTATATTGCTATAATCCGGGATTGTTCTTTTGTCAGTTAGTAGAGATGGTTTTCTTACTCGAAAGAAGGACGGCAGCTTCATAATTAAAGATAAGCAATTATTTTCTACCAAGTAATGTACCGTATCGTTATAGTTGAATGGTAAGACGGTTTCACCACGAATTAGTCTTCAATAAAAATTTATGTACCTAATTAGTTAAAATTTATTACGAATTGTTTAATGAACGAAAACATCGTGAGGAAATCTGCGTGTCCGAGGATAATTACTGGTATATATATAACCTACTGATCCACATTGGAGTAGTGTGGATGGTCATAACTTCAATCGTAGTCTCTAAAAAGTGAAGAAATCTTTGCGCAGAAGTTGGATAGCAACAAGCCGTTAATTTTATATTATCACAATGTTTTGACATTTGTCAAATTTAAGTCTAACTAGATTTTAATAGTATTTAATCTTAAAACTTTTTTCCGGGTAGGGTGAAAATCCGATTTACAAGCAAGCAACGTCCACTTTCAAGAATCCAGTGTATGGCGGTAATAAAGATCTTTGAAGTTACTTGAAGGGGCGGTTGAAGTACTATTTAGTCTACATCCACTTAAAGAGTTAGACATATTATTTTATTGTAATTATTGAATTTCTTTTGTTTATTTGTAGTTTAGGATATGTGACATTTGTTTATAATTCATTCTTTTCCTGTGTCTATGTCGATTGTTCGCTTAATCGCTATGGGCTGCAATCGGGGCTCAACTCAAATAACACGTGTTTTGGACTAGGGATAGGCTGGGAATAGGAATAGGTAAAATGTATATTCATTTCAGCAGCAGTACCGCGAGAACTCATAATATCGTTTAAGCAAAAAAAACATTTTTTTATGCATTTTTCTTACCCCTTAAAACTTTACCCCTTTTACCTCAAAATATGATTTTTCGAGTTGTGCCTCTATTGCAGCCCATGAGCGATATGTGTATATAAAATTCTACGGCGCATATTCCACTTATCTGATTTTGAATATCTCACGTATAATAAATCTTGTTATAACTAAAAAATTAGACTGTTGTTGTAAAAAACTCAGAAATAACAGAATGATAGTAATTGTTTGCGTAATGATTAAATATTTTAAATTTGAATGTATCTTAATATAATTAGAATAATCCTTGCCGTTTTTAATGTCGGTTCAATTATGTTAAGTATTATATCAATAATTTCAATACTTCTTATAATATTAAGAGTATTGTATAAAGTCGTATATTTATAATTTATTATATTAGGGGCTTAAGTTCAAAATTGTCATTCAGTTTAGATTTTTTTTTGAATAAAAAAAATTGCCCACATTGTTTTTTATTTTAATCTTCGTGCCATTTTATAAGGAGCTCATCATTCGAAATACATAATTGCCTATAAAAAAACAAATAAGTAATATTTTAAAAGTCAATGTGTATCACGGTTTTAGTGTAAATTAATCAAAATATGACGCTATGAAATTTTATAAAATTTCAATTCCCCTAAGAGCATTTTATCGAAAACGCCGCATATCAGTTTGGGATATAAGAAAACATATATGGTGAAGATTTTTCTTTTAATCATCATCTTCCTGCCCTTATCCCACTCTAAGTAGGGTCGGCACAACATGTTATAAACATGCTGGCACATGATTTGAATGCGTTTTTACGACCAGCCGCCTGCCTGACGTCAACTTACCTCTGTCGTATTTTACGACACCTCGGTAAGAAAGAGGGTGGTCTATTCTACTCAGCCGGATATCACACGGCGGGTCGACTTACCTTAGTCGCCTTTTTCGACACCTCGGTAAGAAATGAGGGTGGTACTATTCTATTCCGCCGGATACCACACGGCGCATTTTCCTTTCTTATAGTTCTACAAAAAGACCAGTATGGCATATCTATCTTTAAAAGCTTACCTTTTTTTTTACATCGTCAAATAATAAAGTACGGCGATTGGAAAGCTGTTTAATGGTATACAGTTCACGGATATATTAATCTATATACACCCGAATACATTAGATACCTTAACTTATATTAATATTATGAAGCTCTAAACTATACATTGTTATTATCTTAAAAGAAGTCCCATCAAAATATTAGAAGTTCTATAAAACAAATAAAATACAGTATCCTTCTCGTTGTTGACTTTCAAAGTTTCGATTTACTTTGTCTTTAGGAAAAAATGCGAAGATCTAATTTAGATAAAATAATACGCAACTATTTCGGATTCATTCGAGAAATTTTATAATGGACTTACTTATATTACTCATTTACCGTAGAGCATGGCAACTTTACCAAGAAGTATAACTTACCTTTTAGGCAAAGTTATATCTTGGCAAAGTTGGCAGGGTTCAAATCAAAATCAATATAATCTTTATTCAAATAAGCTCTTTCAAGCACTTTTGAACCGTCAAGGATCAATATGATTAATGAAGCTACAACTGGTTCGGAATGTTGCTCTTACCGAGACGAAACAGAAAGAAACACGGCCGTCAATCTTTCAATTTTACATTATTAAACCGCAGTCTCGTATGCTGCTGAAAGGATTTTCATCCAAATAATCTTCAATTTTGTAATATGCTTTACGTACAAGAATATATCTCTTATACTTAATTTAAACCTTTCTGTAGACTGCACTAGTATGGATTGCGGAATTTTATTGTAGAAGATTTGTAGATAATTTATATTATATTTCTTAGTAATAATACGAAATATGGTAACCAAAGTGTTGTTCATAAATGCTGTAGTTAAGGGACCATCGTTGTATAATAATGATGCACTTTAGAACCATATCGTATGACAGACTACAATATCTAACAACTTTTACACATATTAAATTCGTATAAAGAGAAATAACACATTGATAGCATACAAAGGCTCCGCAGGTGGGTCGGCGATTAATCACAGCTAAGAATTGGCGCGGGGCTGGGGCGCGCGCTGCCCTAGTGCCGCCTCGGGAGCTCGCCGCGGCGCACGCCCGCCCGCCCTGCCTGCCTGCCTGCCTGCCTCGCGCCCAACAACACATGGCCCGCGGCCCACGGTAACCCTTACGAACCTTCCACTTCTTTTCTCCAAGGTAAGAGTACAAGTTTACTTACATAAATTTGATATATAAATCGGTTTATATGAAACAAAGTCTCCGTATCGAAGGAAGCTTCTTTTCACGATTTTACTACGTCTAGTCATTAAACGTGTCTCACTTTTCATACTATATTAATTGGAAAGTCTCACAAGTTGTTGGTGAATTGTTTTTCCTTGTTACTTTATACTAACATAGTTTTGTTAACACGTGAAGATCACTGATAGATTTGATACGTTTCTTTAAAATTTTATTACGATACAAAATATACACTTTTATAAATTTATCTAAACTTAGATATATGAGTTAGATTTACTGTAGCAAACAGACAGTCTCTTTTATGGAAGTTATACCTCTGTATGACGGAACAAGTTCTTCGGATTATATTATAGGTATCATACATCAGTTATCGGTAGCATATTCAGCGTCATGCGACTGATGCGTATTGTAGACGAGAGTAGATTGGATTGCATTTGTGATTCATGTAGATTGTATACATATAACTCTACATTTCACATCTACATCTTTTACTTGATTTCGTAGCAAAATAGGTAAAAATTAAGAAGGAAATGTGTAATAATGGCAGTTTTAAAAATTAATTACTTAAGGATTTACCAAATAAGAATATTCTTATTTTATAATAACTGATACGATTATTTATAATCTTAATGTTAATTCTATAGCTAGATATACATTTTCTTTAGATATTTTCAAACATTAATATGGATACAAACAAATAAAAAATGAATGAAAGCAAATGAAATACAGTAGAACTCCAATTATCCGAATTAATGGGGACCGGGATCCATTCGGATAATCAAATATTCGGATAATCGGATTTTTTAAAAAAAATTGCCATTGGAGAGAATAAAAGCTACGTTTTGATATTGCACTATTTTTTTATTGAATTAAATGAAAAAAACATGAAATTTTCACATGTTTTAAATATAAATAAAATATTGTACTTATGTACAAGTTTAGAAATACATAAAAATCATTGTTTTTTAAACATCTCCGTTAATGTAAGCTGTTTTGCGGTCTTCAACCGTTTTCGGGCAGCCAGGTCAACGGCACAACGGCAAGTTAAGACAAGTCAAGTCAAGACTTGACGCGCAAACACTGTTTTTTGTGATTCGGATAATCGGCGATTCGGATAGTCGGAGTTCGGATAATTGGAGTTTTACTGTATAAATTTATAATATTTACATTATCTAATAGTAAAATATAAATAAATATAAAAATAAATATATGTGACACACACACGGTCGTCCGTCCCCAAAGTAAGTAACTTAATACTTGTGTTATGGGTGACAGACAACTGGTGAATATATACTTATATATTTTTAAATACATACTTAAATACAAATATACACCCAGGCTCAAAGGCCAACAAATTCATTTATAGAAAATGTTCGCCCTCGGCGGGAATCGAACCCGCGATCCGCGGAGCTGAAGACAGGGTCACTACCCACTGCTCCAACGGGCCAAATATGTGATGCCATATTGTCAATCATAGCAATAATACTTGTAAGTGCGAAAGCCTGCCTGTCTGTTACGCTTTCACGAGTATTCAGCTGGTTTAATGATGGTGAAATTTATTACTAATAAAGCTTATAAACAAGGGTTAAATATAGGCTAAATAATTCCGGTTTTCTGTCAAGAACAGGGAAAAAACACATACTGCCTTAATTTGGGCACCGAAACGGTACTGCTGGTGTAAACGAAGTCACGGGTTTAATTCGTAAAAAATAAATGAATTCATTAAAAAATTATTGCTTGTCAATAATTTTTTCCCGCCGTGTGGTAATCGGCCGAATAGATTAGACCACCTTCATTTCTTACTGAGGTGTCGTTAAAGGCGACTAAGGTAAGTTGACGTCAGGAAGGCGACCGGTTGTAAAATACCTAACCAAATCATGTTACAACATGTTCATAATATCAGCTGTGATAGCCCGGCAGTGCGATCGTGCGAATCTCTAGAGACGATTATGGATTCAAACACACCAATAAGTTTTTCTATTAAAACTTATAGGTCTAATTCATAATTGAAATTTTTTCGCTTATCGGTAAAGGAAAACATCGTGAGGAAACCTGCATATCTCTAGCGAATTCTAGGGATATGTGTAACCTACCAATCCGCATTGGAGCATCGTGGTAATGGTAACGGTAAACGGAGAGAGGAAGTCTTTGCCCAGCAGTGGGTAGCAACAGGCCGTTACTCATGTTTATAACATGTAGTGCCGACCCCAATTAGAGTGGGCAGGAGAATGATGAAGTCAATAAAATATACATGCTTTAGCTGATTTATTATATGCCAAAGAGAGCTTAGAAGAATTGCGATATTGAGATAGCTATTAATTAAATTAACGGCGGGTATAAAAAGTCGTCTCAAGCCGGCGTGCTTTGTTCTAGTTAAAATCTAGCTCAGATATAGCTGAGTAAAAGACAATATAGATTACAAAAATAAGAGTTATCAACTTTATAAAAATAAAACTAACGATCACAGAGTACAGTGGCAATATCGGCTTAATTTTTGGCGGGCTTTTTTTAAATTTACCCTAACTCCATGAAATTTTAGACGTAACGTAGACTTTGGTAACAGCAGTTCCTATGAGGATTTTTAGCATACAAATAAATAAATAAAAAAAATTTTCAACAACATTTTCATACATTTAACATTTCAACAAAATCAACAGAGATCATTTAAATTATATACATATGTATGAAAATATGCCGAGGAAAAGGTCGCATACTCAGCTAAGAAGCTTCCGCCGGATACCAATCCGGCTGAATAAAAAAGTACCACCCTCATCTCTTACCGAGTTGCCGGAAAAGGCGACTAAGGTAAGTCGACCCGCCGTGTGGTATCCGGCTGAGTAGAATAGACCACCCTCATTTCTTACCGAGGTGTCGTAAAATGCGACTAAGGTAAGTGACTCACCGTGTGGTATCCGGTTAATTAGAATAGACCACCCTCTTTCTTATCGAGGTGTCGTAAAATACGACTAAGATAAGTAGACGTCAGGCAGGCGGTCGGTCGTAAAATACGTAGCCAAATCATGTGACAAAACGTTTATAAGATGTTTGCCGACCCTACTTAGGGTGGGATAAGGGCAGGAAGATGATGACTCAGCTAAGAAGCTTATGGATAGAAAGTCATGATAAATTATTTATGTAATACACTCTTACGCCTATCCAAATTTTCCTCGGAGACTTAAGCTACGTACAGACATTTTTGAATGTAATTTTGTATATTTTTAATTAAGGAACCATTATAATGATAAATGCGAAAGCAATTACATTTGTTCGTTAAGTTTTTTGCGTTCAAACCACTGAATCGAATTCTGTGCGTTTGTTACTTCGTACATTTGCGACTGAATAATTGTCCTACGCTGATAAAATCGCGTGTACTAACTAATTGGCTGTTAGAATGTGAAACTACGATCTGTTGTAGGAATTGCTCCCATACGATAAGTATCGATTAATGATGGTTGGTGATACATTAATTATTTTGCGATTGGTATATATGATGTACGCGCTAAAATAATGTTCGTTATTTTTGTGTATATTCTTATTTTAACTTAGGTATACATTAACGTCCTCTACATGAAACAAACAATATGTGTTATAAACTTGTGTTCCAACACACGGTGATACTTTTTTGAGTATCATCATCACTTATGATTTTCATTAAGTATGTAATGAGTAAAATATATCTGTCTGCTATAGAAACATCATCCTCCTGTCCTCATCCCACTAAAAGCGGGGTCTTTAAAACATGTTATAAACATGTTGTCACATGTTTTGGGCACGTACGACCAGCCGTCTGCCTGACATCAACTTACCTTAGTAGTAGTTTACGACTCCTTGGTAAGAAAAATCCTACTCAACCAGATATCACACGGTAGATCAAATAACCTTAGTCGCCTTTTACGACACCTCAGTAAGAAATGAGGGTGGTCTATTCTACTCATCCGGATACCACACGACATATACTATTTATACTTTCATACGTATAATTCCCATATTTAGTTCTAATCTATGTATAAGCAATGTATAGTCAATATGTTAAAATGCAAGAATTCGAAATGGCATTTCATGTGCCACTATCTTAAAAGATGCAAAATTAAAATAAAGATATTATCTAAATATTTTATCTACAGCGAGTTATGAGACGGAAAATTTGTAACATTATCGTAAATATGCCAACGACTCAGATGTGGTAACATATAATGATGTGGAATATTCGAAAATTCTGAAAATCTTCGTTTCTAATGTTATTTTATAATACTGCGTAAATATACAATAAGAGCTGCGATCCTTGGAGAGATGAAAACCACTTGGTCGTGTCGTTCTGCCCACGTTTATCCTGACTCATATATTTTGTATTCATATTTTATTTACGGCTGAGCTCGCCGTAAGTGTTCTTTTGTTTTATCCATTAGCAATGACTAGTCATTAGATGAAATATAATTTACAACTGTAATATTAGCAAATATGGCGGTAAATAATATATCATTGCAGTTGTTTAAATTAAATTAAAGTATTTGTGTAATTTCAACGTGGTCTTATTATAAGTTAATCAATGTCTCATTATAAGTTAAACATAATAAAAGCTTTTAACAAAATTTTATGTCCCTTCTGTTAACCATTGAGGAGTTCCCTCGTCTGAAGCCAATCCTCGTTGCTGAATCAGGGTATTCTTATTATAAACACGCATTGTGTACAGGAACAGAGTATGTCAAATTTCAGTTCAAGCGGACACCAGTAGTGGGTTAAATGAAACTAGCAAGATGTCACAAATATACACGGCAATTTAAATAAAAGCTTTTGATTAAAAAATATTAACCTTTAAAGTACTTACAGAATTAAAGAGGATTGTCGATAATCTTGATACTGTGAGCGGCGCATATGGGTTTCAAATGTTTTTGTACGGCACTACATTTTCTCATACAAAATAAATTGTAATTAATGATGTTCTGCTTTTGATACACGTGTACCAAAAAAACTAACGTGGAGCGGCCTAAAATCCAAACATGTGTAAGGAATTGCAGCTTCAGCTGTTAATGCACATTGTTTAAAGCAAGACATATCTTTTTCGGACGTTTCAACGTTTTTCAAATTTGACGTGTGATAACGTTGCTCCACCCAAAGTGGATATCACTACATATTATAAAACAAAGTCCATATTTCCGTATGTACGCATAAAACTTTAAAACTGCGCAACCGATTTTGATGCGGTTTTTTTTAATAGATAGAGTGATTCCAGAGGAAGGTTTGTACGTGTAATAACATTCAATACGAAGTAGAGAAATACTGTAATTTTTGAGGTTTCTGTAAATAATTACATTTTTTTCCGCTTACATTGCAAACGCAGGCTAAACCCTACGAGATTTATCAAAATGATGTACTAAGTATTTGTACACCTTAAAAAGGTCTACAGAAAAGTCCGCGATGGTATATATCTATCTCTTATGGATAACCCACAATAGCAGTTTTTTTCATTTACTTTTTACGAAAAATAATGCCTTATGTTCAAAGCAATTTTTATACAATACAGCATTAATCCTTATCCAATTGAGTACCTTAAATAAATTGTTGATTTAATATAGATCAATATTGCCGTTTACAGCATGTAATTTAAGTGAACATTTTCGGAGATATTACAGATTTAAAATCCCGCGAGGAGGCCGCGCTTCGACCTATAAGCACTTCGAATTTAGCAGCGACCGGAGGCGCAAAAAAATGTCCTTCTTTCAAGTTTATATTGTCTAACGATAAGAAAGCTGTGAATGTTGTATGTAAAGACATTGTCTAATCAATTGTAAAAATAAATAATATCACTACATAGTATAAAACAAAGTCGCATTCTCTGTCTGTCCCTATGTCCGTATATCCCTATGTATGCTTCAATCTTTAAAAGTATGCAACAGATTTTGATGCGGTTTTTTTTTTAATAGATAGAGTGATTTTAGAGGAAGGTTTACATGTCTAATAACATTCAATATGGCGCAGAGAAAACTGTAATTTTTGAGGTTTCTAATGTGATGTCGTAAATAATTACATTTTTTTCCGCTTACATTGCAAACGCAGGCGAAACCCAACGAGATTTATCAAAATAATGTACTAAGTATTTGTACACCTTGAAAAGGTCTACAGAAAATTCCGCGATGGTATATGTCTATCTCTTATGGATAACCCACAATAGCAGTTTTTCTCATTTACTTTTTACGAAAAATGATGCCTTATGTTCAAAGCAATTGTTATTCAATACAGCATTAATCCTTATCCAATTAAGAACCTTAAATATATTGTTTATTTAATATTGATCAATATGACTCTTTACAGCATGTAATTTAAATAAACAGTTTCGAAATAAAAATAATAGCGAAAAACGTATAATAACATTCAATACGGAGTAGAGAAATACTGTAATTTTTGAGGTTTCTGTAAATAATTACATTTTTTTCCGCTTACATTGCAAACGCAGGCTAAACCCTACGAGATTTATCAAAATAATGTAGTAAGTATTTGTACATCTTGAAAAGGTCTACAGAAAAGTCCGCGATGGTATATGTCTATCTCTTATGGATAACCCACTTTAGCATTTTTTGACATTTTCTTTTTACGAAAAATAATGCCATATTTTTGAAGCAATTTTTATACAATACAGCATTAATCCTTATCCAATTAAGTACCTTAAAGAAACAGTTGATTTAATATAGATCAATATGGCCGTTTACAGCATGTAATTTAAGTGAACATTTTCGGAGATATTACAGATTTCAAATGCCGTGAGGACGCCGCGCTTCGCCCTATAACACTTCGACTTTAGCAGTTATGTCCCTCTTTCAAGAGTTTGTTTAAAGACATTCTGTAATTAATTGTAAAAATAAAATACATAGGGAAAATGTAAAAGTAAATAATAAAAAAGTACTATATGAATTTAGATATTCCTAAGATAGCAGGAAATCTTCTTGGTATAGGGAAAGGAAATTGTTTTTCTCCAAATTTAACGCGTGCGGGCCACGGGCAGTAATGAGTAAATCAAAACTACTGGATAGATTTTAATCTTTTTTTTACACTGACTGACATGGGATATATATTTTATACCCGTGCGAAGCAGGGGCAGGCCGCTAGTAAGTACTATATCGACACTTGGTAGGACTAACATTGTGACGTAGAGGAAAAACGGGATTTTTTATTCTAAATCTTAACCCGGTATATAAATTTCTTTTTCTTCTTTCTCAACCGATGCACGTCCACTGCTGGACATAGGTCTCTTCATGGGATCTCCACCACACACGACCTTGTGCCGCTTGGACCCAGCGCGACTTTTTTGAGGTCGTCAGTCCATCTCGTGGGGGTCTACGACGATATAACGTTCAATTGTAACAAATTTCATCAATACTGCTCCAGCGTTTTAGACGTGAAAGCGTAACAGCTAAACATACAAGCAGACAGGTAGAGTTTCGATTTACTTACTAACTACTATTTCGGTTTATCTACGATAAATCATTTTATTTCCGAACGCTAGCAATTTGAATGCTAACTGGCGGATAGTGTAAAACTGAGCCTTCTTACGCGCGATCATTCGCGTGACCTATATTATATTAAACCGTACAAATTTTCTATTAATATGATTTTATTCAATTTATACAGTTTCTTTCACATTTATACAGCAGGCATAAAAGCTTTAAATATGTATGTGGTGAATCCAGCTAAATCCAGAACGGTACCCCGAAATTCACGATAAAATTTTTCAACGACTTTCTAACACTAAATTGTGTATATATAACTTAAACGTAAGTATGCTTTAAAGATAACTATTACAATGCAAGGTTTAGCTTGAGGCGGAAGCCGTAAATCTGTTCTTACAATAACTGTGTAGCGTGCCTTTCCACTGTGACCCGTGGCCGGTGAAAATACCACAACCCTGACAAGGTCGGTTGCGAACGATCCATGTATATTGTGACCGTTGCGTTGAGGCTGGCCATTTACTGACAGAAACTCCACTATACTTATTTGTATATATTTTATAGCAGTCTATCCGTTTTCCTTTAATTTCCCTTATTACCTCTCGGCATATCCGAGTGTTGGATTTAAGCGTGCATAACAGATACATTTTTAACATACGTAACTACGGAATACTGCTCTTAACAACCCTAACGAATAATAATTAACGGAGAAAACTTGTTAATAGAAATGCTTGTTTGGGTTATATATTTAAAAAAATAATATATGTATTAATATATCTATTAAAAGAATAATATATATATATTAAAAAAATAATATATTTATGTGTGTAATAAAAATAATGAAGAACCTTACCTAACCGCGCTTATAAAACGTAAAACAAATGTATACAAAGCTTTATAATTACGTGGTATAATTTGCTTAACTTTAGAAAACGGTATTTACATTCCATGATCTTGGATTTAGCACTCTGTACCTTTAGGTGAAATTTAGGTCAGACGTGACCTATCTATCTACTTTGCTCACCTCTTTTCCCTGTATATGTTTAACGTCTACTCCATCGCCCTCGAAGAAGTATAAGTAAAAAATTCTTTGTTATCTTACAATGTTATGTAATTTAATATATAAACTACATCGGCATGTGTAATATAACAAATAATTAGTAAAATAAATTTATGATCGTCGTTAGTGTAACTCAGTCTTAGAGTCGTGTAAAAAAAATAATGAAAATAAAATCATCATCCTATTGCCCTTATCCCACTCTACTCGTAAGCGGGGTCGGTACGACATGTTACAAACATGTCACGTGATTTGGCTACGTATTTTACGACCGGACCAGACCTGTTTCTTTTACACACTTGTGTCATCATCTTCCTGCCTTTATCCCACTCTAAGTGGGGTCTGCAACATGTTATAAACATGTTGTTAAGTCGGCACAACATGTTATAAACATGTAGTCTCATGACTTGGCTACGTATTTTAGGACCGGCCGCCTCCCTGACGTCAACTTACCATAGTCGTATTTTAAGACACTTCGGTAAGAAAGAGGGTGTTCTATTTTCCTCAACCGGATACAACACGGTAGGTCAACTTACCTTAGTCGGCTTTTACGACACTTCGGTAAGAAATGAGGGTTGTCTCTTCTATTCAGCCGGATAACACACGGCGCAAATTAATGAACTATACGGGCACGTATGACGTATTGTAGTATTGTTTTTGCAGATGTATGCTGTTGTAAATTGTAATACATGATATTAGTTGAGTTTTATCTTGTCTCAAGGAAAAAAAAAAGGAAATGATAGAATTTGAATAATAACAAACATCTGCGTTCCATTATTGTTTAATCTTTTTCAAGATCAAGATCGTGCGATCTTTGGAAAAAATTTGATTGTCATTTGACCATTAGGGTAAGGAATGTGTTGAGCAATTTTACAACAAGAGTGGTGAATACATATACAATAAATGTCAGTAAGTAGTGATTGGCACTATAAATAATAATGTATTGGTGGAGGAAGTGCATTCGGTGAGGCCAGTAGTGTTTTAGGCCATTGCTATATGTTACTAGGTTAGGTATGGTGTTAGGTATGAACACGAACTTGTATCACGTAAAGATGCTTAATACTTTTCAAGTAAATTACATGATTTTACTTATCAACATATATTTTAATAATATAAAAAATATTGTTTGTAACGAAATAGCTATTTACACATTTTTTTTAATTTATTTATTGCTTGCATTTGACAAATAGGGCTTAACTTAATATATGATGACCATCTGTAGGCAATATAGTAAAAATGTATCTCGGCATACAGCGACAAACACCGTAGACATGTGATTTAATTAATATTTGCTATAAGAAGAATAACAATACTACAACTGAATTAGTAAAATGTAATAATAATCTACGAGTCTGTAAAGAGTACCATTCTGTGTGTTAATGAGTTTGAAAAGTATGCATGTAATATTATCTTTAATATTTAAATGAGTTAATCTTGTATATATGTATATTTATATTTTTGGAATATCGGAAACGAATCCAATGATTTTCCTGAAATTCAGCATGTAGGTCTACATGCTGAATTTACCCCTACTTTTGAGGGAGAAAAATTGATCTAAAAAGGTTTTAACAACGAAAAATCGTTTTATCCCTGTTGTTGGGTATTAATAATTTTTACATTGAATATAAAACACTATTTTTGACGTAAATTGTCAACTCAGCGTAGGTTATTCGGGGAACGGGTGCTCTACAGAAAAATAATATACCTAGGATCGAGCCCCACCTACCCAACTATTTTAATTTTTTTTTATTTTGCAAAAAATTACCGAGCAAGGCTCGGTTACCCTGGTACTTTAATTTAAAATTTTAAATGAAATTATATCAAAATGAATAGAATATTATAAAAAAAATAATTACGTTATTTATTTTTCCTTACTGTGATAAGCTCTGGGGATCTGTCGCTTTGATTGGCGTTGTACATAAAATATAACTCGCTGTCGGTCTTGCTAGGGCTGGAGGCGGCGGTACGACTGTTTATTTTTTGGGTCGATTGCTTTCGAATACACATTTTTTTACAACGTAAATTATATTTTCTAAGTATTTCGGGGAGAAAATGTTAAAGCAGATAAACCATTTTTACTGTCACCTTGAAAATAATCAAATTCTGTATTCAAGTAGACTGTTTCCAGCACTTTTGAATCGACAAATATTTTTAAAGATGTGATCAACTTATTCGGAACTTTGCCTGTGAATCTACCGAAAAGAACGAGCAAGAAACAACAAATCAGTTTAGCGATTCAGCGCGAAATCACGGCCTGTATTCTTGGGACCATTCCATGTGGGCATGATTTGTATGGTCTTTGCGTGTAAATAGTAAAGATAGACATAACTTGTACATATTTGCCAGAAACAAGAAACTTCCAAAACAAAAATTGTAATTTGATTGATTGTTTACATGTTTGTGAATAAGAGCGATCTCCAGACAGTACATGTTGCAGTTGATCTGATGTAGCTGTTCTCAGGGAGATATCCTTGTTCGCACATATCATGGTCATATACATCATCAACAACCTGCTCCTGTCCACTGTTGGACATAGGTCTCTCCCATAGCACGCCACTTAGCTCGGTCTTCAGCTCTTCGTCCCCAACCGATGCCAGCCACTTTGCGGATGTCGTCACTCCACCTAGCTGGAGGACGTCCTACACTACGTTTGCCAAGGCGCGGTCTCCACTCCAGAACGCGTCTACCCCAGCGGTTATCGGTTCTGCGTAAGATGTGACCAGCCCACTGCCACTTCAGCTTACTAATCCTTTGGGCTATGTCGATTACTACGGTTCTCTGTCGGATCACTTCATTTCTGATACGATCCTTAAGAGAAGCTCCGAGCATAGCCCTCTCCATAGCTCGCTGAGCGACCTTAAATTGGTGGACCAGTCGCATTGTTAGTGTCCACGTCTCGGCTCCGTATGTTATAACTGGTAGGACGCACTCGTTAAAGACCTTTGTCTTTAAGCTTTGTGGTATGGGTCACGAAAAGACTCGATTAAGTTTCCTGTACGCTGCCCAGCCAAGCTGTATTCTCCTGCGGGCCTCCTTTTCAAAGTTGTTTCTACCTAGCTGCAAGACTTGTCCGAGGTAGACATACTCCTGAACAACTTCAAGAGGAGTCCCATGAAGGCCAATCGGTTCCGGAATGACATGTTCATTGAACATTGCTTTGGTTTTATCCAAGTTCATCCGGAGACCGATGCGAGCAGAAGACTCAGCCAGGCTGTTCAACATGTATTGTAAGTCCTGTACGGTCTCGGCCATGATGACGATGTCATCTGCAAATCTTAAGTGAGAGAGGTACTCTCCGTTTATGTTTATGCCTCGTCCTTTCCAGTGCAACCTCTTGAACATATCCTCCAGAGCATTAGTGAACAATTTCGGGGAAATTACGTCCCCTTGTCGCACTCCTCGATGCATTTGGATAGGTCCAGACTGTTGATTCTGTACTTGGACGGTCATAATTGCGGCGTCATACAGACCTCTCAGCACTTGGATGTATCGCCAATCAATTTGGCACCGTTGCAAGGACTCCAGAACAGACCAGGTTTCAATAGAGTCAAAGGCTTTCTCATAGTCCACAAATACTAAGCACAGGGGCTGATTATACTCGTGGGTCTTCTGTATAATCTGCCGTACTGTGAAAATGTGGTCTATGGTGCCGTAGCCTCCTCGGAATCCGGCCTGTTCGGGGGGTTGGAAATTATCGAGTCTCTGCGCGAGACGATTCGTGATCACCCTGGAAAACAGCTTATAGATATGGCTCAGGAGAGAGATCGGTCGGTAGTTCTTCAAGAGAGTTTTGTCTCCTTTTTTGAAGAACAACACGACAACACTCTCGCTCCACGCCTTCGGAGTTCTCCCCGAAAAGAGAGCAGAATTAAATATGCGTCGGAGCCGCTCGACTATCGGTTTTCCACCTGCTTTTAGCAGCTCGGTCGTAATTCCGTCCTCTCCGGGGCTTTTCCATTCTTAAGCTGCTCCAAGGCCAGAACGATTTCGTCTTGGCTGACTTCTGGCAGCTCTTCTGTGTAATGGCGGGTCAATGTGGCTCTATGATCTCCAGGATCGGGTGGTGGACGAGACGCTTCTGATGCATATAATTTCCCGTAAAAGTCTTGAACCTCCGCAAGAATCTCTGCTTTTGAAGCGACGATTTTTCCATTTGCTGTAGTCAACTTCGTGAGATGACTGCGGCCAAGCTGTTGAAAAAAGACTTCCGACCCCCGATTTTGTTCAATCGCTTTTTTAATTTTATTTGCGTTGTGGCTTCGGAGGTCTCGTCTTATAAGCCTAGAAATAGTTTTGTTTACATCTGACGAAGTGACTGTAGGATTATTTCGTCGCCTTTGCATTAAATGCAAAGTCTCCTGCGAAAGTTTGGACTCCTTACGGGTACATCGCGTCTGATAGAACTTCGTCCCCTCGTCCCGGAGAATCTTCACTGCTTGATCGAGTTCCTGGTCAAGGTCAACGTCAGCTGTGGTTTCCAAGGCAGCGAACCGGTTCTCCAGTTGTAGCTGGAACGTTTCACAGCCAACCACGGTTTGAAGCAGGTTTGGCCATACATACATAATGGCATATACATACACAAGAAAAATAATCAAGAAAACGGTAAAAGTAAGAAAATATTCAATAGGCTTGCGCATATTACAGAATTTTGCTATTGCAAGCGTAGCGTATTTATCTATATCTATATTTATTATTTATTATTCAATTAATATTTATATTTATTAATATTTAATTAATATTTGTTATTAAAACAAAGTTCCCAAAAGCTTTCTGTCTGTCTGTATGTGATCGATATTCACAAAGCCGAATCTTACTGAATGGATTTTTGTACTATTTTTTACTTATAGACAGTGCAATTTTTTCGGAAGGTTTAGGTTTATACTTTACGGTTTTATATGGGATGTGACAGGAGAGTGGAAAGATACGCTAAAGTAATGTACCAGGGACTTGAAGATCTATAAAAGTCCGCGACAGCATGTTTCTATCTCTTATGGTTAACTCATAATAACTACTTTTATGTTCAAAATTTCAACTATACCTATACACCGATTTCTATGCGGACGAGCAGGCACAGCTAGTTTATACGAAATTTAATCAATATCTACAATAGCTACTAAGAACAAATGAAAGGAGAAAGTCGAGAAAAGAAAAAATGTATACTTAATCCAAATCTAAAATCCTAAACACAAACGCACGTAGGCTACACAGAGCATATTTCAAAGTGATTTTATTAGTCGGATATTTCATATAGTCTGTTCTATATCAATATAATTAAACTGTTCATTTATTTCATGTTTTGTTTGCCCCAATCAAGTAGTTTTTCATTAAGCAACACAATGGTTCCAAATTTTTATAAATTATAGTCAAGGTAAAGAAATTGTTGTGGCTCCTTTTCAGACGATCAAGGACTGACTAATGCGAGGCGGAACTAGCCTAGGTGAATCGTTAAGATTTACGATAAGCAAATTGCCTTTTGTTAAGCAAAATTGGTTCAGACAGACAGAAAAGCATTTTGACTCAGAAAGAATAAACCATAGAAAATGGAAATACAAATACGTACATTTAGCTGTGAAAGCATAAAAATAATAGTCATATTTATTTAAAAGAACATTGACAGAAGTTTGTAAAAGCCGTGTGGTATCCGGCTAAGTAAAATAAGACCACCCTCATTTCTTACCGAGGTGTTTATATTTATTTTATTTAATTCTGCTTTTATGTCAGGTCAACATTTATAAGATATAAAAATATCTTTTTGCCTTCGGTAACAGGAAAAAAACACAGCACATAATTGAAGGTAATTTAATACTTGAGTTGTGGCAAAATTTATCACTATAACTAATAATTAAAGAGTTTAGCCGTGTGATATCCGGCTGAGTAGGATAGATCATCATCATTTCTTACCGAGGTGTCGTAAAATGCCACTAAGATAAGTTGACCTGGCGTGTGGTTACCAGTTGAGTAGAATAGACCATACTTCTTACCGAGGTGTCGTAAAATACGACTAAGGTAAGTTGACATCAGGCAGACGGCCGGTCCTAAATTACGTAGCTAATTCATGATACTATATGTTTATAACATGTTGCAGACCCCACTTAGAGTGGGATAAGGGTAGGGAACGATGAAACAGTAATTAAAAGAAGGAAGTCCGTAGGTTAGTAAACTTGATTCAAGTATTTAGAGTTATGATGCTATCTCTTATATTTACCAACTAAAGAGCTACTGCCACCATTATTTAATAGAAATAACTGCTTGTATTGGCAGTTGAGAATAGGTTAAATTGTAATAAACGACAAGTTTATAAGCTGAATATACTAAAAATTCCTAGTAGATAGGTGGAATTAGTAATTTTAAATGATAAAAAAAAGTTTTTTAGTTCCCATTAAATAAATTAAGTTTCCGTGTAAAAATAGAAAATAGTGAACCTCAACAAAAAGTGTCAGCTAATCTACGTCTCCATTGTTGTATTAGAAGCCAGTAACGTAATACAACTGTTGTCAAGTAAACCGACTTTTCACGTTTAATGAATAGCTTTCCTTTCCAACGCAGCAAAACACTTTACAGAATATGTACCCTTTAAGTTGCGTACTTTTGAAGTTTCGAAACAGAAATATATAATCATTTTAAAAAGGGACCACGAGATACAATAATCACTATAACTACATAGTATAAAACAAAGTCACATTCTTTGTTTGTCCATATATCCCTATGTATGCTTATTTCTTTAAAACTACGCAACAGATTTTGATGCGGATTTTTTAATAGACAGAGTGATTCAAGAGGAAGGTATATATGTATAATACCATTCAATATGGAGTAGAGAAATACTGTAATTTTTGAGGTTTCTAGTGTGAAGTCGTAAATAATTACATTTTTTTCCATTTACATTGCAAGCGCAGGCTGAACCCTACGAGATTTATCAAAATAATGTACTAAGTATTTGTACACCTTGAAAAGGTCTACAGAAAACTCTGCGATAGTATATGTCTATCTCTTATTGATAACCCACAATAGCATTTTTTGACATTTACTTTTTACGAAAAATAATGCCTTATGTTTAAAGCAATTTTTATACAATACAGCATTAATCCTGATCCAATAAAGTACCTTAAAAACATTGTTGATTTAATATAGATCAATATGGCCTTTTACAGCATGAATTTTAAACGAACATTTTCGGAGATATCACAGATTTAAAATCCTGCGAGGGGGCCGCGCTTCGCCCTAGAGCACTTCGAATTTAGCAGCGATCGGACGCGCAACTGTCGCTCTTTCAAGAGTAACCTCTAAAGAAAACATGTTTGTATTGTCTAATAATGATAAGAAAGCTATGAATGTTGTATATAAAGACATTCTGTAATTAATTTTAAAAATAAAATACATAGGGAAAAATGTAAAAATAAATATATAGTATATGAATTTAGATATTAGATATAGCAGGAAATCTTCTTGGTATAGGGAGAGGTGAATTCTTTTTCTCCAAACTTAACGCGTGCGGGCCACGGGCAGTAATGAGTAAATCAAAACTACTGGATCGATTTTAATCATTTTTTTCACTGAGTGTCAAACTATATTTTTTATATAGCACGTGCGAAGCAGGGGCAGGCCGCTAGTATAAACATAAACTAAGTGTCCCAAAAAATCGTTCACGTCAACATAAATGTTAATATACTGAAATAATTAAACATTTGGTCCTTGAACTTTACCGGTATATAAGATTAAAACAATTTTTTACAGAAATTTTATTTCAGTCATTCAGACTTAAGTGAATTAAGGTTAACGAGAGCGTTTTTTACATAAAAACAAACTAATCTAAGTTAATTGAAGAAAAATGTATAAATAATAACATACTACTAAATCAGTGACCAATTATGTTTTTGTATTGAATAAGAATGAAACACCTAGCTGTTCAGGTTATATACTTATAATGAACCGTTTTCTAAAGGCAAACAATTACGGTTCGCGTGCATGTAACTACTACGTTTAACTAAGACTTTCGCAAATCATACAACAATTTCAGCAAAATACTACCTTGACCTACTGTTATACAATTTTAAAACAAGTGAAATAGTAATTTTTAGTACACATGGTCAAAGTACGTAAACATTGCATGAACCTGATAGCAGTTAAGGTATAATAATTGCTAACAATTAACAGTAAAGTTTGTATTATTTACTGACCCGTTGGCGCCATGGGTAGTGACCCTGCCTTGGGATCCGCGGGTCGCGGGTTCGATTCTCGCCGAGGACCTAACTTTTCTATAAATAAATTTGTTGGTCTTCGTGTCTGGGTGTATATTTGTATTTAAGTATGTATTTAAAAAATATATAAGTATATATTCACCAGTTGTCTGTCTACCATGACACAAGTATTAAGTATTAAATTAGTTACTTCGGAGACGGACGACCGTGTGTGTAAGTGTCCCATATATTATTATTATGACTAGTGATCTGCAATAAAATATGTCGACAATAAAGTTATATTGGTATGAATAAACAAGAGGTAGTCATCTCTTCTACAATAAAAAGTATATATGTATAAAACATTTTCACCATTTTTATCATCCTCCGGCCCTTCTCCCACTCTAAGTGGTTTCAGCACAACATATTATAAACATGTTGTCGCATGATTTGCCTACGTTTTTTACGACCGGCCGCCTGCCAGACGTCAACTTACCTTAGTCGTATTTTACGATACCTCGGTAAGAAATAAGGGTGGTCTATTATTCTACACGGCTGGATCCCGCACGGAGGCTTTAGATAGGCCCCAATTACCTTATTATTACCTTTAAGTCTACGATAACAACATTACCTTGATCAAATAAACTTTACTTGATCAAATAAAATGAGACGCTTTCTGCCATCCTTTTTGTATACATATATACATATATACTGCGTCGAGCTACTGTGCGAGCACTCACTTTTTCACAATAATTTAGATTTTGCGTTATTTTTCACTCAAAATCGTATTTCTTTATACCTTACCTACTATTTTAAAACCGTTAGTCATCGATATAATAAACAAAGTTCCTATTTATCTTTCTTAGTATTCGTTCCTACGATTTCATTGTCAACAAGCCGCTTAATAACGCTAAACATCTACTATTTCCAAAAAAATTGTCACTTAAAATAAAAAATGTAACCAATAAATGAATACATAGTTATTTAGCTGATATTATGTGAAGTTTGACTTATATATTGGAAAGTTTCGTGAAAACGAAAACAATTTTTTTCTTAGTTGAATTTTTATGTACTTAATAAATATTTATTTTTTTAATTTAGATCACACTCATTTGCAATAAAAGGTTCATAAAATTACAATATTTTATATGTATTTATTAAATGGAACTACACAAAAAAAACAGCATAAACTTAAAAAAAATCCATAAAGTTTCTTTTAGTACGTCACACAATATGCACATCTTCCAAGCATGCAAATTGTAAAGGGTTGCTATTTCGAATGGAACTAAGCTACGTCGTAGCAATTACTTTTTGTAGCGTCCTAGCATCTCCGGTACCCATCGTAAAACGGGTCACAGAAGGTATTCATTACACCATAGAAAACTAGATATTTTTACATGTATATTTTTGAATAAATACCTAGGGTTACATATTTGTATAATTAGGTATTATTTGTATAATTGGATAGGTATTTGTATAAATAAGTAGGGTACATATTTTTGTACAGAAAATTTTAAGATTACTACTATCTTACCTAGCAGAGTTTAAATCTTCTGGACGTTTAATATGTAGTAGAAATGAAGGAAAAATCAAAAATAACAAAATCGTGCCACTTTCTAGGAACTTAAAACTGCATTGTACTTATTCAAAGTTAACAATCGCAAAAAGAATAAATCTTACCAAAGACTGCGTATTATGTATCATAAAAAAAATCGAATTTTATCTTACCTTGCGCATAATTTTTATTCATTTTCGTCTATTTCTTCCATATTATAGTTACGCTGCACAGGTTTGTGTGTCATTCAGTATTTCAGGATTTTCCCTTATCCATGATATCTAATGCAGTACTCATGGACTAAGACAGTGATTACAATTTTCAAAAAAATTTAAGCGGTTACGTTTTTCATTTATCCCTTCATATGTTCCTGGATTTAGTATTATATTTTCACTTACTACAAAAAACATTCGTTTTAGAAAGAAAGGTTATAATTTTTTAAACGTTACCAGAAAGAAAATTCGAAGTTAAATCTACTACAAGACTTGCTTTGCCTGCCATACTAGCCCTGTAATAAAATCACGCCATTAAAACAGCTTACAAACATCACAGGCCGACTTAAAAGCACTCAAAAAGAAAAGAGTGCGTAAACGAATATAGCTCCTGACACGGTGAAAACCAGGGCGTGTGTCGTTCAAGACAAAAAAAAGGTTCTTTTACAATATTTACTTCGCTTACATTATTTTCGTCTTATTTAGAGAAGTAGTACGTAAAATGCGGACATTGTTAGAGCGATTTACTAGTAGTAAAATGTCTTGGCTAATTTTCTACAGAAACTCCCTAATTCACACTACTGTTATTATAATCTGTTAGAAATAGTCTCAAACATCAAAGGAACCTACATTTAAAGGCTTTAGGTACTCTAATAATAAAAATCAACCGCTAAATGTGTAGCTTGACACCGAAAAAAAACCGACAAAAAATTGAGAATGGGTTATCCTTATCTTCTTCTTTTTCTTCTTCAACCGATGGACGTCCACTGCTTGACATACGTCTCTTCATGGGATCTCCACAACACACGATTTTGTACTTGTATCGTGCTACTCCCTGAAATCTTCTTGTGGTCGTCAGTCCATCTCGTAGGAGGTCTACCCACACTGCACTTTCCGGTGCGGGGTCGCCATTCGAACACCTTGAGGCGCCAATGCCCATTGGTTCTCCACACTATGTGCCCCGCCCATCGCCACTTCAGCTTCGCGACACGCTGAGCTATATCCGTGACTTTGGTTCTTCAATGGATCTTCTTATGGCATTGATCGAGCATGCCGAGCTCGTTCAGGCCATAGCTAGAATTTTCAAGTAAATCCTTTATGGGTAGTACAACCAAAAGGATTAAACCCGAAGGGCTCAGGGTCGTCACGCTAAACGCAAACGGCCTTATCAAGCAAATTCACGAAATTCGAGAATTCGTGGTCACCCACTGCATCGATATCCTGCTGGTGCAAGAAACATTCTTGAAACCAAGCAGACGCAATCCCAGAATCGCTAATTACAATATGATCAGACATGATCGCACCAGATCTAAATTGGGTGGCACTGTCATCTATCATAAGAGATCTCTCCATGTCTCCCCAGTAGACTCTCCTGAGTTAGAAAACATGGAGACCTCAGTCTGTCAGGTGGGTTTGACGGGTCATCCACCCGTCATACTAGCATCAGTTTACCTGAGTCCTAAGAAAGAAGTGCTGAGAAGCGACCTTGTCGCGCTTCTGGTGCTCGGCAGCTCAGTCATCCTGGCCGGCGATTTCAATTCTAAGCACGGCCACTGGAACTCCATAAAAACTAATAAGAACGGTCGCATCCTTCACAATCTAAGCGACTTAGCCCACCTTGGGTTTGAAGTCGTAGCTCCTGACGAGCCGACTCACTATCCCAGCAATAGCGAGCACGAGCCCGACATCCTCGACATAGTGCTTCTGAAGAACGTAACACTCCAGCTGCGTTCTATAGAGGTCATTCATGACCTAAGCTCCGATCATCGACCAGTATTATTCCAGCTAGGCAGGCCTGCGTCCGCAGCACCTAGCACTAAAACCATCATAGACTGGAAGAAGCTCAACGAGCAACTTCACTCGATTGACTCTGTCCATCTGGACCAAATTCCGGATAATATAGATTCAGAGGAAGTCGCCAAGGCGGCCACCTCCCATCTTACTGCTCACCTGTGCGACACGATTAAAGCGTGCTCCAGGGAAATACCTGACGACCAACGTCGGAGACTCCCTGTCGATTTAAGAATACTCCTCACCAAAAAACGCGCCGCCACTAGGGCGTATGCTGCGTATCCCACTCCCGAAAACCGGATTAGACTCCGGAAATTACAGAGAGAGGTGAGAGAAAAACTTGCCCTCCACAATAGCGATTCCTGGGATGCGAAGCTCTCGGAGATCTCACCAAGTCATCTGGCTTTCTGGAAGCTGTCGAGATCCCTGAGAGGTAGCCAGTATGCAGCTACTCCGCCTCTGTTGCGGAATAACTTACCACCCGCGTTCGATGACATCGATAAGGCCGAGTGCTTGGCGGACAGCTTTGAAGCCCAGTGCTCCCCAAACAGTAGTTCTCCTGACCACGCCGAATTCCACGCCGACGTGGAATTGGCGGCGGCCAGCCTACCAGCGGCGGTTCCCGAAAGCGAACCGATCCCCCCCACGTCCGGAGATGAGGTTAGGTTCATTTTGAAAAAACTCAACCCCCGTAAATCACCAGGTCCCGACTCCATCACACACAAGACACTCAAGTGTCTTCCTGACCGTCTCGTGCACCTCTTGGTATTGATATTTAATGCCCTCCTCTCATGCTGTTGCTTTCCGGACGAGTGGAAGGAAGCAACAGTCATAGGCATCCATAAACCGGGTAAACCCCGTAACCTCCCAGACAGCTATCGCCCCATCAGCCTAATTAATAGTCTGGGCAAAGTCTACGAGAGAGTCATCCTCTCTAGACTCATAGCAATAATAGAGTCCAAAAACCTTATACCGAACGAACAGTTCGGATTTAGATCCCACCACACGGCCATTCATCAGGTCCATCGGCTGGTGGAACACGCTTTGAGCGGATTCTCCGTAAAAAGTTACACGGGCGCCGTATTTTTCGATGTCGCCAAAGCCTTCGATAAGGTCTGGCACGCGGGTTTGATTTACAAACTCAATCAAATAGGTATTCCGGATAGGTTCGTAATTCTCTTAAGAGATTACCTTACTAACCGTTCGTTTAGATATCGCCTTGATGGCACCTTCTCTTCCAGACGCCCTATACGCGCTGGAGTCCCCCAAGGCTCGGTATTAGCACCGTACCTTTACTCGCTCTACACAAGCGACATCCCACATAACAACCGGACTTCGTCGTTGGCACTCTATGCGGACGACACTGCTATATTTAAGAGCAGCAAAAGTTCCGATCTCATAGTCAGTTGTCTCCAAAAGGAAGTGGACAACCTGGAAAGGTGGTTCTCCCGCTGGAGAATAGCTCTAAATCCAGATAAAAGCGCTGCCATGTTTTTCTATAGACCCCGCATGTGCTTAGTTAGACCCCGGAAATGTATTACCGTACAAAACCGGGATATCCCCTGGCAGGACAAGGTCAAATACCTTGGGGTCACGCTAGAACCTAACCTCACATTCCGCCAACACATACGCACAGTCCGTAATAGGGCAGCGTATGCAATGGGTCGACTCTTTCCGATGCTATGTAAGAAAAGTAAACTGTCACTTCGCAACAAAGTGACACTTTATAAAACTTGCATAAGACCCATCATGTCCTATGCGAGTGTCTCGTTCGCACATGCGCCTAAAACCATCCTGCGCCCCATGCAGACCTTACAAAACAAATTCATGAGAATAGCCTGTGGCTGCCCATGGTACGTGCGAAACTATGACCTCCATAAAGACCTAGATCTCCACACAGTCGCCAGTTTATTTAAGCGATTTTCGAAAAATTATTTCGACAAAGCGGAGGTACACGCTAACCCTCTGATAGCAGGGATGGCCGTTTACCGCTGCTTTGACAAATCGTTCAAAGCCCGTATCCACAGACGCCCAAGAAGCGTCCTTACTGACCCTGACGATCAAATCACGATCGACATCGCCAAAACACTTAACAAACAAACACACACACAGCGTCTTCGCCGGCGAAGACGAGGTCCTCGTTTTCTTACGTCTAGCGGAAGGGGCGTCCAGCCCCGACCGATATGACACTCAGACTTTCCATAAGTCCGTCTATAGTCCTCCACGACACGTCGTCTTAAGCCGAGGCTCGGCCTCACAGGAGGCACCCTTAAGGCGACGTTCCCAAGATGTCACGAGCCTCTCCCGAGGCTCGCTCCACTCCACCTCCGGCGATGCTTCTGCGCTCGCCCCAATCTCCCGGTGACGCTGTAAAAGCCGTTCTGGCTAACAGCAAGAAGTCATTTTTCGAAAAAAAAAAAAAAAAATCAATGGATCTCCTCATTTTTGATTTGATCACGTAGAGATACTCCGAGCATAGCTCGCTTCATCTCCATGGGTGCTCCAATTCAGTGATATTAAAAAATATTAATGTAAGCCCGATAAAGGCACAAATCGAAAGAAATATGTTAAAACTGCAAAGAAAATAAGAAAGTAACGGTTTTATTTTACTTATACTAGTACTTCGTAAGTTCGCCAGAACATGACATAATTCGGATATCAAAATGTTTGTTATGTATCTATTCTTATAGTATCTATACTTGATGGTCACAATAAAGACACTGTCCCGTTACTACTTACGTTTAGACAAACATTATGACCGTATTCATTATCTAAACTTAACATTAAAACGTATTGTTCTGTGCCTTTTATATATAACTATACGATACAACACATCATACCAGTCGTAGCCTCGGACATCATTATAACAAATCACAAAAACAATATGTTTCGAATTTTTAGATTGCCAAGTAGGAATAATAAATATCGCCTTCGACATTCTATGATCATGCTAAAACCATGCATCTGATCTGCGTTATAGTTAGAGTCTTCTGTGACCCCTTCAGTAGAAAACAAAGCCTTATTAAACTCCAACTATGTTGTGGATCTCGATCTTAAACCTATACAATTACAATAATGGTTCCAGAAAGGCGCTGGATTCAAGAGGCATAAGGTCACGAGGTGCTGAAATCCCTCAAAGGAACTTGTGTCCAGCAGTGGATGTGCTTTGATTGTAAACAGAAGAAAAGCTATTAATTATAAGAAGTAAATCAACAGTGAATAACTGTGTTAAAAAGTAATTAAATGATCAAAATAATATATAATAAGAAACAGTTGTTATTCCAATCTCCTACGCAATACGCATCGTAAACGAGGTTCCAAAGCACTTTATGTGCATTGACGGAATATCAATCACAAGGGTGTGGCCTATCGCGAGACCTTGGAGTTTGATGATAAAAGTTAAGGAATGAAACTCTCTGAGGCCATTATGAATCGCAGATTTTTTGTTGCGTCATAGTTATTTTTTAAGCATTGTGTAATAAGTGAAGTTAGCTTTAAATGTACAAGTATACAATTTACATAAGTATAGCAGAGACAAAAAATAACGATCTTAACGTGGCTTTAGTCGTTGTGATATATAACATAACACAAATTACATTAAACCATGTCATTTGAGTTATTTGAACAAAACATTTTAATGTCTTTAAACTGGCGAAAGTACTACTACACTCCATTCTTTCTATTGCCGCTTGATGATCATCCTCCATAGCCCTCCCTCATGAGCGGCATGTCTCTATGGCATCGAGAAATGCCGCTCATAAAAAGCTATAGTATAGTCTATGCTATAACTTTTTTATTGTAAAAAGATGTAAGCGTATCGTTCCCCTTTAAATACCATAAAGAATTGATATACGGGTTTAATTCATTTTTTTTGTTCCCTTCTAAGCAGCTGCTGATTCCACACGTTTATGGCATACCTACCCTTAAATACGGCTGCATATTCAGCTAATGCTTTCAAATGATTTTACGTTCGTTGCCAAAATAAACTTCCCTTAAATATTCCTCTAGTTGTTTGTTTGCATTCAGAACGTGCACTGCACTTGTTAACAAATTTCTCTCAATTTTTTGATATATTTACACTAATGCAATCCATACTCGTTGAGAAGTGAGAGATATTAAATTAAAAAAACCGCATGTTGCCTTTATCATTTATTGCTTACTAAATGTCGCTAGGTACGCAGTAAGTTATAGCATTTTCATAATTCAAGTACACAGAACTATGAATATATTCATCTGTTAGTTAACATTATAAGAAACTTGAATCTTGCTAACTTTTTATTGTCGGACTATTATAAAATTGCTTCACTTGTGTGTAGTCCCTGATGAATCTTGATGATGCAGCCAAAACGAATGTTAATATTTTACTTCGTCTATCTGCCCGTCCTCCATGACCTAATAATGAAACCTGTGTCAGCTACTATCAACCGTAAGAGTCTAAACTGTTAGTTATAATGTATCTCGTCCATCTAACAAAATTTTGTGCAGTGAAGGCAGAAAATGTTTTTTTTTTACTATGAGAAGAGAAGATTAAAGGAGAGAAAATAGTCCTGATGATTCGGCCACGATCACCCTCTTGCGAGAGTATAGCTCATCAAAATGGTTTACTGTTTAACTCTATAGGGATAAGTTATTACATACCTATATTTATATTAGGAAATACTTCTTGCCCTGAATGTGAAACAATATAATATGAGGAAAATGGGTTGGATAATTATTTTCGCTTTGAAAGTGCTACGAATGAATGAAAAATATTTTTTATAAGTTAAATTATAATTTTAACTTTTTAAAAATTCGACTTTAGTTTCCTTTTCAGTAGGTACAACATAATTAAATACCATATCTAACAATACCTGTTATTATAGACTCTAACACAATTCGAAATTTGAAAAGAGAAATTTTAATTTTCAAAGCTGTAGTCGGATAAAAGTAAATTAATTTTGCAAGCGTTATAATTAATATATAAATTATGTTTGGTGAAATGGAAAATTTTATCCTTTAGATTATAAATTTAATATTATGGACGTGAAATATAAATTATTATTAGAGTGGTATCAAGATTGGGATTATATTAACAGGTGTATCTGGGTAAGTCGTGCAAAAATAGTGATATGTTTTTTCTTAAAATTAAAGCGTGTGATGAGTATTAAAATCTAAAACTAAATTGAAATATACTTACAAATTTTGTACTGTTTCTTATCTAGCTTATCCCATCTGATGATTAATGGTATTAGGAGTATATATAAATTAAAATTTTAGCATGTTAAGTTAATAATACATTCTGAATTTAGATGAATGGTATGTTATCGAAAAGAACAAAATTTCTATAATGAGGAGTTGCCCCAATTCTTCGTACATCCAATCATCAGAGCTAGAATTCATAAAAAAGAGCCATTCGATTAAATTAATCATAACAAATAAAAAGGAACTTATAAATTGGTTCAAGGTATCCCGGTGGCCATTTAAGTTTATTTACATTACTTCCACGTCACAAAATGATAGACTGCGAATGCAGATGTTCAGCTTGTAAACGAAAATCTCGAAATCTTGTCAGCATATAATATTTACGCGATTCCCTCGTTTTCTAATGGACCCGTCCCTCAGAACTATTTTTGATTATAATGGGACCAATCAGTAAGTTTATCGCAATAAATACATAATAATTTTTCAAATGACGGAAACATCTGATAAAACACAGCGAGAATGAAGAACCTCCTTCTTATTTAAGTCGTTTAAAAATCGAAATATATAAAGAAGTCAATTAAGTAATATAATCTTAAAGGCATGTATTACGTGCATTAGATATGCATAAATAAAAAATGAAATCGAGCATAATTAGTAGTTTTGACCAATTTAATTAAAAATAATTATAAACTTTATTTCACCTACCTATAAGTTCTATCAAAATGTCTCAACGGAAACAATAATAAAGTCGTAAAAGTTATGTCTATTAATAATAAAATCTATCTATAATTCAACTTCAATAAGGGATAAAAGTTAACGGCCGAAACGCAAATTTTAATCGATAATTTTGTTTACATTGGAATTTAGTTCTCTTATCCTTGACAAGATATATAAATTATAAAAACAAAAGATACTGCGTGCCGCTTTTTTTTGGTTCGTTTTTACTGTAGTGAACTTATTTCTAATGCAAAATTTTTGGTTGTTTAAGTGTTAAATAAACAATGAAATTATATTTTTTCAAAAATGCCATGAACTTGTGTTTGCGGACGTTTTTGTAAACTGTGAAACTTGTATAACAACAAAATATAGATGGCGTTGTAATTTCTATGGACATAACTAGATGGCGTTACTTGTACATTGAGGTTCAGAATAATCATGCAAATTGCAACTACAAACTAAAATTTACGTGATTTTTTTATCTACTAGTTAATATTTTTTATGGGAATCGAATATTATAGTAATATTATTCTTTTACAGAATAGGCGTCTTTAAATATTTCATCTTATTTTGTATGTCACTAGTAATATTATTAGGCTCGCAATGAGAAATACAGCTTATCTAAAAATAATCTATACGTTAAGTAGCTTGGGCACGAAATATAAAATATGAGTCCTATATGAGGTACTGTAGGGTATGTATATCCTGCGCATATTAAAATTTAGTAACTGGGTGACCGAGACATGCTCGGTATTTTTTTTAAAGAAATAAAAAAATAAAACAAAAAAATAAAAAAGAAAGAAAGCGCGCATGACATTATTCGACTCCGGGTTTTGAACATTTTCGGTCGGCCCTTTACCCATCGCCTATCGCAACATTACACCTAATTGCTAAAAAATCCTTTGGTTTCAATTCTACATTATACTATATTATTAATGCCCAAAAACTGGGATAAAACGATTTTTTATACAATACAACTTAGCTAGATAAATTTTTCTCCCCCAAAACTTCAGCATGTAGGGGACATGCTGAATTTCAAGAAAATCGTTGAAGCCGTTTCCGAAATTCAGAAAATATATTTGTGTAAATACATACAAGATTTACTCATTATAGATAGTATGGGGTGATGAGAAATGACATTAAGTTAAGTTCACACAAGAACACAGTAGGGTCAAAGATACTGTGGAAAGATTAAACAGATGCGCACAATTAATCAACAAAAAAATTTTGTAACATTGTTATTATACGTTCAAAGTATTATTAAAATCATATAATTTGTAGAAAGGGATGTATACACGTATTTGAATGTTTTGTTAAACAAATATTTAATAAAATTTACTAATGACTCCGTTATTGGCTCATTAGTGCCTTAAATGATGCACCTATTAGATATGTGCTATTTGTCATAGGAACATATACCTAACAGAGAGTTAAAAAATAATTTTTGTTTAATGTTTGTCATTCTTGTTTAAGTACTTACCAAAGGAATAACGAAAAAAATAAAGATTTCATAATTTGCTTTATGTTAAGGGTATAAAAATTTTAAACATAGGTATGTGTCTTTGAATTTAAGATTCCATAGTATATTATATAGACATTGCATTATTTTGTGAAATGTTTTGTTCTCATGAAATAACTGAAACCCTTATAAAACGGGAATACTTTTCTATTTTGATAGCTATTGGTTTTATGGTTTTGTTGGTCGGCAATTTTGATTGATAGAACTTTTAAGAGTTTATTTGATGTACCTATTCCAAAAGGTATTAAAGTAATAATTATTTATTTTATTGAAATACAAAATCTTTACGACCATTTACGATAAAGGTACTAAATACATTCACAATTAAAGCATAGATTTACCTCTCAGTTCACTAAAATACAATAATTAGTTTTTATGACTTCCAGTACATAATATTCACGAAAACATTAATGTAAACAGATATTATAACGTTACAACAAATATTTAATATATTTCTGGAGCGGGAATATGTAGATTCAAAGTTGTAGGGAGCGCGGAACACATGCGTTAGGAGTTTGGGACGATGCCGGGACGGGGGCCTGGAGCGATTCATTGATCCCAGCCTCTCGGCAAAACGACAGAGACGTGTGAAGAATCCCAGCATCTGAGCCTCTCGCTCAATCTTGATACACATTTGCTAACTAATAATGATATATATTATTGATGTTTATATACAGAAGAAATTAAACTTTTGTAAGTTTTAGCAAAACTTGATATCAAAGGAAAGTTTTAATGTACGTGACTTCCATAAATTGGTAAGACTAAGGTTATCTCACGGAAATATTCGTAAAACTGATTAACTTGTGTTTCAATAAAAAGTATAGTAAACTATGTTAATAAATTTATATTTGAGGATTTAAATACCAACAAAAATTTGTTATAGTAAATTTAAAGTTTCAACAAAGTCAGACTTACGAGGTAGCTTGTGTTTAGTGTTAAATAGGATAGAAAAAGACGACATGTTTCCATCCAGCGTCGACTTTATTCGGAATATCTTTCTATCTCTTTCCCACTGACGGCAGTTCGCATGGGTTCGTCGAGTCGCCACGCGTGCCCGTTCGTTGTTGCACATCGACGTCAACCGCTTCCAGTGTTATAGCGCGTTCCTCCGCGCTATATCTACATAACCTAGAATTTTACAATTTTGTTTGATCTTTATTGTTACTACATTTAATACTCATGATTACCTCAAATTTATAAAAGTTGTGGTGCGGAGATAACGCCCATCCGAGTGGCGGTTGTTGAGTGTTTTTTGTGCAACATAAAGTAAATATAAACGGCAAGCTGTGGGGTTCAGGGGCCTTTTTTTTGCCGCCGCAGGGGATGTACTATCCTGTAAGTATTTTGGTTTTGTTTATTATTACTTCAAATGTTTTTATATCCCAAGGCCTCAAAGACTATTGCATTTACAAGAATAGCAACACATAAAATTTTAAAAAATTATTCTACGCGCAAGACATCAATTATTAGAAGTTCCTTGCATTATACGTGAGTTATAGATACAACGAACTTTACAAATTAGGTTTATTATTCCTTATTCACGACATGTCATAGTATCGAATTAATACTAAAACAATAGATAGATTGTATGAAGTGAAGTTGCAGACGTACACTCAGCCGCTCCGATACAAAAATACAATATTTATTTAAATGTGTATTATTGTAATTCTTGCTGAATCATATTTTAATCTTTTGAATATAATAATATTCAAATTATGTTCTTAAAATAATTTTATGTCAGCTGAGTTACAAATTATGCTGTTAATAAACTTCGTGTATTTAAAAGTAGTTAATATTTTTATTTCAATTTGTTATCGGCAGCTGGCTACTACTCCAGACACCCATCCATTGTTGTGACATTGAACTGTGAATGAATCCATTGTTGCCGTTCTTTTCTTTGCAAAGGGTCTTTTATGTGAGATGGAAAGAGATGCAAATTAGTAATAATCAGGAGTGCCTAACTGCTTTATAGTGTATTTTTATTATATTTATGATTCAATAAAGAGCTTTTCATTACTTCCAATATCGGTTTCTATAATTTAGGATTAGAATGTTTCGTACACGCTCATCTTCGCTTCCCCTCGCAAAGTCAACAATCTGATGAATACAGAGTATAAAAATAACCGCTAACGCAGCCCTAACGAACACCATGGTTTCTAATTTTGAGAATAGGATGGCCAAGAATTTTATATACCATTTCTGTTTCCTTAAAAAAAAGCTGACCCCACGAAAAAATAAATAATGATCATTAATTTAATGAAACAAGTAAAAGTTTCGTACTCAAAAATATATGTAACAGTATAACATGTATTCCGAATATTATTTCATTTATTACCATCAAAAACTTATTTATTAATAATAATACGGTGAAAATACTGGTCAAAGTTTTTAGTCCAGTTGTAACAGCACATATAATTTTGTTAACAAAATTATAATATGCTAAGTAATCATAACAGCTAAGACATACGTGTGATATTGGAATTTTATCTTAAAAAGTTAATTAATTTCGAAACAACACCTTTTTGCGGGAGTTTATTCATTTATGAAACAAACACTTATCTGTTGTTGGAATTCATATATGTAATAATATTTTCGCAATTTATAATTCTGTGTTGGTCTATAAATTTAAAATATTGCCCAAAGTTTTAGGTTGATATCCATTTTTTTCCCTCTGAAATTGTATGACATAACGATCGTGTATATGAAATAACAATCGTATTTATTGTAACTTTAGAAGTTCCTCGTCCCGCGCCCAAATAAATCTATTATTATGTACGAACGCGATTGTGTGCAACATTTATGTTATGAAAGATCAAGGTTCACGGCCTTTTTTCACGTAATTATTTTCTTATTTACCTTAAATTTACCGAGGCATTAGGAAAGAGTTGATATATAACTTTCAATTATAATTGAAACGTTCTCACGCCTGTATTTTTTGGGTAAAATGTTATTGTATTTTTTTTTGTTATTTCTAATATATAATAAACGAAAAATAACGTTTATGTAAAATGATAAAATCAGCTTTACAATAAAGATAACCGTGTCCCGAAGGAAGTTTCTGAAATAGAATAAAATTTGCAGAATTATAAATATTAAACTTGAATATACTGTACATTATTTTATATTGTTATTATTTCTTGACGAATATTGTCCCAGTTTATCTTCCCAATAGTCAACTTAGCCCACCCACTTTGGATCTTCAGGGCTAACTGACTATTCTGGCCATAAACTGCTAACTAATGATACCACGTGGTTTCAATACACAGAGGAGATTCATATCCCGATGTCGTTTACGGACGTGTTGAAGGAGGGTGCACCTTCGGTGCATACTTTTAAAAGTCGTTTGAAACGCTATTATTTATCATTATGCTAATATAAGTATGTAGAATGTATTTATGTATATTTATTTTTATATACTATAAATATATGTAATATGTGTATATGTATGATATTAAATATATATTTAATTTTAGTATTTAAAATATAGACGTCAAGATAAATTTATTTTTATTATGAAGTGTTGTTCTTTGTAGTAAATAACTGTTGCGCACCCGTAATTTAACCATGATCCTTACATCAAAGGTTGTCTGGGAGAGATCGCTCCAAGCGATAAGACCGCCTTTGCACGCTACTGTGTGTTCATATGCTATGTAAATGTAATTCTTCTTTGTGTGTAATAAAGAATAAATAAATAAATAAAATAAGGAGGGAACCAATAATACTCTAAAATGTATGTTGTTAATTCCCGCGTCTGACTCTTCTATGATGGAATATGTGCTTCTCCCCTGAAAGAAAACGGGAATCTTTTTATCCGATATATTAACTCGGTGTATGAGTTCTAATTGCGCCAAATTCCATCAGTATTGATCTAGCGGATTAGCCGCGAAAGCTTAACAGAGACAGACTTGCATTTATTATTTGTCATCATTTTCCTGCTCTTATCCCACTTTAAGTGAGGTCAGCACAACATGTTATAAACATGTTGTCAAATGATTTGGCTACGTATTTTACGACCGGCCGCCTGCCTGACATCAAGTTACCATAGTCGTATTTTACGACACCTCGGTAAGGAAGAGGGTGGTCTATTCTACTTAACTGGATACCACACGGCGTGTCGACTTACCTCAGGCGCCTTTTACGACACCTTGGGAAGAAATGAGGGTGGTACTACTCTATTCCGCCGGATACCACACAGCGTTGCATTTATTATTAGTATCGATTCACAAATTGCTACCACAAAATATTATCATACGATGTCCTATTGGTTGAACTATATTGCCTATAGTTGATGGCAACTGAGTCGTCATTATGGACGCTCTACGTCGGCGAGCCGTCCTCACTCCTCTCGTAATGAAAGAATTATTAGAGCGTGGTTACTAACGTGTGATAAAAGTTGTTTACTGGCCTTATATCTATAGACTATTGTAGACATTCTCGAATTTTGTTTATTTTAATCATGTCCGATTCTTTATTACAAATGAGAATAACTAGATGCGTTTCACAAAAATTTGTGGCAATGGCGGCATTTATTAAGTTCGAGATACACCCCATCACACCTAAAATCATCTCAGCTCACGACCTAGATATCAAGGCATATAATAGTCGATTCCATCGCGACATAAGACTAGTTATCTAACAACCCGCACCGCTTTATATTTACTGCCCTCCCTAAACTACAAACACTTTGGTTTGTTACTAAGTTTTCTCTTTAAAAATTATTCTATAACATCATCATAATCCATCACATGTTATAATATGCATGTTGTCATATGATTCGTCTAGGTATTTTACAACCGACCGCCTGCCTGATGTCAACTTACCTTATTCGTTTTTACAATACCTCAGTAAGAAAGAGGGTGGTCTATTTAACCGCATACCACACGGCATTAAAAAAATATTCTAAAAAATTATAGAATATTTTAAAAAGGGCAAAATAAAAAGGGTAAAGAAAAAAAGCAAAAGACAAACAATTTTTATAAACGTGCGTTTTCATGGATACTTACACTTGCAAACGTTAGTATTTCTTAAGAATAAAGGAAGATAATCGTAGAACCAATAATTTCCACTCTTATAATTTGGATAAGAATATTTAAAAAGCGATAACAACGACACTGACAATATCTCCCCATATCTCCGGAAAGTAAGAAATAAATTGATGACATTAACACTTAAAAAAGACCGATTAAAGATTATGTCGAAAGCTACATTAGAGCTGAATAAGATAAGTTTCTCGAAACCGAAATCAGAAATAATTAATACGTTATATAAATGGTTTTAATCAAATATGATCGAACATTTTGGAGCAGCGCTGGAACATTCATTTGCTGGTAAGTAGGAGTAATCTTGTAGGGGTCAAAGTAGTTCAAATATTTTATGCGTTCATTTGAGACTGAATTTGCGCTGAATTTCTAGGCTATTCTAAATTAAATCTATTTAAGAAATCAAAAATGTATATCTACCTTCCTTTTGTAATAAAATAAAATCGTATAAGTAAAAGTAAAAGAATCTGCAGAATATTACATTAAATATATTAAATTTGTTTTGATAAAACTGTAAATGATCCAGTCCATAACCGAGGTACGTTAACAAAAGCAGGAAGAAGTATTTTTTCAATGTAAATTACAAGGATTTTAAAGAAGTAATTTACGGGGAAATTTTTTTTTTTTAATTCCGTGTACTTTTAATATATGTATAATATATTTTCTTCTTCTTGTATTACCTGTATTTTTCTACGAATTGCAATGAATATATATTTATCAACTTGGCTGCTGGTTGATTTTTAGGTCAACCCAGGATATATAAAACTAGCCATGCGACGGCAATCGTAAATTTATAAATTATTTATGTGTTCATTTATAGTTAGCTGAGTCGTGTTTGTCTGATTGCAATAGTGCATAATCACAGTTACATTTCAATTACGTCACTAGTTGGGCCATATAATTTAGCAGGAGTTAGTTAATATGACAGTTTGGCAGGTTTAAAAGTGTGTAAAACTATAGTTCTTCTTCTTCTTCTTCTTTATCAACGTCGTCTTCTTTGTCGTGGACGTCCACTGCTGGACATAGGTCTCTTCATGGGATTTCCATACCTCACGATCTTGTTCCGCTTGGACCCAGGTCGTGGGGAGCGGCTGGGTCCAAACTATAGTTATTAATAATAAATCTATAGAATATCTACTGTTTTTCCCTTTTAATATACTTTTTTTTTTGCACTTTTCAACATAATTATTTATAACTAACTTCTTCCCGCGACTTCGTTCGCGTGGATTGTTGTCGTGTGAAAAGTCGATAATAGATTTAGTATTTTTAATGTCATCCTATTCCTGTAGAATTAACAGCCTATCTATAGCCTATATGTTATGCCGGTGCATAAGGAATAATTGTGCCAAATTTCATCGATATTGGTTTAGAGGATTCGCCGTGAAAGAGTAACAAACATACATTCATACACACAAACTTTAGGATTTATAATATTCGTTGGATGATGATGCTTAATTTTTTTTTCTTTCTGTCTCTGGCGAGGCTAAAAATGTTAAAGTGTAATAACTGTAACTGTAAAAGTAAAAATTATCTTAAAAGATTAATATTTTTTTAATTCTTACTAATCTTTTAATAGTTAACGCAATGTTTGCTTTAGAATTAGATAATCGACTCCTGAGTTACTTATAACTATAATAGTTGCGACATTAACAGGGTCAGTTAAAAATCATGGATATTCCATCGCAATTTCAATAAGCTATTTTTTACTATTAATCTGGAATACTAGTTTTTCCGATTTGTGTAAATTAGTTAATATGAATGAATACGACGATAATTGTTCAAAATGTTGTAAAACGCAAAGCGCCCGCTTTCATTGAAAACAATAATATAATGAAATAATGTGTAGTGGGTATATACTTCGTATGCAAAAAAACTAAATAATATTCAGCGATGGCATATTTTGGGACTACGTTACTATAATCATTCTAATAATTAAATGGAACGTACAATGCGGTAGTTAGAAAATTACTTAGACGAATACAATATTGCAGATGATAGAATTATTTTACTACAATCTGCGTTTGTCAAGTTAAGGCGCAAAATAACTCCTGCTTCTATAAATTATTTGAATTAAATATTAATATTTGACTTTATGATCCTTTACATTATATAATTTCAATGAGAAACATAGAAAAAATTAATACTAACGCGTTCCAAAATATTAGAAGAGGGTAAATTGAAGACATTAAATTAAGATCCCTTTTAGGGATAAGTCCGCCTTTATACATGTGCTTTTTTACTTTTTCTTTCTCTTTTATAACTATATGTATAAAAAGAAATAAATAAAAAAATAAAATAAATAAGGCACTGTCGATGTATGTATAAATGGTTGGGAAAATCAGGGTTTTGGAAACATTGCTACCCTCTATAGCTGTTTAACAAATCTACAAGCATAGGTAAATAAAATTAAAACTAGATAATAGAAATTTATATTTGATCCACGTCTAACTTTTAAATATTGACGCCTCTGAGAAGAATATACGTAAAGGGCTCCGAAATGAACGTGCCAGGGCCTGTAATAAGGACAAATTGTTCAGATACCGCCTTTTGTCCGCATATTGGGTTCACGGACACGATTACTTTAGTTAAACCTTCTACCTGCCTGGCACTGTTGAATTTTTTAAGCAGGTAGCCATTGTTCGTTCGACTTCTGAGAAAATATAAGATTTAGGATGCTCGTGAGCTATGATAATCAAACAAAACCATTTTTTTTTCATTGCCAATTCAAAGTAAAATCTTTAACTGGTATACTATTATGTGCAAACCTTATTGTTGTTCGAAAGTTTGCGTTTCATCGGTAGACAACAGAGTTGTATTATAAAAAATTCGGCAATAAACTTTAGGATCAGTGCAAAACAATGGTACAATGACGGTATGTCATTTTTAACACAATTTTTTCTGAGCACTTTTTTAAAAGTTATTAATTAAAATAATGAGGTATTTTTTATAACGTATTTCGGATTTCGAAAGGATTTTCCATGTTTTATTTTGGTCTGCCTTCTTATTGCATGTTCTTTTCTCAATTATATCGTTTTAGGCTTTATATTTGGAAGATACTGCTCTTAGCTCAACGTTTTTAATGGTGTCAAAATACAGGAAGGATCCAGGGAATTGTGGTACATCTATTGAAAGTCCAGAATCTCAAGGATCTCTGTATTCAAGAAATTGTAGATATATACTAATTGTGAAACCTGGGAATATTTGATGCAGCTTAAAGTGCCACCAGAATTTTTTAAGAAAAATCTTTAGGTACACCTCGGCATTAAAGAGATTATAAAGTCAAAAGATAGGCTGATAGTGTCGTAAGTTTAAAATATGCATAGTTTTATATCCATCAGTATAAACTATCAGTTAAAACTGTTTCCGTTCACAAACGACGACAAAATGTCCTGAATGTGATTTCATGTTATTGCAATATTTGTGGATTAATTTTGTTTTTAAGGACCAAAGCTTTTTATTAAAATATCTCAAATAATTATAATTGCACTCAATAATATATATACAATAATATACATAAAACAATATATGTACATACATTACTGTTGTTTTTGACAGACCACAATTAATCTTATAGATTGGTTTATGTTTAAAAATAAAACTATTTTTTTTGTAATTGCTTTTATTCTAGAAATGTAAATGCATGTTTGACCCAAATGTCGCGAAATGCAAATGACCCATATGTTGTAATAATGTTAAGCAACGTTTTGTATATATCACGATTATCACCATTTAGGCGAAATATTCAGTTCATATTCTATTCTGTTTTGTTTAAGTTTTTCCATGTTTGATGTAATTCCTCGTACACAGTTCATGTGCAACCAACTTGATATACAACAATCAATATTCATTAACTGAACATTGTTCTTAGAAATCAATGCATCAAAAGGAATAACGTTATACGATAAGGCGGATTCGGAGCTTTAGAATTAGCTTTTTTAATTCTAAATAAAGTTCTGCGTAAAATGTGTGACGATGTCTTTCTTTTAGCTCGATATACTTCCACGTTGATTATGACGTTATGAGTCTTCAATTGCAATGTTGAACGGACGTTGAGCTCTAATGCTGCGCTATTATATATGCACTTTCTAACGGACACTCGCTTTTAATGGTCTCTGCGGAAAATTATTAACTTCGGCTTTCCGTCCCATATTGTATCACTTCTTTTGCATGAAATACGAATGCATAATGTGAAGTACCCATTACTGATATGTTATATTTATTTCGTTCTCAATGTAATGTCCTGTACTTATTTAAATCACCTTTTACAGCAAAGAGCCTGGTTGTAGTGAAAAGTTTGTTATGAAGAGGCTAAAGTCCTTAGATATCATCATAATTTGACGACAGGATACTTCTATCAAATTAAACCGACCCGACCTAAAGACTTCAATCATCAAAGTTTATTTGTTTTTATCTGTTATTTACTGAAATTTCAAGTTATGTAGCAGTCTGTGATGATATGGACCATCTTATCACTAAAGGTTTTATTGGTTACCCTCATAATTTGTTTGCCGGTGCCAGCCTGTTTTAACGGCTGCTCCTTTGTTGTTAACTTTGAGAAAGTTGCAAATTAATTTAATGCTTGTAGCGTAGCCGCTCTTGTTTCGAATGTTACTTACTTATCGCTCATTACAAACTTTGAAGGAAACGAGAAAATTATTTACCCGCTATGAAAACCCTCCCTATTGTCAGAAACTCATTTTATAGTTAAAATATATTTAGCCATTAGCACAGATAATAATTACATAATTAATTACTTTTAAAATAACATAATCTATACTTTATTGATAATTGGTTTATTCTAAAGACAAACAATATTAGTATTCTGTAATTTCACGTCATAATACATGATTATTATGGACCAAAGCATTGTGTTTTCATAATCTTACATAAGCTAAAAAAATACGTACATAGTCAATATGAAGTTACATTAAGCAATAATATTGCGTATCTTTGAACTTAAACAATTACTAGGTATGGTATAGGTACACGAAATGTGTAATATAATTGACCCTACATATTTTGAATGTGAGACGATACTTATTTATTCGGTATTACCATATGAATCCTCTTTAAATCTTGTCCTTTCTTGCATATGATGCCTTTTGTAAAGTCGTAATTATTTGTACATGTTACTACATAACGATAATAAGTTGACTGATAATATTTAAAGTTTTGCGTTAACCGTACCTACTAAAAATTATATTATTTGATAAATCACTTAAATTCAATTCACTCGTTCATAAATTCAGAGAATTTTCTTAAATCGATATAATCATTTTATAGATAGAAATTTTCATTTCAAGTTCATTTCTCGTCATCACTTGAAACATTTTACGCGCACAAAAATCTTCAGCACTTAAGACCCTTTTTTATTAAATTTGTCTCGGAGTAATTTCGAGAAGCTGATTTTGTTGGTTCCGTTTCATTAAGCAATTTTTTCCTTTTATATACCTACTCTTCTAGTTTACAATTACTTATGATTTCGAAATAACGAGCACATATTCATTATATTTTAGCTTGTCAAACTCATGTGATGCTTTTAATAACCTGTTAAAACTTTTAAATGACGATTATTAATTTTCTAATAGGTTATTATGTTTACGTGATATAAATAAGTACTTCCTAGTGTGATTTTGTTACTAAATTATGTCAAAAATGACTTTGTAACGTTTATCTCAAGAGAGCTGATAATGTTGCGTCATAAACATTTTAAATCAGAATTTAAATTGATCATAACCAATATGATTTAAAGATGCAGGCGCTACTTTGCGGAATTCCATAGCACAGAAGTTACAATAGAGTTATTTTGTTGTATTCCGCGTTTGTTAAGAGATACTATGTATTGCTAACTGTTTGAAGCAGACAACATTCATATACCTTATACATGCAGGACAAGTCACCATACGTATCACAAAATGCCACCAACACCAACAATACACACAAGGACTACACACACTCACTAAAATACAATGGACGTTAGTATTGTCTCCATTTTCAAGCAAAACGCTGTTTATCGCACACTCTTTTTATGACAACAGTCAAATTCCATTCGCCCTGAATAGTTTAAATAAAATATAAATATCAATAAATTCTTAAACTTATGTTGGTATGTATTTAAGGATCTGCACGGTGCTGTTGTATTATTAGTCACTGTACAAGATAATTCTGGATTCGTTCCAACTAAGGTTATTTGACCAGCTTACTACCGTCACAGCTAAACCATTAAGGAGATTTAATGAGGAGGTACATTACTTTGTACAAATCTTTAAGAGCTATCTTACTAACAACGCATTTTTTTTATGGTAACATTTTTCTATTGTAAAAGAGTGGGAGGATGATGATTTTTCTATTGTAAACAGAATTCTTAATTATTAACAGCTGATGATTCATAATAAACATATGAAAATCTACTTGTGTAAAGCAGTATTACTATTATATATAAACCATGAGAGACTTAAATATTACTGTAATAAAAAATAATTGTCCTGAACAAAACTTATGTTTAATGATGCTGGTGACTAATTTATGTAACACGTGTAAAATTTCAAAAAACTTGTAAAATATTAATATAAAATTTGAATTTCATCACATCGTTCGGGAACGTGTAATGAACAAACCTAGATGTTCGTGACATTGCATATGATAGTACCACCCGGTGAAATGAGCGAACCTACTTTCTTTGTCTAAAATTTTGCACGTCAGCGCAGTTATGTTTATGTCTCTCTCAGCTTCTATTTCTTAGACGGAAACCATCAGCTAGTACTAAGCCATACGTATGATATAAGGTCAGCTACGTATAACAATACATAAAGGAACAATAAGCAAGGCATATGGAAATTGTTTTCGATTTTATGTACATACATTTCTCGTTTTTCATAATATTATGCAACATTACAAAACTTAAATATAGCATACTAGCTTTTATCCCCAACTTCGTTGCGTGGACCGTAGTCTTGGACCGGTAGCTTGTGTAACTCTCCAACCCTGCAAATTGTTAACAAAACTTAAAATAGGTTAATTGTTAATAGATGGCGCTTCTTAATGTCATCCTATTACTGTAGAATTAACAGGATTGCTATGGTTTATGTGTTATTCCGGTGTATAAGGAATAATTGTGCCAAATTTCATCGATATTGGTTCAGCGGATTCGCCGTGAAAGAGTATGAAACATACATCCATACTCACAAACTTTCGCATTTATAATATTAGTAGGATATACGCCATCAAAGATTTTTTCCCATTGGGTTATTTCCCAATTTAATAAAAGGATAATTATTTTCTTAGTTAAAATTATAAATATTATAGATATAAATATTTTCTTAGTTAAAATTTAGTTTATTGCAGAAGAATCTGTAGTCAATGTATATAATACATTAACCTATTAAACTTTGATTTATTGACTAAATGAAGTTTACATTATCAGTTAGTCAATAGTATTTTATTTTAGTATAAAACTTAAAGTAAAATTTGTTGGGGATAAAGAACTTATCTATTCATTCGGTTATTAAAGAGGTTAACTATTTTATAACGGTGTTAAGCTTATCCTGTTCCATTTCCGGTTAAATAAAATCGATACATAGTTTAATCGTTAAAATGTACGGATATACGGAGTGAAAGAAACAGCTAGCTATATTTCATGACTTCTGTTTGAATTTCAATTTCCGTCTTTTACACATTTGCTTGGAACTGTTTCGCTCTTAGCTCATGATTAATAATTGTTTCTTAAATGCTAAATTCAATTGAAGGAATAATAAAATAAATATGTTTAATTTTAGTGTAAAGTTATGGTCACACAGTCATATCATTTTTATATATAATTTAATTACGTGCAGAAACTATAGTATTTGGGTACAGTTACCCAAATACTATATGGCTCAGTTATGGCTCAGTAGCCATTCTCGGTACATCATGCAGAATGCATGCGTACATGCAGAATTTAAAGAAAATCGTTGAAGCCGTTTCCGACATTCAGATATATATTCATCAGATATATGTCACCTTTTACTCAAACTATCATAATCATATCGATTTGTAGCTCTGTTCGGACGTGAAAAAAAGCAAAAATTATTCGCTGCTATAATACTGATGTGGAAAAGTGAATATACTGCGTAGTTTTATAATGGTTTTTTATGCATTTAATAAATGTTATATGGAACATATCAACTTTTTAAGACCTAAGCGAAGTATCTAGAAAATTAATTTTATACTAGGTTTAAATATTTTTTTTCATGTTCTCTGTGGTACAACAAAACTTTTCTGTGGCTATATGTACCATTATTTCTGTTGACTTCCTTCACTGAGTATTTATTTTGCGGTCAGGTACCGGTTGCAATTTGTAAATAAATCGAAACCAGTACCTACATCGGTGAAAGTAACTTAACGGCTAAATAGTATAAAACTAAGCTTAACTAGATTGACATGATTCATGAGGATAACTTTCAGCTTTTAATTCTAAATGTTGAACTAACTTCACACCTGTAAATTCACTATTTGTAGTAAACGTATGTAAAAAGTTAATTTATGAGATAAACGCATATCCAAAATGAATTTCTCATGTATTGAAATTTTATTATGTTCTTTAAAGAAAAAAATATTTTGCTACAATCCTGGATTAGAAATTTGTACGTAATGGTTATCAATAGCAGAATGTACTATCCATTTTCATATCTTATTAGCAAGAATTGAAAAACCAAAGAACTGCAAGCAACCACATTATTCCTTTTTTATTACAATAAGGATTCACGAATCATTGTCAACAAAGAAAAAAAATACTATAAGTTTAACTTATTTAACTTACTTATTTTTTTATCTGGAGGTATTTCACATTTTTTTTCGTAGTACAACCATATTTATTTTACTAAAAAATATATTATACCGTCTAGATATTATTGTGAGTGTTTTTTTTAGTACGTGTCGCCATTTGTCTTTAAAAATCTTTAGACATATTGGCAATATTCCAACAGCAGTCGCAGATTCTGAACCAAACGTCACAGTATCACAAGTGACTGCGACACGAGTACCATTATCATGTTATCATTTGTTTTCTTAATCTAAGAGTACGCCGAGTTGGTAAATTGAAAGGAGTATAATACATCGTAAATATATTATAAAGTCCCAAAAAAACTGTCTGTACGTATGTGATCGATTTTCTCAAAATCTACTGAACAAATTTAAATAATTTATAGAATTAGGCGTTACTTTGCGGAGATCCATAATACAAAAGTAATAATAAAATTATAATCCGCGGATTATAGCAAAATAATTTTATTATTACTTTTGAACAAATTTACTAAAGAATGAAATTCTTGAGGAAGGTTAAGAGTAATAGTAAATACTCCGGAACAACTAAACTAAAGGAACTTTTACTGAAAGATATAGCTGGGCGTGGAACAACATACAGGTTACCTTCATATAGGCCTTTATCCTAGAATTGCCGCGGTGTCGGGATTAACGCGGTACAAACTTAGTGACACTGATATCCAAGCAGGCAAAGACGCTAGCACAGCATCATGTTATATGTAAATGAATAGTTGCCACTGCCATTTATGTGTCATATTTTGTCAGAATTGGTCGACGGACATATCAAAGATGAGTTTAAGAACTCTTTTATAAAGGGAAATGGAATATATGTATACATCCATATTGGAACGGAGTATATATATTAATGTTATAAATGCGAAAGTCTGTTTGTTTGTTAAGCTTTCGGCGGCTTACCTGCTAGACTAATATTATAAAAAGAATCTCTTCCTAATGTTACTTTTTATTAATATTTGCGCACAAATATTTTTTTTATATACATAGGTTGCACTATCAATAAAAAAACGACTATACCTACATTATATTTTTGTGGCCGGTTGTTAAATGTGCTAATTTGAAGAGGCTTATTTACATCTTTGTTTCGCGTCTCGCTTCGTACCTCAGAATGCAGCAGTACCTCAACTTTGCATTATATTTTCGCAATATTTTACTTAGTAAATACATATTACAGTTTTATTTAAAACAACTAAATTTTAGGTTTTTTTGTTGTAGCTATATAATTTTTTTTTTGTTGACCTTTAATAAAGTATTCATGCATATTATAAAACAAAGTCCCCAATGTCTGTACGTGATCGTTTTTGTGAAAATCTATCAAACGGATTTTTGTACGGGTTTTATTAAAAGATGCAATTCTTGATGAAGGTTTAGGTTAATAGTACATTACATTAGAATTTCCGCGAGGTTAGGATTAACGCGGGAAAAACTAGGTGAAACACTGATTTCCACGCGGGTGAAGCCAAAAGCACAGCTAGTCTGATGTATATGTAACTAATTACGCATATTTATTTTTACATGTTCTCTCTTTATATAGTTTTAAGTATTCGTGAAGAATCAGCATTATAATACAATTTATTCTATGACTGAAAGAAGTATGTAAATAATACTTGTATCCCTCGCCAGTTCCATACACGAAAAACCGTCACGAAGTGTGAGGTGAGATGTACACTTGTGCTTAGCCTTGCTTTGAGTATATGTAGATATAAAGTTATTTAACTCTATAGAGGTTCGAGAAAAACAATCATTTATCTACTGCATGATAGCGTTAATTATTTATTGGTTAATCATTTCTTCGTTCATTGAATGCAAAAGCATTGTTTGTTGTTTACGTCGATAACGAGGTCACACTATGGACTGATTGGCGTAAAACAAGTCTTAAGACAAATTAATATTATAATATATTTTAAAGTGTGTTATGTCGAATTACAAAAATAAAATATATATTAATTTTTTGTACTCATATATGTTGTGTGTTTCTATAAAAAATCTGAACAGTTTGGATTTCGACCCAACTAAAAAAAATTGATAAGATCTGATATTTGATTTTGTTCATTAACTTTGAAAATTTCTTTTTTTCCATTGCTCGCGTGTAAGCTGTGTCAATTTTATGCGACGAAATTGACAAATAGCCAAGAATGTTAAATAAAAATTTGTCGCCGCAAACAATTAACATGAAACTATTAAACAGTTATTTGTCATGATATTAGTACATCTTAAACAAAATAAGTAATTAATTAAGTTTAAATTAATTAATTATTGACTTGTTTTAACTATGAAAATATTATTTTGAGTAAGTGAAGCAGCTTTGCTGCCCTGCTGTGCCAAGGCCCTTTTCATTTGGAGATAAGTTGGTCCTTAAACCCACCACGCTGCTTCGAATTGAAATGTTAATTATAAAAGAAATTTGTTTATAGTTTAATTTCTATTTTTGAGTCAGACTAAAAAAAAAGGGATTTACGCGCTAAAAACTTTGTGATACACTGTTTTTCGCGCGGGCGAATCTTCTGGTATAAATAGTAAAATATATTTAAATACGTTGGTCAACTAACGAACTATTACATGAACCATCATAACAAGGAACTCCTCTGTCGATGCATATCTGTAATCACAGTTGCAAGAAAAACTTTTTTTTGAAAGATATTTGTTGTTACTTGTAACTGAGGAGCCGTTCGGTTTACCGGTAGGCCTTTCTGCAGAATTAGTCGATCGAATTTTCTCTAATATAATAGAACGATTGCACGGCAGAACTCACATTCTACAGGTAGATGTTTTATGAAACCGCATTGGTAGATATATAATTGCTGGCTGGTTCATATCCGCAACAATTTGGATACCGTGCCCATATTATTGCATGTGGCGCTTGAAGGCGAACCAGTTGGTAAATACCTGTTGGCAAGTTAATCGTGCGCAAATGTATGTTTATATTGTTGGCAATAAGTACTGAAGATACGAATTATTAACGCTAATTAATAATTTGAAGATTTGATGCGAGTATATACATTGGTCCTACATATGTTTAGAATCATTAAAAAAATTAGTGATCGTGATTTTTGAACTGATAAAAAAATTTTGAGAGAGAAAGATACATCTGCTACCTTAATAGTGATTACTGCCGTTAGTTTTATTCATACATTTATCATGAAAACATATGTAATCAGTCAGCATTCAATAATGGAAGTAATGAAAGATTCAAATCTAGTAGAATCTAATAGAAATTCGTTTGTCGTTAAACAGCATGATATAAAAGAAAACTACAATACATTTAGATTCTGGCATTGCTCAATTTAAAAAATTAACGTCACAATAGAAAAATGTAATGTAATAGCTAGAGATTTTTCTATTATTAATATCTAATTGCGATTATAAAATTAGTGCTATCTATAACCTGATTTTATATCCTGCATTCGTGAAACACCATGGTTCTGAGCGTCCAAATTCTCCTTCCCAGATGAGAGAACGCGCTAGCCCAATTGTGGGATATGTATAGGCTGTTACGTTGTTCTGGTTTCAAAAAACAGTTTATAAAGTGTTAACATCTACAAAAGTATACATTATAACATTGATGCTAAATGCGGCTCTCTTTTAAAATTTAAAATAATTAAATCTCCCGGTTGTTTGCATCAAACTAGAGCAGTAATGTTTATGTAGTACGGTACTTCATCTTTCAAGAGGTTTATGCATCTGGTACCTGTATTAATAACCGACCGCGGATCAAGATTTACGCCGCTTAAATGTGTTGTTTATATTATACATACTTGTTGTAAAATCATCATCAGCAGCGTGTTCTGGAGCATTTATAAACCATCAACTTCGACTACATCATTATATATTTCTACTGTAAATAATTTTATAACTTTTAACGAAAATACTATAGTTAGATATTTTAATGTATATCCTCCAATATTAAAAGCACTTTAAAAGAATGACTAACTTTATCCATGTACTCATCATTCCGTCTCAGAGATAATAAAAATATTCCCTTTTTCTTTGTCGATTTCCACTTTGCAGAAGATGTTTCCATCTTCTGACACAAATCATGGGTATATTATTTTATTTATTTTAAAGAAGGATATTTGAGATAACTTAGCCGGTTGTACGTTGGACCAAATAGCAACTTAGTGCATAACGTTTCTGATTAGAGAGAAGAAAAAGAGATGGTTAAGTAAAATAATTACAGCCATAATTATCTATCGTACCTACACTTTCAATATGGCGTTTACCTCCAATGCAAGGCCTATTTACATTTTTTTCCCTTTTCTCCTTTATAATGAAACTACCTGACCTAGCCACGTGATTCAGTTGGTTTTTGAATTTCCCTCTACTAATATTTGGGTGGTCATCGCTTTCAATTAAATAATAACTGCTAAGATCTTAATTTTATTTGTATAGTGTCATGGCTCAAAACTTAAATCATACAAGTATTTCATAATATTATTAAAGTTATATTATAGTTTTGTCTTATTTGCTTAATTATATTTTATCTGATTAAAACTATTGCTATAAGTGACCTTTTTAAATTTTAATATTATTCATATTGTTTTCGACATAAGATTAAAGACTTAAATTGATCTTTGTTGTGGAAATGAATGCTAGGTTCATTATTTACAATCACTTATGAGTCTTTATTTTGTTGTTAAACATCTTTTTCATTGCAAACAGGTTTTACACTTGTTTTAACCTTACTTTATCTATATTTATTGTTGAGATACAAAAAGCACCATTGACGATTCGAATTTCAAAAGTTTCTCAGATACAAAAGTAGTCTATTTTTATTGCAAAAATGCCAGTAATAATATAAAAGAACAACTGATAGCAGAAGTATATATCATTAATGTCTACTGTAATATGTAGGTATCGGAAAATAGAATTATTGAGAAGTTATTGTAAATCAGGACTATGAAAGATGAAACGAGAAACACTGGCTTCTGATAGTTACAAATAATATTGCTACATCAAATATTCTATATCAAGTATTACAGTATGTCTGACCCCAAAGGTTATCTCATGTTTGAAGTAAAGCATCACAGCTCGCATGTAACGTTAATATTTATGAATTTATACCTACTCTTTGCATATTGTCTTAGTCTGGAAAATATACTCATATGACACATAGAAAATGCCATCTAAGTTTTTATAGACCTATCATATCAGAACATTAAAAGTAATATGAACGATTTCAACATATCTTTAGTTTTGTATTCAGATATTTAATTTTGAAGACATGGTCCGGATTGCTTGGGCAATAGCTAAGGGGAGCGACGCTGGGGTAGCCGTATCAAGCTAATATCGTAATTGGTGTAATACGCACGCTTAAATTTACTTAAGTTTTTATTTTGAGTTCATTGCTGCTGGCTGGAAAATTAGCGGCCTGTTAATATTCCACTGCTTGGCATAGGTCACCTATCGCCTTTTTGAAGAGAAGGATTGGAGCTAAGACCTACCACGGTGTTCCAATGCGTATTGGTACGCTACACATATTCCCAGAATTCTCCATCGATATGCAGCTTTCCTCGCGATTTTTTCCTTCAATGAAAAGAGAATTCAATTATCAATTAGACACATAAGTTTTAATAGAAAAATTCATTGGTGCCTGCCCGGGGTTTGACACAGAGACTTTCTCTAAAGAGTTGCACGGTGTCACCGCTTGGCTACCATAACTAGCAGATCATTCCTAACATATTTAAATTAATTATTTTGTGTAACATGAAACTATATAAAAACTAACTATTAACGTATTTAATTTGATAAAGGTTAAAAACTGTGTCCTTCTCAATACAATTCCAAGTATGTATCACATTGAACGTGACTATTTTAGTTACAATGGGTATGGTAAGTTATTTTGAAAGAAATAGTATATCTCATCAACGACTGTCCTTTATTCCACTTAACATTCCATTATATTATCTAAATGAGATTATGCAAAGTTTTCTATGACAGCTCCAAGCCATTGGGTTAACATTTTAACAAATTAAAACAAAACTTCATATTTTAAATAAATTATACAAGAAGCTTCTCATGAAACATTCTGTTTATTACTGATACCGAAAATCTGTTTATTATTTTTTGAGTTTATATTGAACAGACAGTCGACGCGGCGGGAGTCCTAGTTATATATACCAGTAGGTAGTGAGTTGTAATGTTTTCGTTAGTTTGTAAACTGTGAAATATTACGCAGTGTGGTATACGGCTGAATAGAATAGTACCACCCTTATTTCTCACCTAGGTGTAGTAAAAGGAGACGAAGGTAAGTTGACCCGCTGTGTGGTATACGGCTGAGTAGAATTAACCACCCTCTTTCTTACCGAGGAGTCATACGACTAAGGTAAGTTAACGTCAGGCAGGCGGCCGGTCATAAAAACGCAGGCAAATCACGTGACCGCGTGTTTATAACATGATGTGCCGACCCCGCTTAGAGTGGGATAAGAGCCGGAGGATGGTGATGTGTAATATGAAACTATATAAAAACTAACTACTTACGTACTTAATTTGATAGAGGTTAAAAACTGTGTCAGTCTTAATATAATATACTTCCAAGTATGTATCACATTGAACGTGACTGATAGCTCCAAGCCATTGGGGTTAACATTTTAACAATTATCTTCATATTTTAAATAAATTTTACACGAAGCTTCTCATGAAACATTCTGTTTATTAGCAATACCGAAAATATGTTCATTTTTTATTGAGTTAATATTAAAAAGACAGTCGACGCGGCGGGAGTCCTAGTTATATTGTATACTAGCGGCCTGCCAAGGCTTCGCACGGGTATAAAATATATAGCCCATGTCACTGAGTGAAAAATAATGATTAAAATCAATCCAGTAGTTTTGATTTATTCATTACTGCCCGTGCCCGCAAGCGTTAAATTTGGAGTGAAACAATTTCCCTCTCCCTATACCAAGATTTCCCGCTTTCTTTGTAATATCTAAATTCATATAGTACATATTTGCTTATTTACTTTTACATTTTTCCCTATGTATTATATTTTTACAATTAATTACAGAATTTCTTTATATACAACATTCACAGCTTCCTTGTCGTTAAACAAACTCTTGAAAGAGCGGCATATAGCTGCTAGATTCGAAGTGCAATAGGGCGAAGCGCGGCGTCCTCACGGCATTTAAAATCTGTAATATCTCCGAAAATGTTCACTTAAATTACATGCTGTAAACGGCCATATTGATCTATATTAAATCAACAATTTATTTCAGGTACTTAATTGGATAAGGATTAATGCTGTATTGTATAAAAATTGCTTTGAACATAAGGCATTATTTTTCGTAAAAAGTAAATAACTAAAAGTGCTATTGTGGGTTATCCATAAGAGATAGACATATACCATCGCGGACTTTTCTGTAGACCTTTTCAAGGTGTACAAATACTTAGTACATCATTTTCATTAATCTCGTAGGGTTTAGCCAGCGTTTGCAATGTAAGCGGGAAAAAATGTAACTATTTACAGAAACCTCAAAAATTACAGTATTTCTCTACTCCGTATTTCAATGCGGAGTAGAGAAATACATAAATATACATACAAACCATCCTCTTGAATCACTCTATCTATTAAAAAAAACCGCATCAAAATCTGTTGCGTAATTTTAAAGTTTTATACATACATAGGGATATATGAACAAACAAAGAATGCGACTTTGTTTTATAACTAGCGGCCTGCCCCTGCTTCGCACGGGCATAAAATATATATCCCATGTCAGTCAGTGTAAAAAAAATGATTAAAATCGATCCAGTAGTTTTGATTTATTCATTACTGCCCGTGGCCCGTACGCGTTAAATTTGGAGAAAAACAATTTCCTTTCCCTATACCAAGAAGATTTCCTGCTATCTTTGTAATATCTAAATTCATATAGTACATATTTGCTCATGTACTTTTACATTTTTCCCTATGTATTATATTTTTACAATTAATTACAGAATGTCTTTAAACAAACTCTTGAAAGAGCGACATAGCTGCTAAAGTCGAAGTGTTAAGGTGAAGCGCGGCGTCCTGACGGCATTTTAAATCTGTAATACCTTCGAAAATGTTCACTTAAATTACATGCTGTAAACGGCCATATTGATCTATATTAAATCAACAATTTATTTAATACAGCATTAATCCTTATCCAATTAAGTACCTAATTGGATAAGGATTAATGCTGTATTGTATAAAAATGCTTCAAAAATATGGCATTATTTTTCGTAACAAGTAAATGACAAAAAATGCTATAGTGGGTTATCCATAACAGATAGACATATACCATCGCGGACTTTTCTGTAGACCTTTTCAATGTGTACAAATACTTAGTACATCATTTTGATAAATCTCGTAGGGTTTAGCCTGCGTTTGCAATGTAAGCGGAAAAATGTAATAATTACAGAAACCTCAAAAATTACAGTATTTCTCTACTCCGTATTGAATGTTATTATACGTACAAACCTTTCTCTAGAATCACTATCTATTAAAAAAACCGCATCAAAATCTGTTGCGTAGTTTTAAAGTTTTATGCGTACATAGGGATATATGGACAAAGAATGCGACTTTGTTTTATAATATGTAGTGATATGTAGTGACGAGTAGGTAGTGAGTTTTAATGTTTTCGTTAGGTTGTAAACTGTGAAGAATTAAAAGAACATCAAGATATAGATTCTAGTATCTTCGGAAGCTATTATTGCATTTGTAATCGCGACGGTGCGATGTAAATGTATTCCGATTCAGGTGAATAGGGCGAGTTATCCCGGTCTCGAACGGGCAAACGAAAAATACTTGGGCGAGTGCCAGAGCGATTTAAGCTCGTGGCCGTCGTGATGCCTCGTCGAACCACATCGATTGGCCAGCAATGCAATACAGCTAGGCTAAAGTGCATTGTTAACTTGTATATACGTAACGTATATATAATTATACTACCACAACCAAATTGATCATCATCCTGCCCTTATCCCATTCTTAAGTGTTCTAACATGTTATAAAAATGACACATGATTTAACTTCGTATTTTACGACTGGCCGCCAGCCTGACGTCAACTTACCTTAGTCGTATTTTACTAGCACCTCGGTAAGAAATGAGGGTGGTCTATTCTACTGAGCCGGATACCACAAGGCATTACCACCAAAAAAAGTTTTTTTATTACTATGCACGTATATGTATATACTATGTATCCAATCAGGTAAAATGATTTTATTAATATGTGGTTAAAATGCTTTATATTTTTTATGACTTATTTATGTTTAAGATAAATTATTAAAAATATACATATATGTTAAAACTAAATTTAAAGCGCCCATTGATTAATGGGATTCAGATTATTGTCAAAGATAGTTTTTAAGAAAATCGCTTATTTCAGAAACTTAATAGGTGAAAGACAAAATATTATTCAAACATTTAGTACTCGAAATAAGCAAATAATATGTAGCGGGTTTTTGCGTACCTACGTGTAGCATGGACTAGTAAAATTCGAAAAAATAATGAACCATTCGCATGACAAACTCCAAGTTATTACACAGTGATTACTTAACATTATTTACTTTAGTTCGTGTACTTGTTTGGATTATAAGGTGCTTAATTAGGCACCAATAAAAGTTAATAAAAATAGGTAACGATCCGCGTGAACAAAATTATTATTTGAATTTGTTAATAAGTTTAAATCTATCACACAGATATGTTATTCAACTGAGACAATACACAGCCTAATTAAGCTTTGATATTTTGTCATGGAGTCTATCTCCTGATGATGCTTCGGTTGCGGGGCGAAACGATAACGATAAGTTTTGTGATAGTGAACGTGTGTAGTGCTTGTGTATTTTGGCGGTGGCGGAGGTTTCTGCATATGTTTTTACGAATGCATGTATAGGATATGAAAACAGATAGGCCACTCTATATTTATTAGGCCATTATATATTTTTTCAATATTACTTTATCGCGGATTATAGCAAAATATTTTTTTTTTTAACTTTTGTACAATACACAGCCTCATTATTACAAAAAAAATCTAAGTTAATATTTGTATGTAAAAAAAGTCTTTAGCCTATAACGTGAGCTAACAAATTTTTATTTGTATGCTCACGATGCAAATTTTTAACGATTAAACTTATAATTGTTTGCCGAAGTGACAGTTTATTTCAATATCAAATGCAAAGTTGACCCATTATAATTCATACTAATAATATACAAGTGCGCGTGAAAACAAGTATGTTTGGCTCTTTTCACATACCGAAGGAACAGTGGATCTATTTAATTTTTTTTTGAGTTTGAGGTTATTTCTATGTTAGTCCTGAAGTCGTTGCAGACCATTCTTAATTATTCATGATTTTAAACGTTCGTAGAGGGCTTATCGCAAAGCCAACAGGACAAAATCGCAAAGCTGTTTTGTGGAAAAGTCTATCCTCATGATGTATGCACAATCATTACAAAAATTGTTTTTCTTTTTCAGGTGAGTAACGGCAATGTCATCGATACAGGAACACCTACCTTACTGGTATTTACAAATTTATTCTTTAAGCATGTGAATGCAATACGTGTATAGGCTTTTGTATGTGGATGTTCCAGTTTATGTGTGTTCTAACATTATGTACACCATATCATACCATTTACATATGCCTGTTGGCTCCATAATATATTAACTGGTTTATTGGCTATTTCCATACAAACAGCAAACAGTTTTTATTATACATGGTGTTTAACATAATATGATATTTGTATATTACGATATATGTGCTTTATTAACATACGAGTGTATATATTTTTTGTCCATATAATGTGTAGGTTATGAAAAAATGGAAATGTGGTTTAGAGTATTGAAGATACTTAATTAATCTCTTCCTGTGCATGTTTCCTTTTAAGAACTATCTAAGCATTACCTTTTTATGAAAATGTTAAAAAATATCTCGAAAACCATACTATGTAAATACTATTAAGCGTATGAGAGACCTCAAATTATTTTCACTCTCCTCATTACATGTCCATAGAATGTTAATAAGGTTTAAGCGATCATTAATTAAAAAGATTAACTAATTTATTATTATTTTATATATATTATTTTGAATGTATGTACAGTTATTACTTATTAAATTCATTTAATAAGCATGAGTGTTCTTGCACAATTTTCTAACACAATGATCGATGGGGTCTATTCGAGCAATCCGTGCAAATATGCTTTTGTTTGTCAATTTTAGTATCACAATAATAGTATAAGCATATAAATCGTATAGTATAATCATATCATTTAATTTAGCAATAATTTTACATTTTGTCCATTTCTTATTACTCTCCAATGAAAAGTGATTCTCCTGAGATTTATCGTGATCGAGTCTTCATGGCTTAAGGTTACAACTTGCTGAAGAGCATAATATTAGATACACTCAAAAATACTGAAATTAATAATACGCTTTATAGTACACGAGTCTGTATACACTATCAAACAATATATTTCACACATATTACTGTTAATTCTAATATTTAAACAAAACCTTGAAATAAGAGCAGGGACAGGGGAATTTATTATTGATGTTATGTTCTACTATTTTGCAGTAAAAGTATTTTCATATAAACAATAAATATTACAAAACATGTTACATTTCCTGTACCACAAACCCAATTCAAATTCAAAATATTCTTTATTTAAATAAACTTGTGAACAAGCTTTTGAATCTTCAACTCTACTGCTGGTTCGGAAAGCTGTTCCTACCGAGAAGAGCCAGCAAGAAACCAAAAGAGCCAGCAATGAAATTTATAAAACTCTTTTGTAAACTTTAAAATATTATAAGTAATTTATATACAGCATTAATATAAATATGTATATATTGTTTAGTATTTTATAATGTTTTCTTTCAGTTTCTATATATATTTTATGATAAATAATATAATATTATATAATAAATTATTATAAGAAATTTTTAAAGGAATGATGAATCAATTTTTTCAAGGAAATGACTAATACCTAACTGTTTAGAGCATTTAATATACTCGTAAGTGTTAAACTATTAGGCGGAAATATTGTCTATGAGATTTCTGATTTTACATTGTTAATGTGTCCTGTCGTATATAGAATCGGATTTCTGTACGACGAGCGTGGTGCTGATACCTTCGAACGCACATGCTTTGAATACAGATTAACCCTTCTTGCCTCGTGTCTAAATATTAATTTGAATCCTAGGGTTCGTAAACGCAGAGTTCCATATTAAATAAAGAATGTCATCGTCATGGTTTCTGATTTAGAATACAAATAGCTTATGGTTACAACCGATCTTGGAACAATATTATAATCTATTACTGATATTTTACGTATATATTGTTGCAAGAGTGATAATGAAGCATGTTAATTAAGGAGATGTAAAACGAAATTTAAAGTTTTACTTATATCATTCAACGATTTTAGTATAGAACGGCCATAAGAACTGTCGTATTGTATGGATCAAAATGTTGGACAATGAAAAAGACGGATGAAAGAAAAATGGATGCAAATAAGATGAGAATGTTAAGGTGCATGTGTCGTGTGACAATATTGGATAAAATACGAAATGAGTAGATAAGGGGAAATTGGAAATTGGGCCCATTACATAAAGACGAGAAGTGCAAGATTAAGAAGTAATGATGAATAGGGAGGAATGAAAATCATTTGACCAAACGAGTGTTAAATATGAATGTCGATGGATATGTGACTAGAGGGAGGGCTAAAAAGAGTGGTTGGACTGTATGAAGAATGACATGCATATAAGAGGAGTACCACCAGACTACCAACAGACAGACAGACGAATGATAGTAGAGAATGAAAGAGAAAAACATGTGCCGATCCCATTTAAAGCGGGATAAGGGGACGAGTAAGAAGACTTTCTATATCATTCAATTAAAGTGGAATGTGCCGCTAAGATTTGCGTGGTTTTAGCTTATTGTATTGTATTTTTCACTGTGATACTTGCCGCTTTAAGCATGCGGTCACGCATCGCGCCAGAACCCCGACACGTTCGATTTAAATACGCTGTGGTGTAATGACGATCGGCAAGGTGATAGTGATCATATATTTGTGTACGTAGTACAGCGACTAATCGAGGATATCCAATATTACTATCTAAATATCCTAATAATTAAACATACATTAGCAAAGATTTATCTCATTACATTGGAATCATAACTGTATCAAAACGGTATTAAAATAAAATTCGATCATGCTTTTTTATTATCTATCTAGCTGCTACCAGTAACGCTTTGGTATGGCTCAGTCTGTTTACGACATCTCGCCTAATATTCTGGTGTGTGTTAGTTATAATTTTGCGATAGTTTCTAAGATATTAGTTGTTATTACAAGGATCTTTATTTACTTCTAATGAATTTAAGTTGATAAGGATTAATAATTAATATTATATCCGTATTAATAGCTTTACCGCACAATATGACAATTCTCTTCGACGTTAGATGAAAGCCATTATCGACGTTAGGACTCGAGTTAATTTTTCTGTCATTTTTAACAATGAGCGTAATATTTCAGTACTTTACACTACTTAAATAATTATAAACTTAGACCTTGACCTTGAATCACTGCCATTGAATAACATTGCATTAAAGTGCGTTTATTACATTTTAGTTTAAATCGCGAACAGACAGGTAGAAAAATGCGGTGGATGAATTTTTTTTACTAATCCGTAAGTATATAAAAGTAGATTTAAATAAACTTTATTAAAAACAATGTATATTAAAAATTATGATTCTGTACAAAACGCCTTTTTCATGTTATAATATAAATGTGGTATACGTGGTTTATTGCTTGATGTAAAAATATATTACTTAGGGTAGGATATTTCCAAGTGCGACTGTTACAAAGAGGAATCATGTTATGAAATCAGTAGATGTATTCAATTAAATAATCCTACTAATATTATAAATGCGAAAGTTTGTAAGTATGGATGTATTTTTATTATTCTTTCACGGCGAATCCGCTAAATCAATATCGATGAAATTTGGCATAATAATTCCTTATGAATAATTCCTATAGAATTAACAGGATTTCTATAGCCACACCGGGCTGTAGAAATGCTGTTAATTCTACAGGAATAGGATGACATTGAAAAGCGCCATCAATCTTTCAAGATTGTTTTATTCACGACGTGTCAAAGTCAAATCAAATCTGTAGTAAATGGCATAAGCTACTGGTTTATTCCAAGACTACAGTTCACACGAACGAAATTGCGGGTGAAAGCTTGTAGTATATAAAATAAACAACGTTATTAAAAGACATTTTTGATATCAAGTGTGATGAGATAGATAGTCATGATCTGGAGTCTTAAGAAATATAAACTTTAAAACTTGTCGTTTATCGAAGTACCATTAAGACCTCTCCTGGCTCGGTGCCAGAGTTGAGATATTATTAGCACGTCGACAACGTCCGAGTTAATCAAGCTCGAATAAGATCAATAATACCCGTGGGTGATGGTCTCAGGGACGCAGTCGGCGCCTGTCAGCCAGGATTACAAGTTACCAACATTGAACGTCGATATGTCTTCGTTTACTGTCAAAATTCTCTTATTTATGTCACATTGACCTTATTACGTCGCATAGATATGTTAGTAAATACATAAATTTGCAGCAAGGTTGCTTTAAATATAAGCCGTTGACACAATTATTCGTCTCGGCCGAGAAATATGCGTAGTGAACCGATCGAGAAAATGCACTTCAATTCTTTAAGAGAAAGCCAAACATCTTGTTGGTTATCTTTACGTCTAGACAACCCAGACCTGTTCTATGTGAGAGTACATTTCTTAGAACCCGCTCAGTACGGCCTCCTGATACTAATAACGTGTACGTACTTTTTATTCCGCAATGAAATCTCTTTATCTTTTAAATATTGAATGTTAAAATGAAAAAAATGTGCAATATGTACGAAAATTTAATGACGTGTCACTATGATTAATTTTGTCGGTTACACGAATTAATAATAGAGAGATATACATGAAGAAAAAAGAGAAAAAACAAAATATGGGTGCTTTGGATCAACGTAACAAATATATTACAACAACTCTGATGTCTATCACGTGATTGTTAACATTCCTCATCGGTTCAGTGGCGACCTGACATGACTATTTCTATTTTTCAAAGCGAGACTAAACTAAAACTATCTACTCGCTTAGTCATTGGATGATAAAAAGGAATGGCAGGTTCGCATTTAAATGAATTATCTTATAAGAACGATTCTTGTTGTGAAATAATTTTTCCTAAAAATCTAGCGAAAGTTCTCACAATAATAGAGCTTAGTTTAAATTTTGCGTAATGATTTATTAGGACTATAAGAACGTTAATAGCCGCTAGAATGTTTTGAACTTTCAACTAAAACATTTGTTGTGACTGCTTGTTTACGAGCAACAGTTTTTTAATTGCTTTGGTGAATTGAAAACAGAACGGCAAAACTTTGTACATAAAGTGAAAAATGTCGGCCGATAACCGTCACGATTATTATTATTACCGATTTTTGTCTGTAAAACAGTGAAAATGGCTCTTAATGGCTCTTAAATTAGGAGCATAAGTTATCAATTGTGGATAACCTCCATTTCTGTACGCGTTCTTCGAGATGGGTTCTGAACAATTACGATTAGCAAAAATACATTTTTATTGCATGTATTTATGAACTCAATTATGCCAAAAAATACATTTATACTATGCTAACAGATGACGAAATAACTTCATGTAATGACCCTAAAGTAGCAATAGTTGATGGTATGGTGCTACGGGAAGAAACCATGCGCAGCGGATTCATAAGTTTAAAAAAATTATTTCTTTACTTTATTAATCAATTGTAACAGTCAATTTAATACGGTAAATTTTTTCTTACTTCGATAATCTTGTACATCAATATAACGTAATAGGTACTCAAAATGATAATGAAATATATAAAAATAAATATGAAGGCTGGTGAAAATCTTGCCTCAAATTCTTCTGCATGTAATTTTGTACTGAGACATAAGTGATCTGACTCAATCCCCAGCCTTTTAATTATCTCCTTTGTGTTAATTAGCAAAGATCGACTTCGTTCTTCAAAAATTAAATTTACCATGTACGTGTAAAGCTGTAATGTTTACAAAAAACTCCGCTAAAGGGTATATTTTAAGGGTATTTTATGTGTTCATATCAAGGAGCTATATTTAGCAGATGCGTATTCATAAAAAAATTAACATCACCAGCGGTCTATGAAGTAAGTATTTAATCACCCTTCACAGTTTTAAAGAGAACGTGCCGCTCGAGCGGAGCGTCTATCATGCAATAATAACTCGGTTTCTATTAAACTGATACGCCCTAGTGCTAACGTTATTTATTTGTTTTATGGATACCTTATCACCTAATTAAGTCATGTGTTGTTCAATTCTTCATGTCATACTTTTTTAACAAAATTCTAACAGATTTAAATTATACAGACAATCAATTATATATTTAAAAAATTAATCGATGAGGTATTTATTAATTATCTCTTTATTTTCTAATCATAGTAAAAAAAATAGATTTGGAATACTTATGCTGTGCACTCGTGTGAGTGTAAAAAGGTATATTGGCTATTTATTGTATTCAGGTGAAGCCGTTAGCTTATATTAAATAAAATATGTAATGTATATAATATGTGTAATTCCTTTCACCCAAATGGTTATTATTTTACGTAATTTTCAATAAATATAAATGATGAATTTAGCAAGGCATTCATTTATATCAAATTTAATTTATTTGCAATGAATTTCTGATAACAATTTTATAACATAAAATTTCATATTAAATTTAATATATTGTACATGATGATTATAACAAATGAATAAAAAATACAAAAGTAATAATAAAATTATTTTGCTATAATCCGCGATGAAGTAAAATAGAAAATATATATAATGCTAAATGTAGAAGTGGACAATCGGTTATCATACCTGATACATGCAGGAGTCGTAAATAACACATGCACAAACCTCCACCACCGCCACCATGATACACAAGCACTATATACGTTCACTATCTCAAACTCAACAATCTTTTCGTCCCGCAACCGAAGCATCATCAGGAGATAGACTCCACGACCAAAATCGCAAAGCATAAGCTCTAATTCCATAAAGCATAAGCAAAGTATCGCCTAATTCTATAAATTATTTGAATAAAAAATCTTTTATTTCAGTAGTAATAGTATACTTTTTGGTGAATGGGAACCTTTTAAGTATATTTTACTGCCACAAAAGTTAAAAGCTTAGTTTCTGGTTATAACTTATCCTTATTAGAGTTGTATCGGAAATATTAATAAATTTACTTATGTTCAAGTAATATGAACTATATTATGTAGTAGAAAATAGCGTTATAAACCTTAAGATGCAATAGCCCAAGACTATTACAATGGAGCCGCAGTTCAAAATCATCATCTTCCTGCCACCCCACTCACCCCACTTAGAGTGGGATAAAGATCCCACTCTAAGTGGGGTCGGCACAACATGTTATAAACATGCTGTCACATGATTTGGCTGCGTTTTTACGACCGGCCGCCTGCCTAACGTCAACTTACCTCAGTCGTATTTTACGACACCTCGGTAAGAAAGAGGGTGGTCTATTCTGCTAAACCGTATACCACACGGTGGGTCAATTTACCTTAGTCGCCTTTTACGACACCTCCGTTAGAAATGAGGTTGGTCTATTCTACTCAGCCGCATACCACACGGCGGGTCGACTTACCTTAGTCGCCTTTTACGACACCTCGGTAAGAAATGAGGGTGGTACTATTCTATTCAGCCGGATACCACACGGTGTAGCCGCAGTTCAAAATATTCGAGAAAATTGTAACTTACAATTTATTTTGCCGCATTTTGACGTCAGAAACGCAATTAGGAACTCGCATGTTATATCAGCATCCCGTCATTGGATTAGCCCGCCGTGAACCGTACGTCCCATTGTGTCAACATTCCTCCCGTTAATAGGGATATGGTATTCAATGCAGGCAGCTAACGTGCTAGGGACTAATTTATCAATTGTGTCCACAATTGCGCCTCTGCGGACCCGCATATTATGGAAGTTACAAAGGGGTTTCAAAACTCTGGCTTCACATTAATTATGCATTTATGTTAAAACCGTTACTCTAAAAAAGACAAAAAATGCATGTTAGTTTTATGAAGCGAATTTTATTTTGAATAAAAATTCGTAAAATTTAAAAGTTCCATATCTATTATATTTATATTGTCAGCAGTAGTATATAAGTATATATTTTCTATCTGAAACGGCTCCAAGGATTTTCGCGTAATTCAGGTTTAGAGGGGGAAAATTCGATCTAGGTTAGCTTAGGTTACATTTAAAAAAGAATGTTTTATCCTTGTTTTCGGGCACTGAAAAAATGCTTAAATGTAGATGTTGAATATAAATGATATTTTTAGCTGTCAAAAATAATTCTGTAATGGGTAACGGGCGGACCAAAAAAAATTCAAAACCCATATTTACAGACACCAAGCTAATAAGTCATGTGATTTGATATATTTTATGTATACTTCCAAATGTTATCTATATTTTATACATGTGAAAGTTGGATTACGACTAACTTAGCTTACTTAGCTTAATAGCATAAGATTTTGTCATATTTTGTCATGACTTTACTGGATAAGCTAAAAATTTTAACATTTTATTTTAAAATAATATATTTATGGAATTAGAGCTAATATCAAATAATTGGTGATATATTTAATCATTTTAGCGTAAACTATGCACAATCTGCAATCTGGTATGGTAATACAAAAATTGTTATTTTAACCCTAAAACCCTGGAAAATACAACCTTTAAGTATGTAAGAACAACACAATGTTGAAGTATATATTAAGGTAAGTTACTGTGAATCATCCATATGCATAAAGACTTTGTCTACTGCTGTACAAGGGTTGCGGACAATGGAGGCAGAGTCTGTGCGCTTCGTTAAGCACTCTAAACACTAACTCACTAACGGGTGCTGAATATTAATTCAAGAAATATATTTTCCATAATATTAAATATACTATGCGATATTCTTATAGGATGTATGCCGTACCTACTGTAATTTATCTTTGCTGTCGTAAGAATCTCTTGCTTTTACTGAAATCAATAAAAAAATAACACCGGTATACACAGTTTACAAAGTATGTAATTCAATCATATTTTTCCTTTCACCCGCTGGTCTAGACTTATTTTCATTTAACGATTGCGTAATACAGAAGGAACTACTTTAACATATGAAAGAACTTTGTCATCTCTGAAAGAGCTTCAGTAATGATTCATCGCAAATTAAAAAATTCATGCCTAACTATTGTTATATATTTTGTTTGGGACACGCGTACGCGAATGCTAGATAAAGCTTAAAACAAAGATTTTCATATTTAAAAGTATCATTTATACATATAAATATATATTTTTTATAAAAAATAGTTTATTCGGGTTTCAGAACAAGTAACATATTCGTAGGTAAGTATCGTAACGCTGTGTCGTAAGTATAGTTATGTATTTTTATAAGTACTTATAACTTACTAATATAAATATGGACATAATTAAGATCATCACAAAATTAACTAACAAAGGTTAGTTAATTTTTTGCGTTTCATTACTATTTCTCTATAAATCTTTTAAAATTCAAGTAACCATGAGTTACTTGAAATTATATTAGTCCTTTTAAAATCGAGCTTGATATTTTCGTTATTTGAATCTAATAAAATTTAAAATATTATAAATCTTAAAATATTTGGTTTATTTGTGATGATTTAGTAATTTATTTTAAAAAATTATGGAATTATTAATTTATAATGTTTTTAGCATTTATGGATTTTTCTTACTAATTCTACTAAATTGCGAGGCTAAAACTAAAGGTAAAACATAAAAGTAGATATGACAAAAAAATAAGTGTTGTACATAGAAGGTAGCTAAAACTGTATTTTGTAAAACTATTTGGAACTCGTTATTAACATTAACTTAAAAATATTAGCTATTAAATGATATATTGTTTTATTAGACCCAGTAATATTTTTTGAATTTATTATATAGATTTTAGTCACGATGACCTCATCATCATCATCCTCCTGCCCTTATCCCACTCTAAGCGGGGTCGGCACAACATGTTATAAACATGTTGTCACATGATTTGGCTACGTATTTTACAACCGGCCGCCTGCCTGAAGTCAACTTATCTTAGTCGCCTTTTACGACACCTCGGTAAGAAATGAAGGTGGTCTATTCTACTCAACCGGATTCCACACGGCGGGTCGACTTACCTTAGTCGCCATTTATGACATCTCAGTAAGAAAAGAGGGTGGTACTATTCTATTCTGCCGGATACCACACGGCGGAGTCACGATGACCTCATCATCTTCCTGCCCTTATCCCACTCTAGGTGGGGTCGGCACAACATGTTATAAACATGCTGTCACATGATTTGGCTGCGTTTTTACGATCGGCCGCCTGCCTGACGTCAACTTACCCCTGTCGTATTTTACGACACCTCGGTAAGAAAAAGGGTGGTCTATTCTACTAAACCGGATACCACACGGTGGGTCAACTTACCTTAGTCGCCTTGTACGACACCTCGGTAAAAAATGAGGTTGGTCTATTCTACTCAGCCGGATACCACACGGCGGGTCGACTTACCTTAGTCGCCTTTTACGACACCTCGGTAAGAAATGAGGGTGATACTATTCTATTCAGCCGGATACCACACGGCTTCGGAGTCACGATGACCTCATATTACCTATTTATATTTACGATAGAGTTTTTAGATTCCAGCTAGCAGCAGCTAGGAATGTTTCAATGTCGTTTTATTTTTTGAAGAATTTCCAGACAAAATTAGATAAGCTATATAGGCTGTCTGATCTGGATTCCTAACAATACATATATTAAAAAAAAACACTAACACTATACATCTGTAAATGCTGGGAACTATAACGTCTAATGCTGTCCTACACTGCTTCTGTGGGCATGGCATTTTATGTGTTAAATATTTTGATATATTTTTATACTATCTGTAAATTTCTCGTCTCTACGGTGTCATTCACTAGCTCGGCCCAGTTGAGTTCAATTAAGTTTAATTGTTCGTGATATAATTATCTAATTGTAAGCAAGATGACATACACCAGCCATCCTTAGCAAGATTCTTTGTCTTAATCATACCCTATAGTCTTCATAGTTTATTTTGTATACTTCCAATTACAAAACTTCAAAAGTTACAATATTGTAAAGAGTTAGTTGGTTGGTAAATCTTTATCAGTTTAATTATAAATTCAAACCCCGTAGTTCGAGTTATTATTGTTATTTATCTTCTTATTTGAGTATTGATAAGAATAAGGTCAACATAAACTTCGAACTTTTAAATGCTATTACATAACCAACATACAGATTGTACCTATATAAATATAAACGTACAATCAGTTTGGATGAAAATCGATATTGTCTGTTAATGTCTATTTATGTAGAGTAAATATTTTAAAAGAGATATTCATTTATAAATGGGGCATTAATTAACATTTTATCGCTCAACAAATGAAACAAGAGAAACGAAATACACCACAGACATATTCTTAGTATCTGTGTGTTGTAACAAGATTTTTTAAACGCCTAATGCAGTGTGTGGCGCTCTAAATACTTTACACAATATAAAGACATCTGTTTTTGGAAGCAAAGAGTATTATGGTTGATTTTCAACGTATTGCGCGGGCGCTCTATAAAAAAGTTTGTTTACATGACAATCCCAGCTCGCCGGATATGACTCGTTGGTATTGGTGGCACACCGCATTTGATCTTTGTATCTTTTCTCCAGTTTATACACGGGCGATCCGTATACGATTATTACTCGTGTACCACAGTTGAGTGACCACGATTATTTTAATGTTTATTCGTTCTCCTCTCCTCCAGTTATACGACGTAAAATGGCTCGTGGGGTGTTACAAGTACATACTACTAGTATCCTTTATATATACTATTTATCTTAATTATTTTAGAAAAACTGTTAACAACGTATTAACGCATTTATTAAACAACGTTAAATACATGAAGTTGAGAACATTAAACATAGCTAGTCATGTTTAAATTACACTATTTGTAGTGTTCGAATATTAGAATTCAAACTTTAGAAATCTTCCTTCTCGTTGAAGAGCAAAGACTCTCCAGTTAGTCTGCTATAGAAACTGTAGCTATGTTCATGAAATTCTTCTAAATATATCCGCCTGCCGCGCCATGTTATTTTCCTCTTATATTGAAAGATGTGAGACGGTGCGTGCCAGTTCATGCAGTTTCACAAATTTAATAAAAGCAGAATATTTTATTATGATTTAGCATTTTATATTAAGATAATCTAAATCATAATAGTATGTTCAGGATAATTAAAAGAATTTTCGTTTTGTTAATACGTAAATTGTTTTCTAGAAATCTTAATTCGGAAAATATTTGTGCCATATCTCACACACACCAACCACAATGCGAAAACCACTACGCAGCACACTAATCACATCACACGTCAAGTGTAAATATTTTGGATTGACTTCATCTTCATGACCAAATATATAATAAATTTCTCAAATTCGTCTTTAATACCACGGAAATGATGTGTTTATTTGCTTAATGTACGTGTAGTAACTATGATTGACTTTAGAAAAATAAATTAATATCCTCAAACATACTAAACTGCAAATTAATCACTACATATTATAAAACAAAGTCCATATTTTCGTATGTACGCATAAAACTTTAAAACTACACAACCGATTTTGATGCGGTTTTTTTTAATAGATAGAGTGATTCCAGAGGAAGGTTTGTACGTATAATAACATTCAATACGAAGTAGAGAAATACTGAAATTTTTGAGGTTTCTGTAAATAATTACATTTTTTTCCGCTTACATTGCAAACGCAGGCTAAACCCTACGAGATTTACCAAAATGATGTACTAAGTATTTGTACACCTTAAAAAGGTCTACAGAAAAGTCCGCGATGGTATATATCTATCTCTTATGGATAACCCACAATAGCAGTTTTTTTCATTTACTTTTTACGAAAAATGATGCCTTATGTTCAAAGCAATTTTTATACAATACAGCATTAATCCTTATCCAATTGAGTACCTTAAATAAATTGTTGATTTAATATAGTTCAATATGGCCCTATACAGCATGCAATTTAAGTGAACATTTTCGGAGATATTACAGATTTAAAATGCCGTGAGGACGCCGCGCTTCACCCTATAGCACTTCGAATCTTTTAGAGTTTGTTTAAAGACATCCTGTAATTAATTGTAAAAATAAAATACATAGGTAAAATGTAAAAGTAAATAAATACTATATGAGTTTAGATATGCCAAAGATAGCAGGAAATCGTCTTGGTATAGGGAGAGGAAATTGTTTTTCTCCAAATTTAACGCGTGCGGTCCACGGGCAGTAATGAATAAATCAAAACTACTGGATCGATTTTAATCATTTTTTTTACACTGACTGACATGGGATATATATTTTATACCCGTGCGAAGCAAGGGCAGGCCGCTAGTAAATGTATAAATATTTAAATTTTTAAGAGTTAATCGATTAAAATTTCAAAAGAATGGTGTTTTGTTCGCTTTTCTAACGCTAAGTTCATTTTTCACCAGGGTCGTAGTTTATATAGAACATAGATGACTCGGCTGCGACCATTATTAATATCTCCAACGTTACCCCCTGCCACCCTCTACTATTGACTGTGTTTCCCTCTAAGCGAACTCACCTTTGGAATGACGCTTTTTTTACTCACTCGACCCATTGTAAATGAAACACAATAAGAGCAGAAATTCGCTATTCACGTAAAATGTATTCATTTTGGTTTGGGATATTGCTTGCTATTGTCGAATTTCCTTCTAAATTCTTAATATTCTATCGGTTTGTGCTTTTACATTCATTAAGGTGTACCATTAAAGGCGGTTCGTATATACTTCTTAAATGACTATAATTAATTGAGTCTAACGTTAATATTGTAAAAATTTGATATAAACTCCTTGGAAAATCAAAAGCATAAATACATACGAGTAGTACTTATATGATGTTAAGAATGTTTGTGTTACGCAGTTAACATAGTTTCAGAACTTTTAGATTCAAGACATGTATTTATTATTTAGTTTATACCGTTTTGTCTCCAAGAAAAATTAGCTGTCATTTGTAAAAGAATTGATACTATATTATGCTATGCTATATAATTGGATATATAATCTGGATTAATAAAAGGTATTGATTTCTCAAAAGCTGTGGTAGCCCAGCGGTAACACCATGCGCCTCTTTCGAGGAGGTCTAGGGTTCAAACCCCGGGCACCAATGAGTTTTCTAGTAAAACTTATGCGTTTAATTGATAATTGCAATTTATCACACGCTTTTCGGTGAAGGAAAACATCGTGAAGAAACCTGCATATCTCTATTCTATGAATTCTGGGGATATGTGTAAACTACCAATCCGCATTGGAGCAGCGTGGTAGGTCTTAGCTCGAATCCTTCTCGCCAAAAAAAAAAACGAAGAGAAGTGGCCTATGCCCAGCTGTGGGATAGTAACAGGCCGTTACTTACTTTTTCTTACTTTATTGCTTTCCCTAATAACTCGTCAATTTCTATCTACGAATTAACCACAATATTAAAGAGTGAATATTATTTCTAAGATAGCCAATGCTTAATAGAGCAAATATATAACTCCATGCGTCAGGCGTTCACAATCATCGTCAGAAACGCTCGACACAATTGCGACCAATAACCACTTCCTAATTTTCTCGTTTCCGCAGCGCTGTTGTGCTCGATTTGAAACTACAAGTAACTGTAACATAAACAATAGGTTTAAAGAGAGTAAATAATTAATTTAATCTTTAAACATAATTTAATTGAGTCCCACGTGTCACGGCGCTTTTCTTCTTTTTTTGTGCTTTTTTTAATTGTATTTTGTTATGTATAACTTAAGAAAAAGCCGAGTAAGCCTTGGTTACCCAGATACTATATAATAGATACTATATAATAATAGGAGCAATATAAATAAGTTTATAGAACGGTTTTAGTTTTAAAGTTGTTCTTACATTAGTTTTAATTATTTTAAACTTGAAACAGACAAATCCAATAAGGTTTGCCGTTGTCTTGTTAATGTTATCAAATTAATTAAAAATGAGATAAAATTTACAATTTTTTCTATCTGTATAAGTATGTCTGAGTCATATGAAAATGTTATATCCGAATTCTGATATTTTTGTTGTTTTTTTTTTCTTTACTTATATTCTACTTTATAGTTTTGTCTTTCTGTATTTTTCTTTAACATATATCAGAATATCTTGTTTTAAATGAACTCGTTGGTAACTTATACATTGTAGTTTATGTACGAAATGTTTTGAGGGTAAATTTTTTTATTTGTTTTATAGTTTATTACGTTATCAAGGGATTGTGGATGAGGGTCGTGTTCGCAATTTAATTTTACATCCAACAAGGACTCGGCAGGCATATTGGATGAAACGAAAGCGTGGGTGTTTATAATGAAAGTTATTTATTAACAAAATGTTTTAGAACAGTATAGATTTCTCTAGAGTAGAAAAGTCAGGTATTTGTTTCATAGGAAACAAACACCTGTCTATTCTGTAATACTAATATAAATAGTATAGTTTATTTTGTTATACCGTCTATAATAAAAAAATGTTTTTATTTACACAAACAGTTCAGACGATAAGTTTGGAAACGTTTTACAGACTTCTTCGACCCTTATTGCAAGACAAATATATTTTTAATGATTTGAAATTCAATGCGCATTAATAATTAACAATAAATTTATCGTTTATTGTTAATTATTAATGCGCATTGTATTTTATATTAATTTTATTATTATTTATATTATTTTATATTATTATTATTATTTTTATAATTATTTTAATATTAATAATAAATTTATCGTTTACGCCGTGTGGTATCCGGCTGAATAGAATATTAACGCCGTGTGGTATCCGGCTGAATAGAATATTACCACCCTCATTTTTTACCGAGGTGTCGTAAAAGGCGGCTAAGGAAAGTCGACCCGCCGTGTGGTACCCGGCTGAGTAGAATAGACCAACCTCATCTCTTACCGAGGTGTCGTAAAAGGCGACTAAGGTAAGTTTGACTCACCGTGTGGTATCCGGTTAAGTAAAATAGACCACCCTCTTTCTTACCGAGGAGTCGTAAAATACGACTAAGGTAAGTTGACGTCAGGCAGGCGGCCGGTCGTAAAATACGTAGCCAAATCTTATGACAACATGTTTGCAACATGTTGTGCCGACCCCACTTAGAGTGGGATAAGGGCAGGAGGATGATGAATAAATTTATCGTTTATTAAGCGCCATTTGTAAATAATTGATAATTTAAATGTATAAATAAACATCCTCCGGCCTACACAAACCTGTACGGCATATTAGGCAAGCTTGTGATCTTATGTAAATTGAAACACCCTTTTTACTTTGTATGTCTGTGTATAGGGTTTTTTTTAGAATATTTTAATAACCTATCAAACGTCAGTTTCAATAATCTAAACGCAAACGCCGGGCAATGATCTAATTATTTTCAAAATATGTTTCATGTACTTACATATTGTACCAAAATAAAATAAATTGGTGAGCAATTGCTATTTGCTATTTAGGGATTTTTAAGAAAACAAGTTCTATGTATCTACCTTTATATATTGATCATTGTAAATGATTTTTTGGAAAATGCTAGATAATCGATGTAGATAGAAATTTTCCAACTGTGTCATAATTAAACAATCACAATCTAAAATAGCTAAAATAATATTATTTTATTTGTTTATAATCCGTTTATTTCCTTAATTCGAATCGAATAATTCGAAAATCAAAATAAAAAAAACAACAGTTTGCAATGGCGGGCTTATTCCGGAATCGAAATCTATTCCGGCCAACCAGTCTAAAATTAACTAATAATAAAAAAAGAAAATGGACCTTTTAATAATATGAATAAATAATATAATATTATTATTTAATAAATACAATAGAATATATCTATAAAAGTAAATATAATAAAGTAATTTCATAACGTGTAAATATCACTGATTATCTGCGATTTTTTTTTTAAATTTTGTGTTTTATATTATATTATTTATTTTATATTTCGTTTTATTTTATATTATTGACCTCCGCAGAGTAACGCCTAATTTTATTCATGTTTATGATGTGTCTACGTCACTTTCCAGCACATGGTGGGCACGGGGATGGCGACCCCGTTCCCTTCGGCGGCGGCGGCTGCGGCGGCCGCAGCGCAGTTCGCGGCTAATGGCGACCTTTCCGCCGTGAAAGCCGAGAGTGCTCCCGCCGCACCGCCGCAACCCCCACTCGTCAAGAGCGAAGGCCCACCGTCACAAGCGCCCCTACCGCCGAGCACTTTCTCTCCCCAACCCCCATCACAATCACACACACAGAATTCGATAGAAAATCAAAATAATACCTCAGTAAGTGTACATCATGATTATATTTCGTATTTGTAAACGACAGAGTTTTACTTGAGACTAATGAAAAAGGATTACAAGACTCTGGTAGACACAAAAAAAAACAAATATTTAATCATATAACAATAAATAATGAAGTGTTGTTTTTGTGCTGGTAAGCCGTGTGGTATCCGGCTAAATAGAATAGTACCATCCTCATTTCTTACCGAGGTGTCGTAAAAGGCGACTAAGGTAAGTCGACCCGCCGTGTGGTATCCGGCTGAGTAGAATAGACCAACCTCTTTTCTTACCGACGTGTCGTAAAAGGTGACTAAGGTAAATTGACCCACCGTGTGGTATCCGGTTTAGTAGAATAGACCACCCTCTTTCTCACCGAGGTGTCGTAAAATACGACAGAGGTAAGTTGACGTCAGGCAGGCGGCCGGTCGTAAAAACGCATCCAAATCATGTGAAAGCATGTTAATAACATGTGCCGACCCCACTTAGAGTGGGATAAGGGCAGGAGGATGATGATGATGATTTCTCAACGATAGAGTTTGACGTGAGACTAATGCAACGTGATTACATAACATTGGTAAACACAACAAAATCAAAATTTTAATCATATAACAATAAATAATGAAGTGTTGTTTTTGTGCTGGACTTGACTCTAATCGGAGTATTTTTGCCCAAAATAGAGAACTTATTAATTTAAAATAGATTATGTTGATTGCATAGACTTAGTTATGGAAGTTACTATCGTGAACACTAAAGACATTTTTGTCTATGAGTCAAGCCCGTTATAGCTGAAAGTAAATGCTGAAGTTAAATTTATGTACACGTACCTTACATATACATACTATGTACTAAAGTTCAGGTACAAATGATTATTGAGTTAAGCGCTTAAAAAAGTAAGCACTGGTAGCTTATAATCTTCAGAGTTAGCTGCATAAGTTTTTGTAATTTTAATATAATTTTACTTAACGTTAATAATATGTTTATTGGAAAATTTTGATAAATATATTTTTATTAAATATATTTGTAGTGAAAGAAATCGATTTAAACCGTGTTGGATTTGGTAAATATTGAAATTTAAAAGGATATTGTACAAGTCCAAGTTAAATCAATAAATAAATGTATGGAACACACATACGGTCGTCCTACCCCAAAGTAAATTAATACTTGTGTTATGGGTGAGAGACAACTGGTGTGTATATGTATAATTTTTAAAGAGAAATAAATATACACCCAGACTCGAAAATCAACAAATTTATTTATAGAAGATGTTGGCCCTCGGTCGGAATCAAACCCGCGACCCGCGCAGCTGAAGGCAGGATAACTACCCACTGCGCCAACGAGCCAGTCAAATCTGACGCGTTTCGCTTTAATTCGGCAGCAAAGCGAAAGCGAGTCAAACGAGGAGAGTACGCCAGTAAGTGCGGCAGCAGCGGTTGTGGTCGCCCAGCAGGCCGCAGCGGCACACGCGGCGGCGGCCGTTGTCAGCGCGGCCGTGGCGGCAGGCGCCGCACCGCCCGCCCCGCCTGACAAGAGCTTGGTTCCCGTCTCACAGGCATCACAGCCGAAGCGCCTTCACGTCTCCAACATACCCTTCAGATTCAGAGATCCCGATCTTCGAAATATGTTTGGGGTGCGTAATTTTCTTTCCAGCACGGCATGTTTCTATGTCGCTATTTCTAGACATTAAGCATTTTAACAAACATTGTTTTATATTTCAGCAATATGGCACAATACTTGATGTAGAAATTATCTTCAATGAACGAGGTTCCAAGGTAAGCTGGCGACGCCTATTCCTTATTATACTATTAGTAGCCAACGTGAAATCATATAGTGATTTCACAGTGGCTACCTCTGTTACTATAATACTATATAAAACAATGTAAAGAAGCAATATGTTTCAATTTCCGAAAAAAAAATCTTCCACCATTTTTTTATAGTAAATTTTGTTTAAATACCATAAGTAGTCACATTTTTTATTGCTTCTTTTATATTGTACATTGCAAGAATGTAGAATATACGTATTATTTCGTCCATTCGCAAATAAATGAAATGTAATCTTTCACCACTAAAATAAACCAATAACTAATAAACGTAATATTACAATACTCTTTAAAATATTAACAAAGCTGTAAGTTCTAAGTAATATAATCAAATACATTACATCTACATTCCTGAAAAGTACAGTATTCAGCACTTCATAGCTATTGCTAGCAGCGATTTCTTAGCTTGTCCTCCGATTGGGTTGGCAGTCTTCCTAAATATTTCACAAAGCCGCAATAGCTAGGGAGGGTTTATAGTTAATCTTAGTACCTATCAGCTGCCCAAACTAAAGTAACAATGGATTTTGATTATACAAATTTAATATAATATATATTTTCAATTTAATCAACCTATTCTAGTTTAATAACAATTCAAAGGCAAATGGGCTTAGTTTAAATAATATTCGTGATTAAAACAAAACTATTTCTCTTAGCATATTCTTGGTTTTAACGTTTGGTGCAGTATTTCTAATTGCATTGTATATTATCATTTCGTAATAATTTCTATAAAACTATTGCAATTAAAAAACAACGTATATATACTCGTGACGTGCTTTTTTATGCTTTTTTTTTCTTATATTTTCGTAAGATTAAATCAATTTCGTGCAAAAATCTTGAAAGTACGTCACGGGTTTAAATTGTCTTAAAGGCATCATCTACAATTATTCACATTTATATAATTGATCTCAAAAAACAACTCACATTGTCGTAAAACCGTATCGAGTAAGGCATAGCAAGAAGTACTTTTAAAATGATTTTTCAATAATTGATTGGATTGACTGCTTTTTCGTGTTTACTGCTTTCCTTGTGTCAGTTTGGTGACCGCCCCTACAGTAGTCCATGCTCGCTCATGTCTAAAACGTATTTTCTCTTTTGATATAATAGCTCCAAGTATTTTTTCTTCAGTGCCTCACATTGGGATATGCAGTATTAGAGAATGATGCATCGTCACTATAACGGCTGATTTTCTAAATCATATTTATAGGACAGCTCTATTATTCATCACTAATAAATTTGTTATAACCGACCAAACGGTACAGCTCTCTTCATTGTTTTGGATTCCTGTCGTGTTCCACTTATTGCGAAGTGTTTGAAACACAACTCGAGTAACGGGCTATTTATTTTAAATTTTTTCCGGAAATTCAATTTGTTTCAGTGCGGTTTGGTCGGGTAAAATTTTCTGAGATCATAATCCAGATGTTTAGATTGGTATTTTTTCTGCCAATTTTTTTGTATTATTACTTTCAATCATACGCTTCCTAACAAGGGAACAGAATTCATTAGTTTTGGGCATGTAAATTTTGCTGACCCTATAAACCGTATTAATCAATTATACCTACTTCTTAAAAGTAACAACAATGATGCATCAATTAGTCTTGCTTATCTTGAATGTCAGTAGCGTCTTCTTGGCCTATCGGATCGAGTTCTGTGTCGTCAGCGGTACTTTGTTGTACAACGTCCGTCCTCAACGATCTTGTCCTGCGGACAGAATAAGGAAGCGAGCCCCACTCACTCTATTTCAAGATATTCTTTTCCTATTATTCCTCATCTGTCTTTTTCGCTTTTTCTCTCCTTTTCGGTCTGTCTCTTCGTCCATTTCATTGTTTATTTTAAATAAGTGCACTCAGAATTATTACTTTAAATAATAGAGCTGTCATGCTTTTATAAGTGTAAGCGTTTCGTACAATCAGCAACATGTTTGCCACCTTCACGACTCGTCTCTTCCACTGTATTGTGTGCTGTGCTAGCTGCTTTTTGTATCTCTGGGTTATCACCGTGTATTAATAGTAGTATATCATACCCTTAGCACGAATAATTATTGTTGAATATTTTTGATAAGTTTTAGATGACTTGTATTATGTTTTTTTGAATATAATATTTTAATAAATACATTTTTAAATTTATTATCGATACCACATGTATAAACTATGGCAAACATATATTGATTATCGCTTTGATTTTATTATTGAATTGCTGAATTTTAGCACTGTACAGATTTTGCACAAAATATGTAAATTATAAATAAAAAACCGGGCTAACAAGAAGTTTGAGTGGTACCGAAAATAGTTTGAGTCAGAGTCGACCATATTAAAAGGCAGTGGTATACGCGCCAGTGCAGGTCAGTTTGACGTGTCGAGTTACGTACCTAGCTGACTTAGAGATGTTTAGACTCTTTGCATGAGCGATGACTTTTAGATCAAATTGCAGCTAACACTCTACTAAAAGAATTCTAGTAAATTTAAAAAGTAGTGAGTATTATATTAGATTTCTTAATAATCCTTATGATATTTGTCGATATTTTTACACAGTGATACAAACTCTTTCCAATAGATCGAAATGCTAGGTCGAGCGACTTTATGTATAATTTACTGTAATACAAACGCTTCTGTGTACCCATTCAGCTAGATTACGCTCAAACTACCAACGAATTCAAATCAATAATATCCTATCGATTATTTCACTAGAATATTCAAATTAAAAATATGCAATGCATAAATGTTAATTTTTGTTGCACGTTGTTTTTTGAGCGACGCTGTTTTTAATGCATGTTTTGTCTGTCTTGCATGCAGGGATTCGGTTTTGTAACATTCGCAAATAGTGGTGATGCGGAGCGAGCACGAGAGCGTCTACACGGCACCGTGGTTGAGGGCAGAAAGATAGAGGTGTGCATGACTCAATGAATACCATCCGTAGCACTATGTAACTTTAACATCCTGCTCCTACGCCCACCGCCACCGCAACCTGCGCTCGTCTGCTCTGTAGTTACTGCCATGCCATGCCGGCCGCGCCCGGCCGCATATTAGCACTAAGTATACCCCTTCTTGTAACATCTAATCCACATACAAACCTTATTTATTTTATCCCTTTACTCTCTAGACGGTCATTTAATATGCCGATCGAATGAGAGAGTGTCTCACAGAGAATGTAGAACGGTCCCTACCAACCGATGTCGCTCAGGTAAGACAACCATACACACTATATCTCTATTAAAGCTCGCGTACGTTTAAACGGGCCGCAGCGCAACACGCGGAGAGAGCAAGTTTGTATTTTTTTGTATAGAAAAATGAAGTCTCGGCAAAAATCAAGCTGGCATTATGTGCAATTTGTGATAGCCGTCGCAGACAGGTCTTTGATCAAAACGTTGCGTCCCGTCCCCAGTTGCGCTTAGCTTTATCATTGCAAGTAAACCTAACCGATGGTCATATATTTAAATCTTTTACAGATGTCAGACAAAACCATTTTTCAAGACTTTTATTCTGTAATTCTTGATTTTTGTTATCTGTTTACTTTAAAATTTATGATATATAAAATGCAGAAGCAGTTTTCGTTTAGTTTTTACCCATATTCGGTTTTTCAACCTTGTTTTGATATGTTTACATAGAAGTATACTTAATTTTCATTTAAATGTCTGTGTAAATTGTATTTTAAAAAGGCCGAGTACGAGTCGAGTACTTTGTGATAGTATAGTAGAAAGTTCTAACTACAACTAAAGTAAGTATGCTAACATTTTTATTTATAAGAAAATTTTTAGTATACTTATAATAAAATTACGTTTTAATTATTGAAGCTTAAGTAGAAAGAGAGACCAAGTCAGTCAAGTTGTCTAAATATTTCTCCTTCAAAATATACATAGACAAATATTTTCGACTTTTTTATTAAAGATTATGATTATTATTTAAAGATTATTTATTTAGTGTGATACATATTAAAAGTGATGGCCATTAGAATCAAATAATCTTTATTATGCCTGAAATTCTATAAATAGTTAAAAGTGTCATATTTTAAGTGCGATCGATCGGGCGATCTTGAATTAAACCTAGTAGTTCAGCAAATTTCGTCATATAGACAGGTCCATTCGATTTCTTGCTAATCACTTAATACAACAGAGAAAGTTAAAAAGAGATACACGGTTTCTTTTGTACACAATATTAAAACAATGGCACATGATAGAGAAATGAAAGTACTTAGCTTCCAACTCTACAAAAAGTGCATTCAGAACAAATTAATTATAATAGTACTTAATATTATTGAAAATATCACTATAATAATAGAAATTTTGTTACTATACAATTCGTCTTATAGTTTTATTTTAGTCTATTTTATAGTTTTATTGTGAGCAATGGCCTGTAAATTTCCACTGACTGGCTTTTTTACCCTAGAGTAGTTCAATCATCATGTTGCTCCTATGTAAATTAGTAGGTTACACATATCCCTGTAATTGTAATGTGATATAAAGGTTAGTTCGCGATTTGACCTATTTTCTGTTAAGTTATAATTTTTTTTTTCAATGATCCAGAAATCTTTAATATTTAAATGAGTTAATCTTGTATGTATATAAATATAATATTTTCGGAATCTCGGAAACTGCTCCAACGATTTTCCTGAAATTCAGCATGCAGGGGGTTTTAGGGGGGAAAAATCGATCTAGCTAGTTTTTATTAAAGAAATTAGTTTTTTACCCGTTTTTGAACATAAAAAAATTATTAACATTTAAATTTGATATAAAACACTATTTTTGTCGTAAATTGACAAATCAGCGTAGCTTATTAGGGGAACGGGCTGTCTCGAGAAACTAAAATACCTAGGATCGAGCCCCACAAGCCCAATATTTTTTTCTTTTTTTTTTAAGTTTCTTTTTTTATGTTGTAAAAAATTACTCCTCAGAAATTAGTCCCCAGAAACTATATATTAAAAATCGTAGATGTTCCAGTTTACCTAGCATTTTTTTAAAAATAATTTAACAAATAATACTAACACTTTTTTTATAACATACGAACAATGCTTCTAGAGTGTTTTATGTATTACAGATTTTGAAGTATCAAACGCGACCTAAAGAAAACATTTCGCATAGTTAATATATTCCAAAGATTCAATATAAATATTGCTTAAAATTGTTTTAAAATATTTTTTTTTAATCCGGTTCGATTCCTGGGTTTGTGTATCATGTAATTGAGTAGTGTAAAATTGCATCATATAAATGGATCGTAACATAACATCCTGCAGAGTGTGTTGTGTACATAATTTTTACTAAATAAAGTTAAATTTATTTATGTTTAATGTCGATAATCACTTTTGAATCCTAATTTATTTAAAAACATCCCGTTCAAATCATATCGCATTAGTTTTCTGACATATTCTTTACTTCCTGAATCAGGTTAATAACGCGACAGCAAGAGTGCAGACAAAAAAACCGCCTGCGGTTCCGAATGGTAAGCATACATTTATTTTTAATCTGAAAAATAAAATTTGAATTATGAAATTATTAAAAAGAAATATGTGCACTGAATAATATGTCAGATAGTGATAAAACTCACCACTTTCCTTGTGACGATTCCTTCGAATATATTTTATATGTTTATTATAATATAATGCATCTTAGGATTTTTTCTTTTAACCCATTCAGATATTCTGGCTAGAAACGGAACAGTTCCCACTCTGGGTGAGAGTGCTGGCTTATACACATCGGTGTTGTCCATGTTAATGTTTCCACGTGTTACATGTTACCTAGATACGTTGGAATGCTAGTACTTAGGTGAATGCTATTTAGAGAATGAGACCACGGCGGCCGCCGGAGACAGATCCACTTAAACGCACACAAAACTTTGAACCTCTATCTATTTATCTTTAATATTTAAATGAGTTAATCTTGTATATATATTTATATATTTTCAGTATCTCGAAAACGACTCCAACGATTTTCCTGAAATTTAGCTTGTAGGGGGTTTCGGTCGAGAAAAATCGATCTAGCTTGGTTTTATGTAAAAAAAAATCGTTTTATCCCTGTTTTTGGGCATTAAAAAATACTAAAATTGCTATTGATTTGAATTTTTGCCATTAACTGTCAAGTCAGCGTAGCTTAATCGGGGAACGAGCAGTTTCGAGAAATGTAAATACCTAGAATCTGTCCCCAACTACATAATTAACTCTTTCTTTTTTTTTGAAGTTTCTTTATTTTATTTTGTAAAAAATTACCAAGCAAGGCTCGGTCACCCAGATATTTATGTATTATATAGGCTAGGGTTAACACGTTTAACACTTACATACTAATAACACTAAAATTTACACTGTTTTTGTTGTGTGTGTTACAAAAAAATAAAAAACAGACCTCGTATAAAAGCAATAGATAATAAACAGCACACAGCATTGGAATCATAAATTATAAATAATAATAATAATAATTTAAAAGTCACTCTGTCACAGAGATCTTACTGTGCCCTTAATGTGACGATTTTTTTTAAATAAGTTTGATATTAAAAATAATGTTTATGAAATATATAATTTGGCTAATTAACTTTAAATCGAATTCTCGGAATTTGTGTATTTCGTATATTCCGATGTCTGTTTTTTTGTATGACGATAAGAGAACGGACTGTCTCCGACAGCACTTGTCTGATAAACACCTGTCTCCGGATAACACCCGAACTAGTCAGCTTCTTAGTTTCACTTTTATTTTAAGGACGTTTCCTATTTCTTCAACTTTGTTGGAATGAATGCAATTTAAATCTTGCACTATTAATTTTTCCATTCTGTAGTGGAGAATGTCTTCTAGGATTGTTTCATTGTTTAGTCTTACATCGGTCACGACTACAAAATTGTAATGATCCCCCAATTTATTTGTTACAGTGTGTGTCCAGTGGCCAGAAGGTGAGACCTATTCTATGTCTTTCGATTTACTTATCGAACAAAGCTTTCGTGATAACGTCATTATAATAATATCAATTTAAGCATGATATATCATATATTATAGTGAGACTACTGTTTATTAGTTTTATTGCTCGATAATATGTTGTATGTCATAAGTAAATCCAAGGCATATTTAATATTCCATCCAAACGGCTACGCTTCTTAGAGCGGAAAGTAGGAATGTGTTTAATCAATCGCACGGTGGTGAGCATTATATTCTCGCGATGTAATTAAGTTGTGTAATGTGGCATGGCCTAATGTTTCTCCTGTATACTGAATGTTAATAATGATTATTCGTTATTACAATAGCTATTGAATTGCAATCTAGTGCACAGTATATAGTGAGATTAAATTTATAATTTGTTATTAATGATTGGACACTAACTTGTTTGCACTTTGGATTTGCTTATATAAGCGTAAAGCAAGGTATCTCCCGAAACAGTGTATAGTGTATTTTTTAACCGTTATCAATCTATATATAGATCAATATAAAATTAAATAAGTTGTGCTTAATTTGAAGTATCTACGGAGAGTATAAAAATTTCAATCAACCCAACTGCTGTATTAATAATAGTTATTTCAGCCCCCTTAAGAATGTTTCTTTTTACAGTGTTTAATTTTATCAAGGACGTTGTATTATTTGGGGGAGGAATAATTCTGCTTTGATTTTATCGAATTTGAATTTACATTACATAGAACGTAAGTATTTTCTAAAAATATGCACGAAGTAAGAAAATAACTATAAATTAACTTTAAACTCCATACGAATATAAATGATAATAAAAATTCTTTTATTATTTAAGTGTATTAAAATAAATATGAATGAGCACTTCTTATAATATGTTATAAAACATAATTTCGTGCGGCGACTGTCTGTTTACTTATTGTTTTTTTTAACTCAAAAACTAGTATGATGGATTTCCAAACGATTTCCTTCGATAGACAGAGTGATTCATAGGAAGAGTAAGCGCAAATAGTAGAGTAAATTTCATAAGGAAGGCTTTAAAGGTAAAAGTTTCGACAAATGTCTGTATGTACAACGCTATCTAATTTTTCCAAACTACTTACTTCAAAGTAAATATAATAAAACAATTGTGAGGTTATTTATCTTTAATGCTGCTATTGAAAAGTCTGCGATAAAAATTCGATATTACCCATACCCATTCCATATATCAACTTATACATAATAATTACACTTAAGCCTTCTTTGGGAATCTTCCTGTCTATTTATGAAAACCGCTTAAAAATCGTTCAGTAGACAGTAGATTATCCTGCGTACTGACACATAAACGCAGTAAGGAACTTTGTTTTTTAATATGTACTAGCGGCCTGCCCCTGCTTCGCACGGGTATAAAATATATAGCCCATGTCACTCAGGGAATTTTTTTTTTAAATCGATCCAGTAGTTTCAAGGTGATTTGTTCATTACTGCCCGTTGCCCGCAAGCGTTAAATGTGGAGCATTGTGGGTTATCCATAAGAGATAGACATACACCATCGCGGACTTTTCTGTAAACCTTTTCAAGGTGTACAAATACTTTGTACATCATTTCGATAAATCTCGTAGGGTTTTGCCAGCGTTTGCAATGTAAACGGAAAAATATGTAATTATTTACGACATAACATTAGAAACCTCAAAAATTACAGTATTTCTCTACTCGGTATTGAATGTTATTTTACATATAAACCTTCCTCTTGAATTACTCTATCTATTAAAAAAAACCGTATCAAAATCTGTTGCGTAGTTTTAAATATTGAAGCATACATAGGGATATATGGACAAACAAAGAATGTGACTTTATTTTATACTATGTAGTGAAGCATATCGACCCGAAATCATTTTTTTATTTCAAATATAGTATAGTACATCGTATTATTTTACAAATACAACGAGTAAACATTACAAACAGGAGGTGCTAATTTATATCAGTTTGGATGTTACCTTTTTTGAGTGTTTCTGTTACACTGCAAACTCTACTATTGATGCGTAACAGAATAACGGTTCAAATTTATATTTTCTATATTGTATTGTTATCAATCAAGTTTCGTCACGCCTTTGGGTTATTTGCTTGAATGTGAGCTGGTCGAAAGCGCCATGGACGTGCAAAGGACGGGCATCAGCAGATACGTTACAAACATGTCAGGTCGAATGGTACGGGGTCAGCCAGTGTGTAGGTATGTAGATGCGCGATGTATGCGTAGGGCTGCGGGTGTCCGGCGTGACGTGGCCGTGGCTGGGTGCGGCGCCCGCCGCCACGCCCGCACCGCCGCTCGTGCTGGCGCCGCGCGCCGCGCAGCGACGCAGGTAACCCGCACCTGCACCCTACACCCGCATGCCAGTAGCTCGTTGTGTGTTGCATGTAGCCGGCGCGGCTCTTCGCGGCGCGTCCATGCTGCGCGGCCGCTCGCCCCGCCCGCCCGCGCCAGTTCACCCCCACCCCCTCCAAACCATGATGACCCGCGCCGCCACATTCGCCTCGCCGTTGCACGCATACGCACCGTGAGTACTCACCGCACCGCACTGCACTATAACGCATCGCCTAACGACCCGCTCACCATACTCGTGCAACCACCCATTTTAAACGTATCGTTAAAAAATAAAGCTATTTCGGAATACCTGTAGAATAGATACCAATTAAAAATATATACATACCCATTTTTATACGGTGGCAGCGCGTGTATTGAGCAAAGTTACTTACCTTAAAAGTTAGTTACCTGATGTATAAAAGCAATCTTCCTTAAAGAAAAACCAAACAGAATATACTGAGTATTGCTTTTATATATTACATTCACTTTATAGCAATCCTGACGCCGATGTTAACAAGTTGTAATAAAAATATATGTTTATTAATGTCAACAGGAGGCCAAACGTTTTCTCCGATATCCTTCTCATAGACCCGTAAAATTCCACAATTCCTTATCCAACTACATGTTTGGTACGAAAATTAATATCAATTTTAATTATTTATTGTAAATAGTTTAAATTAAGTTGTGTAGATAGAGTATATGTAATGTTCGCATTTATAGAATACTTCTTCACTAAATATTTTTCGCACTGGAATGGCTTATCTAATTCAAATAGTCGTAAAAAAAATTACGCTTAACGAGAAAATAATATACTACTTGTAGTAAGATTCATTGTAGCTTTCTCTCTCTGCTAGAATCTTCTATAGCTTATATAGGAATAAACTTTATAACATATTGGACGCACGCACCAAAAGCGCCAGTATCGTAGAAGTAATTTCCTTTACATCATCTAAGAAGGTATTTTATATTGTAGAAAGCAACGTTTAGGTGCATGCAACTAGTATAAATGTAATTTTTTTCTCTACCTGTAGAGTTTGTACAAAGAATACATAATCGATGTAAATATTTATTGTTTTTTGTACTCACTGTTAGAGTATGAAATTAGTGACATGTCCGGCCGGTCCAATAGTGCGTAATGTAGAAGATTAAAAGAATAGTTTAGAAAATCATTGTGATGCTGCAATCAGCATAGCTGATTTTCTATTATATAAAAATTGAGTAATATGCCGATATAGCATTTAATGCACATTATAAGATAAATTATGGATAACATATTATATACAAATAACTTAGATAGGTAGATACTATTTTCGAAAAATAACCAATATTTACTCTTTAGTTTAAATGTTTTTGTTGTAGCCATAATGATTGATTTCAAAATATTTGAGAAACAATGTTTACAATTTTGTAATTAATTTAGCACTTTATTTTCTGCTAAATTTAAAGTTATTAATCATAATATATTATGGCTAACTTAGTATTTTTTAATTTACAAATACTTTTTAATCCACAGCGTATATTACGACCCATTCTTAGCTGCAGCTGCTACGGCTGACTCAAACTACAGACTTCAGGTAATTAATCAACCAAATATCACTTGCCATTAAAAAAGCTTACAGAATATCAAAAAAATATTGTTAAGTACTAGTAAATATGTTATTTTTGGCATAAGATAAGATAGCGATTTCGTGAAATGCTGTGCCATGGTGACCCTCCATGTTGGTTGTTGCAGGCGGCGAAGCCCGCAGCAGAGGTAACGTCGCGCGGATAAAATCCGCGATAATGCGACACATGATATTATTTCTATTGCTTTCTAATTGATGTTATACCACGCTAGTACAGTTTGATTACTTAATTATTGTGGAGTGAGTGCTGGGATTTTGGTTGCCGTTTATTACTGCATAGTATGGTCCACATAACGCGGGGTGCACATGTTGTGGTAACAGATAACGCGACGGGCGGGTCTCCGCCCGCGCCCTCGCCATCTGCTTTCTGTTCATTTGGTCTTTGTTCGTTAGTAATGTGGTGGATGGCATAGATTTATATTAAGCATATGTGCAGGTTGTGAATTGATGTTCAAAGGCTAATTTATGTCATGCTCCGTGTAGAACATTGAGCCCACAACACTGGACACTATTTGTCATTCTATAAATACTAACAACCACAGAGTATTTACTTGTAGTGAATAGAGTGAACTGATAATTCCTCGTAGCTAGGCGTTAAACAAGAATGATTTATTTTCTATTCAGTTTTGCATGTTGTTTAATTATTAATCACCTTAATTTTTCTCCTACACCTTTTTTATTTTATTTTTATTTGTACAAAATGACTTGCAGATATAAAAAGATTTTATAGTGTAGATTTGTTTGTGTTATAGAAACACTGCATGTTATAAAAAATATATACGTGTATATGTAAATTACTTTTATTTACGTGTATCATTCTTGCTTTATTCTGGTAACTTTTCGATTTTCAATAATGTTTGTATAGCAACCGATTTTCGTGCGGCAAGTATGACGCGGTAAGATATATGTAATCTCTTATTTTTTTCTAACATAACATCAGTATTAACAGATTAACCGATTATTTTTAGTATAAAAATATTTCCGATTAAAAAATATGTAAACGTCTTTGTGGGTTCATTGTTCAATTATACTTTGTATTGTAAAAAATTGTTACCTAGCTATTTTATTTTGCCATTCAGAAATTATAATAGAATTATTTTGCTATAATCCGCGTTTGTTATAAGCTTATATAAATTGTTTCGTAACATCCGTTGTGCACTATCTATTTATAATATTTTGTCGGATAAATACTATCTACGCTACGATTTTTTATAAATTTCAAAGCAGAAAAGATTTTTTGAGCCGAAAGAATCCAGTCAGGTTATTTGATTAAAACTTACTACTTTTCCATCTCTAAATTAAAAAAGTTTTGAAGAAGTTTTACTATTTTCATTTAGCAGAAAAAGATGTTAGCACTAAGGGATTAAATTGTATTGGTATATTGTTAAAGCAATTTAATTGTATATAATTTATAAAAGTAATAAACCGCCTACCTGTATTTCATGTGTACTCTTTAAGAGTACAAGTCGTGAAGCAATGGTCAAGAAGTACATTATTTTGATCATTATTTCATTTGCTCACCGTTAATTACTTACTCGTATCAATATAAACTTAGTATACTCCACAATACAGTACAAATTTCACATATATGTATTCACTTTATAAATTTCGAATTTTGAGGGGATTCCAAATTAATTTGTGACAATCCAGATTTTTATGTATATTGTATGTATACATAATATAATTTTATTAATTGATTTTTTCAGTATATTAAAGTCAGGATGTATAAGATAAATTCGTGATAGATGACTAACTCTGTGGCTATAAATTAAAAATTGTTTTTTGAAGATTGCTGACTTATGCTATACATCCTAAAAATTCTGTGGGGATATCGCCTTCTTTAAATATATTTTATTTCTTCAGTCAATTAAAAAAAAACTTGTATTTATTTTCATTTTTTTATTAGAGCAGTTTTTTTTTATTTTTATTAAAGCAGATCCATATTCTAGGGCCAGTTTATGGTTGAATTTTGGGACACATATAACATCATCATGGGCTCTCTTTTAAGTTAACAGCTCCTGTGTCAGAATGAGCCTTTCCCCATAACAATGTGCTACCATTAAGAATCAAAGTATTAAATTAAATAATAGTATTTACCTGCGACTTCGTTAGCGTTATTTGTTGTCTCGTAATAATTTAATAAAATATGGCACTTTTTAGTGTCTTCCTATTCCTGTAGAGTTAACAGGATTTCTATCTATAGGCGATATTATTCCAGCGTAAAAGGAATAATTGTGCCAAACTCACAAAATTTATTTATAATATTAGGAGGATGCTTATTATTTTACACTGCTGATGCTGATATTTAATGATAATTCAAAAGTAATTAAAAAAAATTTGCTATAATCCGCGATGAAGTAAAATAGAAAATATATAATGCTGAATGTAGAGTTGGAAAATCGGTTATCATACCTGATACACCTGGGTATTATGAATCTCCGCAAAGTAACGCCTAATTCTATAAATTATTATGATTTTTTTTGATTATTGTAAAAAAGTACAAAACAAGGCAGCCCGTAAAATACATGTAAACAAATTATACAGAAGAGCTCGTATTAGGAATCGGCGTGGTTGCAGGCGGCAGCGGCAGCGGCAGCGGCGGCGGCCCCTCTCCTGAAGTCGCCGCTGACGACCGCCCAGCACGCGGCGGCGGCTGCGGCGGCCGCTAACTACGGGGCAGCCGCCCGTGCCGCCGCTGCCGCCGTCAGCGCCGCGCCCTCGCCGGCCGCGCTGGCACCCCTGGCCGCTACGTAAGTGTATCCCCCATCAACATTCTCCTGCACTTATCCCACTCCCCTACTATCACAGGTCAACACAACATATTTTCTCTTTTAATCTCCCCTACTATCACAGGTCAACACAACATATTTTCTCTTTTAATCTCCCCTACTATCACAGGTCAACACAACATATTTTCTCTTTTAATCTCCCCTACTATCACAGGTCAACACAACATATTTTCTCTTTTAATCTCCCCTACTATCACAGGTCAACACAACATATTTTCTCTTTTAATCTCCCCTACTATCACAGGTCAACACAACATATTTTCTCTTTTAATCTCCCCTACTTACACAGGTTAACACAACATATTTTCTCTTTTAATCTCCCCTACTATCACAGGTCAACACAACATATTTTCTCTTTTAATCTCCCCTACTATCAACGAAAAAAGATGTGGTAGCGCAGCGGTAACACCGTGCGACTTTTTCGAAGAGGTTCAGGGTTCAGACCCGGGCCGACCAATGAGTTTTTCTGTTAAAACTTATGTGTCTAATTGATAATTGCAATTTATCACACGCTTTTCGGTGAAGGAAAACATCGTGAGGAAATCTGCATATCTCTAAAGAGTTCTGGAGATATGTATAACCTACCAATCCGCGTTGCAGCAGCGCGGTAGGTCTTAGCTCCAATCCTTCTCTCCAAAATCGGAGAGAAGAGGCCTATTCTCAGCAGTGGCATAGTAACAAGCCGCTACTTACTTTTTTACAATCAACTCTGGCACTACTCCTTTTGTATGCATGTTCTACTTCAAACAATCCAGCCATCTCTTTTTCTGCTTTCTAGTCACATATCCATTCATGTATAAGTACTCATTTCGTATTCCTGCATATCCTTATGCTTCCCATACCGTCACATTTCAACACATATCTTGTTTTTGTTCAGCTGACAACATTCACCGCATGACGGTCGATCGTTAAAGCAGCAACTGGTATGTGAAATCGAGGGTTAGAGTTTGGGAAGTTCTGAGGGTGCCACCTTAGGGCCCAACCGGAGGTAGTGAAATGTCTTCGGGAGTGTGATGAGAAAGCGATCAATGATAGAAAACAAAAGAGAGAAAAATAATTTTTAATATAAGTAGGATAAAAATGTGCTCGATATGTACCTATACGAAAAAGATTGCACAGAGTGCCCCCACGCCTTTTTCAAAATAATTCTAGTGTCTTTGTTTTATAATAATTAATATTTACACAAAATTAGCTCGAATACAGTTCGTAGCTCAAAGCAAACAATAGAGAGAGATAGATAAAAGATATCTGTGAAAATATAATTGTAATTATTTAATTAGCTTCGTTTAATATTTAACGTTAGTGTTCTACACCAAATTCTTGAGTCCTAATATATATATTTATTTTTAGGTACGGCAGGGAGTATGCAGATCCATATCTAGGCCATGGAATAGGTCCTGTAACGGGATATGGGGTAAGAATATTGCATAAAATATTTACCTGCCATTTTATTTTCGGTCAAGACCGAAAATTGTTAATTACTCGAAGCATTTTGAGTACATGCATATATAGAACTAAGAATGATTATCAATATATTGTTGCAGACTGCAGTCTACAGAAGCGGATATAACAGATTCGCGCCATACTAAGCCAGTGGAACAAAGTAGAATTTTATTACTCGAATATGAAACTACCTTCGTCATCCTTACGTAACATGACAATGAACTCTCTTTGTAAACGTACAAAAATAATTATAGGTATCAATAATAGTCCTAGCCGATTACTGTTTAAGTGAGCTTGGATAGCGGTCGATCGCAGGCGAGCAAGCCCCACGGGGCCGGAACTTATGAATACCAAAGTCATTAAAATTCTAACAGAAATAGTTTATTAAGTTGAACTGTATTGTAAAATATTATGTGAGAGACACATACATACAAGTGCGAGCAGCTAACGGAAAGTGCATTAGTTCTTTTTGATATTTGTAAGGGTTACTATTTTACTAATACACGCGAGTGAACATTTTATACCTGCATGTTATTAATGTACGGTATATAGCGTAGTTGTTACATACTTACGATTGACAATAGAATATTTTCATGTAATGATATTTAGTGAGCTTTGCACTTGCATATCATAGGCGAATTGTAAATATTGAATCTAACACATTTTAATAATTTTACAACACACTTAATTTAATAAATACGCTTTCCAAATTCGTTGCGCTGAAATTTAATTTAATGACATGGTGAACAAAAATCCGCTAAGGATCTAATACTAGAGTGGAGTATGAAGAAAACCGTGTGTTTTCATCTAAATTTCTTTTTACCACGAGTTTTTATTTTTGATACTGTTATTTTATCTGTATTCGATACATATGGTACTATTCCAATGGTACAAGCTATTTGTATTGAAGTAAAGCATACGAATACTCTTATATATTACTAACAGTGCCGTAGGCAACCATTTTTAAGAGATTTTAATAACATTTACAATGTGGTGCGAATACATATTGGTGCCATTTATTTGGTTGTAATTTATAAGTATTTTTCAAAGGTTAAACCACCCTCCAACTAACAATATATTTTGAGTGTAACCACTTCAATAGTCATAGAAGTAAATAAAGTAGTTATTGCTGGGGACTTTACGCGATCGTTAGTTAGGATAGCAAATGTTGTAACCTACAAGAACTAACGCTTGATGAAAGGGAAACTAATAATAAATAGATAACGCTTTAAGCTTTAGAGACGGCAGACGGTTTTGCCGGTTCGAAACATTGTTATCACTGTGTTGCAATGCTTGATACAAGTTTCGTCGGTTGCAACATTTATACTTTTTTGACATTTTTCAATTAATTGGGATGATTACAACCATTAGATGTTGAGTTGTCTACAGTCAACATGAATGATATTTATTTATAAAGAAAGATAATATATAAATAAAAATAAATAAATAAATTTGAACTGTCTCCAATAACATAATTAATGATCCAAAGAAATGATAATTGTGATGGCAGCGATTGTATCAAACTTCAATCCAGGTTCCTCGGAGACGCTAACGATCGCCGGTGACTGACAAAGTCCGAGCAATAAACAAATAATTAAAAGTGTAAGTTTCTTTGAATCATGCTGTGTACAGACCGCTTTCGACTATAGATGTTTATCGATTACTTTCAATCCTTTAGAGTGGATCGAGCTGTTTTTAGGTCATTAGTTCTAAAATCTAATTTTACAGATGAATAGATTTATCGCTTTAGATGTAGTATTTAAGTGAAAAGTACTCTGTGGAGTTCTTACATATCACTGAGATTTCTCCTTGTAATTATGTTTTATTACTAGTACTACTGTATCTAATTTTACAGTGCTATCTATAATACCTTCATTTTATGGAACAAATATGTGTACGGGTCCAACCCTTTAGGCATTGTAATTTTAAGATCTAACGTTTGCATTAGTATTATAAAATATTGTAACATCTATGAATTCGCTCAACGTTTATACCAAAGCACAAAACCCATCGATTCATACGTTTGCGGCGCTTTGCATTTTATTTCTTCTCATTAGATTTAATAGTCTTTCATTTAGGAAAAACTTAAAAAAATCTTGGAGTAATGCATTAGTAGAATTCCATCTACAAATGATTATATTTTATTCTCGTTTTAATTTTATTTACGTCAGATAGAAATAGTTGGTGCCTAAATATACTTTTGTATTCAAATGTGTTACAGATCTGAAGTAACTTTTGCTTACGGCGCTTAATTGTTAATCGTCTTATCTGAAAAACCGCTGTAAAGGGCCTTAATTTTTCGTACCATTAAATGTATTGTGGTTTACATCGTGACATATCAATATACCCATATGTTGCACGTTGAATTTTGTGTCAATCTTTATTACTTATTCGTAAGACAGCGCGGTGCCGTCTACAATAGCTTTAACCTATATAAATATAGGCAAACGTTTGGCTCGCTTGTTACTTTGAAAGTTGTTTGAGAATATTACCACTGGGATGGGCGGCATAACGTTTTTTCAATTTTTAGAATTTCTAGTCTTTCTCGCACAATCGTATAGGTTTAAAGGTGCTTTATAGTTACGATATACGCTCTCGTATCTGAATTGAGACTTGTAAGTTTTTATTTTGTGTCATATTTTCTGATTACCGATCTGGTATTTCCTTCACGAATTACCACCACTGGCTTCATATTATAAGTTAAAAATATTCGTTACTGTAGTCATGTTGCAGCTTAGAACAATATTTGTGCTTTATTGCTAAATACTCATGCGTGAATGTGTAATTTTTAAGGTATTTTGGTTTTTTTCTCTAGTTTACTATTGATTTTGTAGTGTTTTAAATGCAAAGTTTTTGTTTTAAGTACAGAAATTAAAGTACATAGAAGTATTTACTATAATTATATAGGTTTTTGTAATGATTTTGCGATACTAAACAATGTCACAAATATATGTGATTAAAACAGTTTTAACTGATTATTTTTGTGTTACAAGCAGACGTCGCGGATGTTGGCAAGTACTGATATAAATATAAGACAGGGCGAGATTAATTTAAGATAACAAGCTCTCTGGATGTCCCTTTCGGGCCTCTACTTCGTGACGTCTACTTGGTCTGCCTCATCTCTCTAGATCAATGTTGATTTTTAAATGATTTTTTCTTTTTCTACCTGATTTTCATGAAATATTATATATAAATCAATATACACGAAATGAATTATTTAAGATTTTCAATGTTTCATAATCTAAGCCAAATTGTTGTTACTCGGAGAAAAATCTGAATTTAAATAACATATCTGACAAAATGGTTAGTGTGCTACAATAAGGTTTTGAAAATAAATCATCAAGATCAATGTATTATAAATATAGTAATTGTTAAATTAAGGATAATATTATTTATTTTGTATCAACAAATGTTTCTCGTTTTTATGAGATGTTAAATCAATTCGAAACCGTTCATTCGATACCGCTGTGCACAAAACGATCCGTGGCTGTCACCGCGGCTGGGCCGAGTGCGCGCCCGCACTGCGCGCTCGCACGCGCGCCTCCGCCCGGAGCGCTGTAAATAGTGTTATTGGCGATGCTGCCGCATGTTGTGCGAATTAATTGAGCCTTCGGGCTCGTATTGTTAACGTAGCGAGTTAATAAGTATCACTTGTTCGTCAATTGCACTCGTCGACGCTGTTCAGTTAGTATAGTAGTGTGCGTAGCGGGGTTAACATAACCACGTGTATTCAGGTTATATAAACATCGGGGTGTCCCCTCTGTCAGGATCGTACGATGTTTTATGTCAATGATTGGCAAAAAAGGAAACAAAGTCTTTCGCTTAGATTTTGTGTGGACCATTGTAAAGGCTTTACGAAATGTTTTGTACTTGGAAAATAAATATATAATAACTATATAATTTGGAGATTTATGGTAGTTTGTTGTTACTTTGTAAAAAAAAACTTAGAGTAAACATAACCTAAAATATTAAATTTTTGGAAAAAATTCAGCAATTTTCGTGATGGACACCCTGATACATCTTAGACGTGCCAACAGACTAATGGTGAAAGAAGATGTGTAGTAACAAATGGGGGCACGTCTATGAATCAAAATACAATCGGTTTACGTAGCGCAGTTCTATTATATTATCAATTTTTAAATCGGTGGGTTCGCTTCTTTTATTGAGCGATATCCATTTACGATATTAAGAATTCTAAGATAGGCATATCCGATCAAGATAGAAGATGGTACGACTAGTGCTCTTACAGGCTAACAGCTATGTGTTGTTTCTTTTTTAAAGAACTATTTCACTTGAGAATAGAGTGATTCGAGCAAGTCGAGAGAGTAATAAATGGTAAATTTGTTATGACTCCGCATTACTTTGCCCTCATGCGAACGCAAGGTCTCCAGTTGTTCCTTCGGCTATCAGGAGCCGATATGCCTGCGTTTTCTCGCCGAGCGAGTGTTACGTAAACCGAGAGCCCTGCGACGTATAGACCAGTATTTAGATACTAATTACGTGCTCAATTTCCGTATCTATGTTGTACGTATAATGTTAAAGGTTACATGTTAAAATTTTTTTTTATTATACCTTAACACCTACGTTTGTTATTCCTAATGGATGTCTTCCGTTTGGCACATTTTATAGAATCTATGCACATTTTAATATTGCGCGGAAGCCCAAATCTGGTTGTTATGGGATTTTTTCCTTGTATTTAAAAATATTTCGAGCAGAGTGCACAGCGACCTTTCTCGTGCGATTTGTGATAAAGTGAATAAATATTGAAATGATTTTTTTCGCGTAACAATTTTATCATACAATACAGAGCTGATTTTCTGTACTATTGTAAATATATATTTTTTTCAAATGAAAAATGTTGAATGAAGTAAATCATTTAAAGCCTTTGGCATTGTGTACTCATTTACGTTATTAATAAATTATAGTATGAATTGATTTGTGTTTTTATTTAATATTTACTTTTAGTATAGTATAAAATTGTATTTTAAAAATTATCGACTATTATAGGAACCCTCTTCAAAACACAATTACAACTGGAAATATGTCTTATTATGACAAATTTCCAATGAATAATTTTGATTTGGTGGAAAGATAACAATTGCGCCGATAAGATTGAAAGGTTCCTTGATACTATATTATAATCATCCTTAGTACGGAATAATTAAAACAATCGGTATAGGTATTAGATTATCTAGCGAACGCGATAAGGGTTGCCCGTGCGCCGATTGAGCAGTCTTCGTAATAACGCGGTTGAATCGCGTCGTGTTGATTTCATTGTTTTAATAATGCACAAACTAGGATTACTATAAGCTTTCAATATGGTGTTGTGTCCGCCCTTCAGATGGGCATCCAAAGGAGGTTTCAATCTTGCTACACCGACGCAAGAACGCAGTAGCAACGACGAGAGGAGAGAAACTATTACTGTAAGTAATTAAAACAGCTTGAATCATACCATACACGTAAGTATTAGTGTTATTGTTCACTATACCTTTAAGACACATTTTACCAAATGAATTAAAAAAACGCTCTTGAAGTTTCTTTTTTTTATATCTCCAGAGTTCATCTACTTAACCCGACTTACAAATAAAATTTCAAAAAATATATATACGGTGGAATTAATAACAACGTTTTTATTATTATTTAAACACCTATAAAGCGGAACGAATTATTTAAGTCTAGGACAGAACAATCAAAGTACATCCGTTCAATTAACAATAATTTTGTAGAATTTATATAATTCTACATGTGCCTGCGGCTTCGCCCTCGTGAAAATCAGTGTCACAAAAGACAAAAGTAGTTATTGTGATTACCATAAGAGATAGCCACATGCTGTCACGGACTGTTTGTAGTATTTTTGTAGATATACTATTTCCTAGTACAGTAGTTCTCTAGTACTTTAGTGTACATATCTCAGTTGGCTTACGCAGCGCACGCATCTAAAGCTTCTGGCAGGCGAGTTTTGCAACTGCGCGACCCTATTTATATAAAAAATATTCTTCAACACTATTTATATAAAACTGTAAAGTACTATTTACCTAAACCTTCCGGAAGAATTGCACTACCTTTTAGTAAAAACCGTACAAAACTCGTTCAGTAGATTTTGAGAAAATCGATCACATACAGACAGACAGCTTTTGGGGATTTTGTTTTATTAAATCTATGTATAGATATATAATTGATAGGACTTGAATGACAATATATTCGCCTAGTGTTCATTATGATTACAAATCAAACAATGCCTAATTTAAACGGTGAGCATGCTCGGGGTTGTACTAGTTTACATCAATATAATTTCTACACGTTCTTTGAATACTTATTATTACTGTATTAATGCGCATTCATTTGTCAAAAATTCGAATAAGTTCATAATATCTTGGCAAAAGTTTTTTCAAGTTGTTTATTAATGTGTGCCTATTTATCTACGGGTTCTTACCAAGTAAAGGCTTCAAATAATAAATAATTAATAGTAGTAACAGTACATTAGCGATTATTATTATGAATTTAAAAAAGAAATGTATATCATACTAACCATCATAAACAGTAAGCATTTTATATAAACTTTAGTTTAAATAAATTAATTTCATGTAGTTAATTAAAATATTCATATTTACTTTAGTCTTTAAAATATTATAGTTGTAATAATCTAACGGTAACGGAGTTGATTCTTACAAAAGTTTTCGTATTTTCAAACATTGGGCAGGCACTTTTCAGTTGAAATTATTCTACTATCCAATTTTTAGTGTCCAAGTAGGGCTATGCCACTTTATTTGAAATTAATTTGAGCAAAATGCAAGCCTGTTTATTAGCTGCAAAATAGTCTTTCCTATGTTACTCTTACTTTCCTAAAATAATCGTATATCTCAGCGATTTATAAACCGTTTTAGCGCTCCTTGACATGTTGCCGCATGCTGAATGTCGATTCCCACTATGAATTTTGGGCGATAGATTGCGAAAAATGCTAAAAAACTGGATATCCTAAACACGACATCACACGACACATCGACGATAGTTTTACGTACCTATCTAAGTAAAAATATTCATGTATACCAAATAATTGGTATACATAAAAAAAAAATTGTACTGTAAAAATTTTGTAATGAGAGGTCAGAATAAGCCGGTGATAGGTGTGCTGGGATTCAATAGAGTTGGCAAATCATTCGTTGGACTGACTTCGCTTCTACGATAAAATTGAATAAAACATTACTTAGAGGATTTTCCTAAACTCATTACTTTAAAACTTTGTTTTCGGTAAAACGCGTATGTACATAAAACATATAACGTTATTGAAGATTAGGTATATGAAAAAAAAAGATTGAACATCGTTCCAGCTTCATATAACTCTGAAGCCTAATTATAGGTATAAATAAATATTTAAAATCAGAATTAGAAGTTCTTTCAAAATCTTACTTCAATTATTTTTATTCAATTGAATATTCTCCGATGAGGGGTGTGGACAGCGATAAAATCTATAAAATCTATTCTATTGTTTATACTTTATAATTATCGATAGCAATCTATACTTGTAATTAGCAGAATTATTTGTAGTGCCGTAGTTTCTTATTATTAAAAAATACGGTCGCCGATATCAACATTTCTATATTATTGAAATTTTTTTGGCTTACTCGTCGCCACGAATGGGTTATGTAACCCGGAACACGTGTAGATGTGGTATATTTCTAGAAATTTCCTTTTCGAAATCTAGCTTTATTGTTTGTTCGGAAATTTTTTTAGGCGCCCGGTAGCATTGATTACGCTAGTTTACAAAATTATTTTTTTTGTTTGTTGCCGCGAATTTTATGGTTGGTAATATTAACTCATGACTTGTTTTTATCAGATCTAACCTCAAAATTGTTTGTGCAGCTCGAGTTCTTTTGTTTTTAATTTTTATAATTTCTTCTTATTATTAATCCATAAAGTGCATATTTAAGTTAAGTTAAGATTAATATTTATAGTTTTTGTGATATGAGTACTTAAAGGAGACGTTGTTTAAGTAATCAAAATAAATTTTACTACATTTGCGGAGAGTATGTTTTTAAAAATTGTCGGAAAGTTATATCAGACTTGGTTAAAAACACCTATACTTTGTACTTCAAAATGTCCTTGGATAAAAATGACAAGTCATAGGCGCCTTATTGTGTTTTTAAATCACATAAGCAGAAAATTCGTTTACTTATCTTTGTCTAATAACACCTAAAAAAGAGAGACAGATAATAAGTCTCATTTCCTTTCTCTTTCTTTAATATGACACATTTTCGGCTGGCTACTCTAGTATCCTCTAGTGCCTTCAGCTCCACGGGTCGCGGGTTCGGGTCCCGCCGGGAGCCAACATTTTCTATAAATGAATTTTTTGGTCACGAGTCTGGGTGTATATTTGTATTTAAGTATGTATTTAAAAAATATATAAGGATATATTCACCAGTTGTCTGTCTACTATAACACAAGAGAAATACTTGAGGTTTCTAATGTGATGTCGTAAATAATTACATTTTTTTCCAAAAGTAATTTTTTTCAAAAAATAAAGTGTGGGGTTGAACCGATTAGTATATAACTAAACTTATTTGGTTATTGCTTCGCTTTGCGATTTTGGTCGTGGAGTCTATCTCCTGATGATGCTTCGGTTGCGGGGCGAAACGATTGTTGAGTTTGTGATAGTGAACGTATATAGTGTTTGTATATTGTGGTGGCGGTGGTGGAGGTTTGTGCATGTGTTTTTACGAATCCTGCATGTATCAGGTATGATAACCGATTGTCCACTTACATTTAGCATTATATATATTTTCTATTTTACTTCTTCGCGGATTATAGCAAAATAATTTTATTATTACTTTTGTATTATGGATCTCCGCAAAGTAACGCCTAATTCTATACATTTTTTTCCGTTAACATTGCAAACCCAGGCTGAACCTACGAGATTTATCAAAATAATGTTCTAAGTATTTGTACACCTTGAAAGTATATGTCTATCTCTTATTGATAACCCACAATAGCATCTTTTGGCATTTACTTTTTACGAAAAATAATGCCTTATGTTCGAAGCAATTTTTATACAATACAGCATAAATCCTTATCCATTTAAATACATTGTTGAATTAATATAGATCAATATAGCCGTTTACAGCATGTAATTTAAGTGAACATTTTCGAAGATATTACAGAGTTAAAATGCCATCGATGTACTCATATAATAATGCTTTCAATTGATGATTATATCAAATACATTATTGAACATAAGTAAAATATTTAAATAATTATTTTATCAGTTAAATAACCAAATCGTAACTCTTTATAAATAAAAAATAAATTTATAAAACTTGTTTTTATATCAGCTAAGATATTTTATTCTACACTATAAAAATTAAATACTGCCAATGCTTTTGTAAAAAACCCTGCAAAGAAGTTACGCATTAAGTTATATTAAAAGTTTTTCACTTTAGATGTGTCGCAATTTTCACAAGCCTTCCACACAAACTAGATATGCTCAAATCATCACAATAATTATTGTTTATCAATATCATCGCTGCGAAATATCTTTAAACATTTACCTACATGCATACCTTGCTTTAAGGTGTTTATCGGTTAAAATCAAATCATTTAATTCTGACAAATGACTATGATAAGTTGAAAATTTCAAGGAGATGGTTTGAAAGATTATAGCAGATATAGATAAGACCTATTTTCGAAAAAATGCTATCACAATCGTTAAGACGGAGTTTAACCCATAAAATTTATTTACTTATGCCGGGTCCTCAAGCAGCGACTTTGATCGACCTCGACTCTCCAGCGACTTTAAGCACCTTTACGTCAGTTTTCTCTTAAGGCGCATGATTTGCGATTTGGTCACATAGGTACACACCATATTGTTTCTGTTGTTAATATTTTACTGACCCTTGTAAGACAGTACTTTATAAAAATTATTTTTTTCTTTATTATTACAGAAACTACCTGAAAATATTACCGATGTCACAAGGATTGAAAATACTGTTACAAATGGAAATATTACACCGTTTAAACAAAGTATCACACTATCCGTTGATCCGGGCGGGTCTAGTAAGAAATCTAGTTATATGAGCATACAGAGTGAAAAATCAAGCAGCAGTTACAATAATTTTAGAGATTCCGAGATCGAACATTTAGACGACCGGAAAAGCAGCGCCGGCCGCAAGACCATTTCAGATTTGGTTCAAATAGATCCAGATAAAAGAAGACATAGAAAAAGAGGAATAATCGCGCCGCACGCACCTCCTGAAACTGGAAGGCTTACTGGTGACTTACAATATGAGAAATTTGCGAAAGATGAAAAGTAAGTAACAAAAAAATGCACTCATTATCATTTCGATTAAAAACAACTCTATCAATGTCGAACACATTGACATTAATACTTTGCTTTCGCAATGTTTTTTTCACTTTTGTTATATTATATTGTTACATATTTTCTTCATTCTACAGATCAGCAGATAAGATCAAAAAAGCCATAATGGCAAACGATTTTTTAAAAAACATAATGGATGACGAGCGTCTATTCGCGGTGGTAGAGGCAATGACTCCACAAGAATTCCCTGCGGGTAGTCTCATGATTCGTGAGGGAGAAAGCGGAAGTCACCTTTTTGTGTCTGCGCATGGACAGTTCGAAGTTCTAAAAGGAGGGCAGGTTGTAAAAAATTTTGGCCCTGGCGAAGCATTTGGAGAACTTGCAATTTTATATAAAGCCAAAAGATTTGCTTCCATACGATGTACGTTATTACATATTTCTAACTCTAATCATTCGTAGGTTTTCAGATATGTGTAACTCGTAAACCCTGGAGTAAAGTAGTACCTCATTGTACTTTTTCTAGTATGGTGATATTTTGATATAGACCTATATAGTGATGCTATAGTAGGATTATATTTGTTGCGTCACAATTCTGTACTTTGACAACGTAACATATCAATACATAATTATAACAAACTCGTATCTACGAAATTTACCTTGTCCTTGAATAATCATTTTTTATCTATTCGCTGTTATTTTTTATATTTAATAACCGTAATTTTATTGTTTAATTTACGGTTTTTAATTGTTTATTATTCAGGTATTACAGAGGCAAAAGTATGGACGTTAGAACGAAGAGTTTTTCAAAAAATTATGGTGCGCAGTGGGCGGCAAGAACAGGAAGACAATTTACGATTTCTGTCGTCTGTACCTCTGCTGCAAGGGATTCATCTAATAGAACTAACGAAAATAGCAGACTTTTTAAAGCGGGTTGGTTTCTTTACTGTGACTATTAATGTAAGTGATATTGAAATTGAGAGACGCTTAAACGTACATTGTGATTTCAGGAGTTCTTCTCGGCTGGAACCGTGGTAGTTCGACAAGGGGATCGAGGAGACAAGTTCTATATCATTCGTGGAGGCACAGTAATGGTGACCAAGCGTGAAGAGGATGGAAGTGATCGTCGGGTTGGAACTCTTCATCGCGGTGACTACTTCGGAGAACAGGCACTCCTGCACGAGGATCGACGACTCGCCACTGTTACTGCAATGCCTCCAGGAGTAGAATGTCTAACGTTAGAACGCGGGTACGAAATGTTTCACTTCTTTTACGATTTTGTTGTCCTCCAGCAGAATTCGAGAAATCAATATGCGAGACAGGGGAGTTTTATGACGTTTTTATTCTTACAGGCCTTTTACAGATCTGCTTGGTGAATTAGAAGAGCTAAAAAATATACGACATTCTGACCCGAGACCATCCCAACAAAAGAAGGCGTCAGTTGTTAAGAGCGGTAAATTTATTTATTGTCATTACCCGTAGCTTATTATATATAATATAATGCAAACAGAAATAGATTTACGGTGACAAATTCGATACGGTAATCAAGTAGATGATTTCATTTACATATCAAAATAAATTTAATGCTCATGATTATTACTTTATTTTATGGCTACGATGATTTACTAATAATTGCCAATAAAAACAAGATTAACTCAATTTTATCTTGGTTTAATAAGAAATTTTAACTATTTTTAACATTGTTACAGAATTTGAGTTTGTGCAGTTAATGGACTTAGAAATCGTCGGCACCATGGGTGTGGGTGGGTTCGGTCGAGTGGAGCTAGTTCAGTATAAACGAGATCCATCACTAACGTTTGCGCTTAAGTGCCTCAAGAAAGTTGATATGGTACAGCAGCAACAACAGGAACACGCCTTTAATGAGAAGAATATTATGATGGCGTGCAACAGCAGATTTATATGCAGGTAAAAAAAGGTTCTGTGGCTGAATTACACGATTTTTTTGCTCTTGCAAATTATATTATACTAGCTCTTAGCCGCGACTTCGTTCGCGTGGACTGTTGTCCTGTGATAGGTCGATAATAGATGGTGCTTTTCAATGTCATCCTATTTCTGTAGAATTAACAGAATTTCTATAGCCTATTACGTTATTATTATATATGCCATAATTCTATAGCCTAATATGTTATTACGGTATTATTGTGCCAAATTATACCGATGTGCGTTCAGCGGATTCGCCGTGAAAGAGTAACAAACATACATCCATACTCACAAACTTTCGCATTTATAATATTACTACGATAGGATTTATCAATTATCTATATATATAAATAGCTTAATTTCTGTTTGTATGATTAAGTTATCTTTTAACGCGACTAGCCCATGTTGATTCTTTAAATAAGCTACACCGGATCAGAAATGAGAATAACACGAATATTTGACCAAATTTTTTTCAGACTGTACCGAACCTTTAAAGATAATAAATACATCTACTTCTTGATGGAACCGGTGTTAGGAGGAGATGTATGGACGATTTTACAAAAACAGCGATACTTTCCAGAAAATATTGCCCGTTTTATGTCTGCATGCGTCGTTGAAGCATTTCAATATTTACACTCGAAAGATATTATCTACCGGGATCTGAAACCAGAGAATTTAATGTTGGATAAACAAGGATATGTTAAACTGGTAAGAAAATATTTATTCATATTCAAAAATAAAATTAAACTATCTCTTTTACTTGGACTTTGTACATTTTTATACCATTATCTATATATTTTATTAAACAAAGTCCCCAAAAGCTGTCTATCTGTAAAAATTTTCTCAAAATCTACGAAACGGATTTTTCTACGGTTTTTACTAAAACATTCTTGCAGGAATTTTTGAAGAAGGTTTAGGTTAAGAGTACAGTTTCGGAACGGCTAATTCGATTTTTGGTGAAACTTTTACTGGATGATAGAGGAAGTTGTTGCTAATTTTTATCCTAGAAGTTCCACAGGGTAGAGATTTACGCGGGAAAACTTTGTGACATACTGTTTTGCATGCAGGCGAAGCCGTTGGTGTAGCTTTATAATTAATTATAAAGCTACACCAGCTTTTTAGCTTTATAAATAATTATAAAGCTAAAAATATAATAATTTTTTTAGACGTATCTTTAAAAAAGCAAACTGTTTTATATTAATTATTTGACACGTATAAAACTGAATATAAAAATTTTAAAAATGAATTATTTTGCGCTTTATTTGAACATTTATGTTAAAATCACCATTATAAATTTCTCCGATACGAAATACGAGTATATATTCCCTTTAATATTTAAATGAGTTGATCTTGTATGTATATATTTTTTTTGCCGAATCTCGGAGACGGCGTCAACGATTTTCATGAAATTCAGCATGTAGGGGCTTTTGGGGGAGAAAAATCGATCTAGGTAGGTTTCATTTAAAAAAATGTTGTTTTATCCCTGTTTTCGGGAAAATGCTAAAATTTATGTTGAATTCAAAACATAATTTTCGCTATCAAATGGCAAGTCATGGTAGATTATTAGGGAAACAGGCGGTCTAAAGAGGTGAAAATACCTAGGTTTGAGCCCATCTCCTTAAATATTTTTATTTTTTGTCAATTTTTTTTTATTCTCTTAAAAAATTACCAAGACTCGGTCACCCAGGTACTTTATATAATTCAAACTACAATGCTGATATTCGATTGCAGGTTGATTTTGGTTTTGCAAAACGTTTATCGACTAATAGTAAGACTTGGACATTTGCGGGTACACCTGAGTACGTCGCTCCAGAAATCGTGTTAAACAAGGTAGGTTTCAATGCGTTGTAAAATAATACTTTCATATTCATTAACTCTATGTACATCAATAAAAATAAATACGATAAAAAAGTCAATGAAATAGGCATATGTGCATTATACCAAAATTATTATAAATAATCATATTGTTTTTATTAAGTTTTACTCCTAATTTATTAAAACAAAAAATCTTAAGTTCTCAACAAGTTAACAATTTTAGTTTTTTCCCTAACCATTATTTTTTCTACGATTCTAATCAGAGAAGAGGTAATCCTAAAAGAACCAAAGTTACTACTATCATGGTGTTCCAAAGATGAAGCACAAATCCGTAGCTTTAGAACGACCTCCACAGACATAGACATACACACTTAAACGTTCGCAAAGACCTGGATCCTAACCGCACAAGACTCAGTGGTTTGGAAAGGGACTTATATCCGAAAGTGGACGAGTAAATAAGCAATTCTAAAGATCGCTGAGATATAATGGGCTTATAAGTACCACATTAATGTATAATAACCTAAGATACATTCGTTGTAAAGTACCGGCCTGGCCTAACAGACCAATACCTCCTCCCTTCTTGATGGTGCAGGATTTCAGGAACTATAACGCTGCTCTGATTTGCGTTAGGTTAAATATTCATCGTACAGTGCATGATGAATTGTTAAATTCGATGAATCAATAAGCATAAACAGAAAGCTCAGACCCCTGAAAGTTAATGTCCGAATTTTGAGCTCGTATGAATTTACTGTCAAACTGCCGTTCGACTTCTCATTCAGTATCATTAGCATTTGGCATCATATCATCACATAAATTATTTAACAATCAGGGCCATGACCGCGCTGTCGACTGCTGGGCCCTCGGCGTGTTCGTTCACGAACTTCTGGTAGGCAAACCGCCGTTCCGCGCAGCAGGAGGTGACCATATGAAGACCTACACGCTTATCCTGCGCGGAATCGATGCTGTAGCCTTCCATCCACGTGTTCCTAAATCTGCACAACTACTCATTCGCAAGCTGTGTCGAGCCGTACCGGCGGAACGACTTGGATATCTGAAGAATGGAATTGCTGACATTAAAAATCATAAGTATGTGACATAGGGATAGTAGAATGCCTTTAACACTATTAGAAAATGGGTAGCAGTAGGTAATATTACAAGCAAAATAAACATTTATAATTAATGATAAATTTTGCAATTGTGATATATGGTATGTTTTCATGACTGCATTAGCTATATTTGATTAAAAAAAAATAACTGTACGGGCTTTAGTTGACGAGATTGGTACAGTAGGAGTTGACAAGTACCTACTGATAAATTTTGTGAAGATGTTGGAAAAATTCTAAAATTTTCACTTTATAATACAAATATTTCGAATTACTGATATATTAATTTTTTTAATACCATATAAACTATTTTATTTTACATCCAACAGATGGTTCTTAGGCTTTGACTGGGAAGGACTTCGGGAGGGCAAAATAAAAGCTCCATTGATTCAACCCGTCGCCAACGACCTGGACCTTACCAACTTCGAAAAATATCCTAAGGATAAGTTACCACCGGATGAAACTTCAGGATGGGATATTAATTTCTAAATCCTATACACAACAGGAATTTGGGATATCTACTCGATGTTGATATTTACGGGAGAAGTTCTAGAGGTTTTGTTACTAAAGACGAGAACAGTTTACAACTAACGGTCACTGTCAGTCTATTATTATTTGTCACACGTTGAATATTTAGGATTGAAATATTTTCATCAAATTGTAACTTATGACATATTCTTGCATCTTAAATGATATCGAATCATCTGTAAATTAATTCATTTATTTTTAATCATAAAAACTTTATAAATATTGATATTGAAATAAAAGTAACTTTATTTTAATTTTGTCTTTTATCATTTTCCTCAAAACTTCACTGGTAGTAGAAGATACCTTCTAAATTTTTTTTTGTAGTTTAACGCTGAGACCACATATTAGAACAAGCAATACATTACAGTGCCCTAGGTGGAATCTTGTAAGTTCCCGACAGTTCTTTCTCCACAAGTACGGAATAGACTTCTTTCTTGAATTTTTCTACGAAGTTATGCTCTGGGATGTTACCATTGGACCAAAAACCGCGTGATAGACCGCCAAAACTATGGAAGGATAGGAACATATAGGACTAGCGGCCAATACTGATCACTGTACGGGCCACTGTTACACGACGTGGCGATTGCGGACAAAAGCATTGCCAGGCTGTAAGGAGAGTAGAGCAGCACGCTTATATATATAGGCATGAGTTATATATATGCAGAATTCGTAAAAAACATGCACTACAAACCAACACCTTTAGCAGTACATACATTCACTTCCACAATTTCAGCAATCGTTTCGCCCGATAACCGAAGCATCATTAGGTATCATCAGTTGTATCAAGCAACTCCGCAAAGCAATGTTTAATTCTATAAATTATAAGAAATTATAGTATAAGATTTGTTGTGTAATATTACATTATTATAATTATAGTTTATTTTTTAATACTTTATATGTAAATGCGCTTTAATCTCCATTTGATTTTCTACTTTTTCGTTAAATGTGTGACAGTTAATTAAATTATTGTCTTTATCAGTTGCATCGGAACCACTATTATTTTAACTTAATAAGAAAGCAGGGCATGTTTAACACGGTTTGTTAAAATGTAGGTTACGGGCCGACCTCACACTCCGCTCCGCTTTGCGGTTGCCACAATGTCGCATATGCATGAAAATAGAAAAACTAAGACAGATACCTCAACCCAATATTCTGGATTAAACTAAAGACTACACAATGGTTTACAGTTTTATAGATTTAATACAGTATTCCATCGAGAGTCGAGACTCGAAACTAGCGTTCATGTAAAAGCCGCGTATCACAAGGTTCCAAGTCATCCAACTCGATTCGAATTCAAGCGTCAATCGCCAGTTCCCATCGCGCGTGGTTAAAAGAGACTCGCGTCGCGTGCTTGCTCATCCTTCCATCGCGATCTCTCCGAAACATACAATAATCTGATGAATAAAATACACTATACGGCCGTCGGATCGTTTATATCCATCATAACCATTACAGAGACAATGAACAATAGTTAAAATTACAATAATAAATACTACGGACGTGCGGACTTTAAACGTGAAGTGCCTAATGATTTCAAATTTATTTTATGTGAATCACATTTGGATGTTTGTTTTTTGCTAAACTTGAGAAGGAGATTTTAAAGGTATTAAATCCTTACTGTTAAGAAAATACCAATGTTTATCAAATAAATTATTATGGATCACTTAACACATCGCATAATTTTATACATTTTTCGATGCATACAAGTATGATATTGACCGTTTAATATTCTAAAATTCTAAATTAACACAAAGTTATTTTTTCTGTTGTTGATCGTTTTTATAGGAAAACTATGATAGCTATGGTTAGTAAAATCATAGTCACTGATGGACTGGGTATGTAATTATTGCGGTACTAGATGTGCATTGCCCTTCGAAAGTGCGTGATAGTTTTATTATTTCACTTACATTCTCATTTATAGTAAAAATTATTAAAGTCATTGGTCTGGTTCTACCCACTTATTCGATGCTTTAATCCGACTAGTTTATAATACCTTCGTTAATTTGTATCGTTACTTTTTACTTTTATTGTAACCCACTTGAGATCTAAACATATTCCTACATTTGTATGTTTCAAACAGGTGACAAAAAGAGATGAGACTAACGATACCAATTTTTGAAATACCAGTAGGTATTTATGGTGACAATATGCGGTTACTGATGTAACTATTATTATACAGAGAGGATGTTGTACGGATACATATCAATGTTTGAAATTTTCCTCACATATGTTTGTGTATATCTACACCTTATCTGATCATCCTTAACCTTCTTAGAGTATATTGTTTACATATAATGTTTACACCTATTTCAGAGGACTTTACTTATACAAATTTATTCGAATTCTAGAAAGATTATTTAAAATATTGAAACACATTGACCTCAATATATATTTTAACGTGCAATTAGATCGAAGTATATATTTTATTTGCATCTAAACTATTGCTGCAAATATCATGAACACGTTTTACTACACCGGTGAGCCGGAAACTAAAGTTGTTGGAGTTAAGGTCGCCCCATTCGAAGGAGGATCACCTAAATTTGGCAGAAGTTGCATCATGTATCTGACTGTAGTATATTAAAATCATCAATCTTTTCTTAACTATAATATAAGCTATATTAATAAATTACTTATTGTGTCGATAACAAATAAGTATTTGTCATGTTTTTGCTTTTATAAAACTTGTTTATTCTAATTGTAATTTTTATGTTTTTAGCGAGCTGGTATAAATTGTAAAACGGAAATAGGTGAAATATTATATGGAATACACACTAAAGAGCACTTAAAATGCATTCATGATATAGATTCAATTTATAAAGTAGTAGTTTTATGTTGAACTAATTTAGTTTGTTTGCCAATAGCATAATAATAGTTCTCAGTGCAAGTTTTAATTTATATTCAAATTCATTGTTTATTCAAATATATATAATTGCATTGAATTTTAGTCGATGTTGATGTTACAATCATCTTGTTTACTAAATATCGCTCGTACGAAATAGAACCAACAAGAAAGTTGGCAGTAGGTAATTGTTTTCTTTTACCTTTCAATAATTCAGTAAATTAATTTATATATTTCTCAATGCCACTTTTTGTTCCATTGCTTAGTTTCGCCGTGAAACAGAAAAAATATAATGTTACCAGTTAAAGGAATATTTTAACCAAAATAATAACAATATATCAACGATTTCCTAATTTATACCCGCAAGCATGATAACAAACAACATTGTGCAACGTAACATTAACCCATAACAAACTGAGTAAATCTTGATAATAAAACAATTTATTCGTTTTTATGACTTAAGACCACTGATCTATTCTTCTATTTGTTGCTAGGGCTTTATGGGAACTTTCTAAGATATAGTGTGTAAATAATTCAATTTTGTTTTTTGTCCATAAATTCTCTTTATACTCAAGATTGATGATATCAGCGACAATCCCGATATATCGTCAGTTTTCAACACTAAACTATTCTATCTACGAGCATATATAATTAATTGCTTTAAATTATATAGAAATATTATAGCAAGTTAGAAGTACTTTTCGGAAATATAAGCGAAAGGTCAGTGAAGAATTCTTTTTTAAGGAGTTTGATGTGAGTTTAACTTTCTTCTAGTTTATTAGATAAAAACATCGTTTACGAGGCACATTACACCGGTCTGTTACAAGACCTCGTTTACTAGGTATGACTTGATTCCTCTTATGAATGAAACTTGCTACTAATGTTAAAGTGAAATAGTCTTGAGTTGAAATAAGTTTCGATAAATGCAAGTTTTTTTTTTATTTACAGCAAAAATGTACAAGTTATATCTATCTTAAACTACTTACACGCTAGGACTATACAAATCATGCCTACGTGGAATGGTACAAAGAAGGCTGGCAGCGTTTCCGCGCTGAATCGCTAAGCTGATTCTTTGTGCGAAAAAGGAGCCAGCCCTCTTGTCACCTGAAGAGGCAAATAACCGAGGTGTTAAACGGATAAAAAAAATTTGCACTTTCACTCCATGGCCCTTGGGTCTCAACTGCACAGTTCACAAATATATAACTCTCGATGAGAGATGCATACTTCCGCCGTTTGCCGTATTCGGCAATTTCCGCCGCAGATCCGGGTCTTGACGATGATGCATAAAATATATTATTCAACACTTAATTTACGAAATTTTTTGAGTCCTTAGGGACTCCTTCCTAAGTCCTTTACTTTAGTTTATTAACAAACCCATATAAAATTTGTCTTTTTCATTTGGTTATTTATTTACATTCTTTTCTTTAACTACCTCTGAAGTAGAAATCAAATAAATACATTCGATGATAGTTAAGTTAATATTATGATAAATAAATTATCAGTAGAATAAGTTTGTTTTTTTATATGTTGTATAACTATGAGGATATATATCCTTATAGTTTCCCTTTCCCCGGTCAAAATCATGTATTGTACTCGTATATGTAATTCTGGTTGTTCCCTTTGTCGGTTAACGGAACTATGAATAATGCGTTAATTAAGCATGACGAAGTAGGGAGAACTGTTTCTGCATCATTTATTTTTTAGTTACATAATTAAAAGTATGTAAAATCTAAACTGTTTAATATAGTTTGTACAAACAGGTTTTGGAAATACATGATGACAATAATATAAACACTTTCGACTGTAACAGTAAATTGATTGTTGGATATTATTATAAGAACCTTTAACACACCATTTTATTTATTTTATCTATAAAGAATACAAATTGAATAACAAACTCAATAAATATGTGTAGTAAATCAGTATTATGTAATACGAGCTCTATGGGCTGTACCTGTGATTGCGATCGCGTCAATTTGTGTTTAAATACCCACAAATATGTAGATATTCTGTTTCCGGAAAAAAATAGGATTTTTTTAATTGTACCAAATTCTATCATTCAGCGGTTTAGCGGTGAAAGCATAACAGAAAGACTTTCGCATTCATTATATTAGTATGAATATAGATTTACCTTGTTTTTGAAAAACGGAATTTTTATCCTATATGTTAGTGTAGAATATATGCTTCAATAGTGCCAGATTTGATCAATATTGCTCCAGCGGATTAGCTGTGAAAGAGTAACAAACAGACAGCATTTATAATATTAGTATGAACTGATTAATAAGCAAATACCACCGTGTGGTATCTGGCTGAGTAGAATAGACCGCACTCATTTCTTACCGAGATGTCGTAAAAAGCGACTAAAGTAAGTTAAGATCTACCGTGTTGTATCCGTTTGAGTAGAATAGACCAACCTTTTTCTTACCGAGGTATCGTAAAATACGACTAAGTTAAGTAGACGTCAGGCAGGCGGGCGGTCGTAAAATATGTAGCCAAATCATGTGACAACATTTTATTAGATGTTGTGCTGCCCCTACTTAGAGTGGGATAAGGGCAGGAAGATGGTGATGATTCGGGTTAAAGAATTTATTTTCTCAAAGAATTTGTACATTCACTTACTGAGAAAATCATGATTATGATGATGAGCATATACTCGTAGATGCACACCAACACAATACAAGTTTACTTACACATCCTCATCTATATCTATACATCTATACAAGTTTAGGTACTTATATAATTGAATTTGAATTATGAATATTATTATTGTTAACATATAAAGGACAAGTAAGCGATGGATGCGGTTTGCGCCGCTAGCGACGGCGCGTGTCCGCCACGCGCAATGTCCGCAGCCTTGCACTCGTTCAACCTGTACTGCGCCGCCGTGTCCGCCGCTCTCGTTTGCGCCTGCTCTTCTTCAAGACCACATTGGTTTGTACAGCTAATATAGGTTTAGACCAAAAGATTTTTCTAAAATTGACATCATATAAGTAAGTAACGGCCTGTTACTATCCCACTGCTGAGAATAGGCCTCTTCTCTCCATTTTTGTAGAGAAGGATTGGAGCTAAGATCTACCACGCTGCTCCAATGCGGATTGGTAGGTTATAAATACCTCCAGAATTCTCTAGAGATATGCAGGTTTCCTCACGATGTTTTCCTTCACCGAAAAGCGTGTGATAAATTGCAATTATCAATTAGACACATAAGTTTTAAGAGAAAAACTCATTGGTGTCTGCCTGGGTTTGAACCCGTAATCGTCTCTAGAGATTCACACGGTCGCACCGCTGGGCCATCACAGCTTTTTTGACATCATATACTGCGATTTTATCCGAAGTCAGATCACTTTGAATGGTGCGATTATAACCGTTTGATGAGTAATACATCATTTTCAATTTATATCTGTTCGTATTAGATAGTTTATATCAGTTTATATCTGTCAGCATCAAATGAACCGTTAGTTTCTTACTTACTTTTTTCCATTGCTACCAGCTAATAAACGTGTAATTTCATAATAACTAATAATTATAGTCCTCTTAATATATTTAGAAGTAGAAATTTTAAATAATAAATTATCACACTAACAATCGTATGCATAAAATAATATTTGAGTTGTATAATTAAAATAACTAACTTTAATGCATATGTACATTTTAGCAATTTCTTATGGATAAACGTTAAATAACCGAAATTACGTAAGATGTAATTTCGGAAAAATTTAAATCCTTCATTCGATATATCTTGATTTAGACACAAAAAATAATGTAGAATCTACTGTCTAGTATTGTAATTACTTCATAAATAACGCTACTATTTTATAATATGATATTTGTATGTTAAAATATGTTTATAATAATAATTACCTATCTATTATAAAAGTATTCATTTATCATAGCCAAAAATTCACAATAAATGTTTGTCCAAATGTCTCTCCAAAACTAAATAATTAAGTTCGTCCAAAAGTACAATAACACTATTAGTTTACACATTAATAAATTTAAAAAACTGATACTGTAAACTAAACATATAAACTTGTTGTATGTTTATCTTACTCTTACCTTACCATCGCAATACAGTAGAATGCATAAATCGTTGCAAAATTCAATGACATGCAATCATTTTTGTAAAGAAAATTGTAAAATGTAAAATATATATGTATATGTATATGAATAAATGTATGTAAAATATTTACTGTAACGTACTTCTATAATATAATTTTTTATGTCTTTTCAACATCCAATTCTAGCAGCAAGGCGTTAACAATTGTAATTGAACTAATATAACATAGATAGGACGAAAAATTCCGGTATCTTTATTACATTATAGGTGCGGCATTAGATGGCGGTGTCAAAATATCCGTGGGATAGCGAGTCTTGCACTAGGGGTGACATGGTGTTGTGGTGCAGCTGCGGCTTCCCTCAGACCGGCAGATACTGTGGGACTCGTCGCCGCTCTCATGCCACCTCTCTCCTGGTTGGCGTCTGCTGTACTCCACGTGTCCCTGTGGACGAGGCGCTCTACTGCTCCTATTCTCTACTTAGCAATCTATTGGTTGCTGGCAGCCGCTTCATCAGGCTCAATGCTCTACAACAATTTGCTGTTATTTGGACCTTCAACCGACAGGGTCGATATATACATTCAAGCAATTTCAACGTTTTTCTCTCTAATTATTTCTGGAATCGACTGGTTATGTTTTTATGATGAAGTAAGTAGTGTCTGCCTATAGCAAATGATTATTTTCTGATTTTTAAAATTCTGACGTTTAAAAACAACATGAAATAAAAATCTTTGTTTTAGAGTTTGTTTATTTGTTAGAGTAGTTAATTAATTTAATTACAGTCAAATTGGGTAACTTTGAATTTTCGGGTAACATTGAATAAAACGACTAAACTAATTCTTATTTTTTTTTAATATTTGTAAACGGTAGGCTGTTAACTATGACAAGTTGACTTTATTTGACAGATCTATCTTTTATTCATTCAGAACATAAATTATAATCTTACCCATGTTACGAAAATCCTCTAAATTCAAGGATTTTTGGTTTCCGAAATAATTCGATTCAAAGTTACCCAAAACTCAAAATAACTTTGAACACGCACAAAAGCATATTTTTTTTCCATTTCCTTTCTAGTTACTTAGTAATACAGTCAGTTATTCTAAAGCTCGGTATAAAAGAACACTCATTATTCATCAAAACCTTAAAAAAGGTCATCCAATTTTTTTATATTCTGAATAAACTGAAAAAGTCATTCAAAGTTACCCAATTTGACTGTACTAGTTTAAAATTTAATTTTATACTGATAAACATAGTTTGAATTATATAAATAGAAATACAACAAGGAAAAAGTGTTAAATATTTTATTTGCGGACAAAGCATTGGTTAATTTTCCAATTGGTCGCACAATTATAGTTGTAAATTAGGACCTTACGTTTTGGTCATAGATTTGGAAACTACTTCCAGGTCAAACTCCTTAAATATCAGTGTCGATATACTTGTATTATTAATGCCCAAGTAGGAGACGCCAGACGCCAGCCATAAGTGACTAGACATTTGTCTGGCGCCATGCTTCCTTCAGTATCCTATAGTCATCAGCTAATAAAACATTTAACTAAGAATAGTACTAATTTTAGAGCGTTTTTTTTCATATTCACAAGAATTACCTAAAGCTATTGTTTACCTTAAACTCAATTTCTTTAATATAGATCAAATAAAATAAATTCATTACAATATTATATATCGTAAACCTTAAATTTACTGCCCCTGTTAAATTTATTTTTGTGGACGGAGACAGAGACGGGGCGGAATTTTTTTATTTTTGCAATTTAAACATTTGGAAAATTAATACATAGTCCGAATAGAGAATACTAGAATAATTCAATATATTACATATTTTTACGTGTTTTGCCTTATACCTTAAACTAAATAATATAAAACATTCAATTTACGTTTGCCTGTTTGCCGCATCTTCGTGGACAAGATCTCTAATATTGTACGTTTTCCAACTAAAGATAGAGTTTTACATCGCGTAATGCATCTTCGTAACTTTTATCAATAATTTAAAGTTATGCAATTAATTTTTTAGGTATATACTTCAATGAGTTACAATTTTACAGGTTACGAGCCGAATATCTTCTGGACACAAAAGTTCAAGAACATATGAGAATTCTTATTACATTTATAATGAATCACATTTTTATTCCAAAATAACTTTCTTCTGGTTAAATTGTTTACTGTACAAGGGATATTTTATAACCAACGAAGACAATTTTGGAGAAATACCCGAAAATGAGAAATCCAAAATATATTATGAAAAATTCAAGAGATTATGTAACTATCGAAAGGTTATTCCTGCATTAATGCATTAAATATTTTACATTTAGATTCTCCTATTTGTTATAGGGTAAACTAACCTATTCTTGACACCTATCCAATTAATTGACACCCTAGCAATTTTCTTCCCAAAATAAGAAAATAACAACTCTAAATAGTTCCATTTGTATCAATTTTATTAGGTAATATCATAATTTCTTATTTCGGCACCAAAGGTTGCAATAAAAATAATATGTCGACTAATCAGCTGAATGAAAAAGAGCACATAATTAATTAAGTAATAATCGTTATCGTTTTCTTAAAAATTTGACAAGGTAAGTATCTTACAAGTATTGTTAAAACATTCTGTTTTCAGTGTGAAATACGTCTATTATAGTGTTATTGTGGTGGTTATAGTACGAGTTAACTAATCGATAAGATTTATTTCAAAATTTTTGTTGTAATTGACTTTGTTTTATTGTGTCAACATATGGTCCACTGAAAGTACCAGAATACCAATACATTGACATCCATGTAAATAAATTGGATTTTGTAAAACTAAGGTCACAGAATATGTAATCGTTTTTTTAATCAATTTTCTTGTTGAAAATCCTTTCAGCTTCATACAAGACTGCGGTTTAATAATGTAAAATTGAAAATATTTAAAAGATTGACCGCCGAGTTTCTTTCTGGTTCTTCTCGGTAAGAGCAACATTCCGAAACAGTTGTAGCTTAATTAATGATATTGTTTCTTGACAATACAAAAGTGCTTGTAAGAGCTTATTTGAATAAAGATATTTTGATTTAATTTGATTTAATACATAAAATATAAATAAGGTACCTATCTGCGTGCTTTACTTGGTTTTCATAAAAAAACTGAAGGGTGTCAATAAACTGGAATTTGAAGTGTCGATAATAGGGAAGTCTGTGTCAATATTTGGGTAAACCACTGCAATTCGATAAATATCATAAATTCAATAACAAATAATATCCTAGTTAGAATTTGATTTTATTGGCAACATCTTAAAATAGTTGTCTATATTTACCAAAATTTATCGTTATTTGGAAACACTGTGGAAAGCTTATATTTATTTATTTTTATACGCTCGTTCTAAAAGTGTCAATAATTGGGTACTTTACCCTATATATATTGCCTTGCAGATCGCGAAAGGCGCAGAGAAGGGGTCCAATATATGGCTTTGTTATGCGCGAATGATGTGGCCAAATTTCTACATAGGTGGAATATTAAAACTTTTCAGCGATTTTTTATCCATTCTGCCAGTTCTAGGATTGTCAGTAATTATTAAATATATAGAAGATCCACAAACTTACGACACAAAGGCTGACCTTACTCTAAAAGAATTTATCTCAAATGGATACGTGATGCTTCTCATAGTGACATTAGCTCTTATTTTTCAAGCAATTTTGTCGCAAAATTCGACTCATTTAATAACAGTGGAAGGTACGAGGTTAAAAATAGCTTTGCAAGTGAGTACACCAAATATTAAACAGCTTAGTCAAACGTAATTATAGGATTATTTTGCTTGATTCCGCGGTTTTTTCTATCAATACCTTCGTACTATACAATTCCGGAAAGTAGCGCCGTAATTTTTTTAAATAACTTCATTTCAGACTATGATTTACGAGAAATGCATGCGTTTAGCACTTTGGTCTACAGAAGTCGATGTTGATGAAGAATCACCACTTCTACACAATCCTGAAGAGGAAGCTAATACACAGTCTGGACTCCTTATAAATCTGATATCACAGGATACATATAACGTTATGTCTTGTGTATGGATTTGCCATTATACGTGGGCTATACCGTTAAAGGTTAGGAATCATTAGGTATTCAATTATTGAACCGATGCAGTTATATTAAATAAGTCGATTTGTTTCCTTTCAGGTAACTGTAATTTTGTATTTGCTTTACACAAAATTGGGTATCAGTGCAATAATAGGCATTGCAAGCAGTTTCATATTTATAATCCCCTTACAATTCTACATTGGACAGAAAATTTCAGACAACGCCAGAGACACCTCAAAGTGTACGGACCATAGGGTTTCTAAGTTATCCGAAATTTTACAAGGCATGAATGTCATAAAATTATACGTATGGGAAGATTTATTTAATGAAAAGATATTACAACTAAGAGAGGTAGAATTAAAGCTTCTGAATAAGGACTCCGCTTATTGGAGTTTCCTAAGTGGGTATTAATGTTATGATAAATTAATTTATACAATATAAATAATTATTAGTATTACATTAGTATTAGTAGTTCTAATCTGGTTTGGCAAGATACCTGACCAGAACACACGACCTCTATCGATGCATCTTATAGTTGCTAGAATCTCGGCTGTTCGTAAATATTTAATAATTTTATTTAGTTCGTAATATATTTCTTTTTGTCTCTGGGCAATTGTCATTTTTTTTATTTATCGATATGTGGGTAGCAATTAAAGCGCCTCTCGCCGATCGGTTCGTCTGTCGCCGTGAGTGTCGACGTGAGCGCGGAACCTTCGCTAATGGCCGCTCGATCGCTATGCATTATTCGTGTCAAATCTAGTGTAAAAACGTAAACAATTCGTCTGCAATATTACGTGCAGTGCCTAACATTTAAGTGTCGTGTCAAGTTTCGGACTCGAAAAAGTGTTACTGTTCGTACGAGTAACAATTCCCCTGGCGTCACAAGAAACGGCCGGCCGCCGGCGCATTTCGAGGACTTCGAACCTTCCAGTGCACGGTGGCAGTACAAAGGCATCGAAAGGTGGGTGGTGCTGAGTTGTTACTACGTATCGGTAATAAATTACGCATTGCCCAGAGGGATAGAAAATAGTTAACGCCCTGAACCCCCCTATACAGTCCACTTTAAATTACCTACCAGCGACCTAGGGTCCAGGGACCAGGTTCCTTTTAATTAGGGAACATTTCGCTACATTAATCTGGACCTTCGCGCCGGATGCAATTTATTTTCTATTCTTTTTAAAAGATTAAAAAGCAGTTTTGAGTGACGCCATTTTGTCTTTCGTATAATTCGTATTCGTATATATTCTTAAAATAAACTTAATTCGCTTTCGTAAATTTCTACCGTTTAATTCATTATAAATATTATCAGTGCCATTCGTTTCGTAATCCATTAATTCGTAAATAAAGTAAGAAATCCTTACTAGTTCGTAACTTCGTATATTATATTAGGTTAATTTATATTTCGTTAAATTAACTTGAAATCTATTCGTTTTAATATTCAGCTGAATTAGAAATAGTGTGTAATAATCGGTTACTGCTATTTTTAATTTTCGATATTTCGTTTACATATTCGTACTATTCGTATTCGTTGTTAATACATTGTTCTTACATAATTATTTTCGTCTTTTATGTTTGAACAAAGTATTCGTAATATTAAACAAAACATTTAATTCGTTAATCATTCGATGATAATATTATATTTTGTTTTTAAAACTTAGACGGTAGGTTACACCTCGTAGTTGCATCGAGCGGCAAAAGTGGTTTTTATATGTCACGACTACGACACGACATTCGACTTTTACAAAAATATTAAATTTTAATATTTCGATTAATTTTTAATTTTTATTTCGAAATTTATTACGTGTAACCATTTAGGTGCACGGTAGTGATTAAGCCAAGTTTTATTTTATTTTTATTATTTTTCATTTCGGATTCTTTAAATAATGGCCGAGTCGAGTGAATTTATTGCTCTGATGCATAAAAGGAATTGCTTAGAGCATGAGTTAGACACAATCGTTCAACTAGGAATGGATGCAAATAACAATAGAGATTCTTATTGCAAATTTATGGTTTCTTGTATCGGACTTACACGGATACAAGATCAATTCGATCAAATTCAATCGTCCATTGAAAGTTTGGAACTTAAGGACACAAACACTTTGAGTCCTGATCATAGCAACATCCGTTCGGCATTTAATGATTTAGTTCGAGATATACTGGCAATCAAATTCGGTTTCGAAGATTCGAATTCGAAATCCGAAGTTGATCGAAATTTGGATACTGATGAAAAATCGGCAAATATTTCTGTACACTTACCGCAATTATTTGTACCCACATTCTCTGGAGATTATAAACAGTGGAATTCGTTTAGTGATCTATTTATCTCGTTAATTGATCAAAATAAAAATCTATCAGACGTAGCTAAATTTCAATATTTACTATCATATGTTCGTGGTGACGCGAGTAAGTTGCTGAGGGGTTTGCCGATCACTGGTAGCAATTATAAAAAAGCATGGAGCATTTTAGAGTACAACTATAAAAATGAACGTCTCATAGCCATGCAACATATGGATTCTTTATATAAGCTACCTAATTTAAATTCGCCGTCCGCTACAGGACTTCGTACTATCCTTAGCGGATTTTTAGAAAATATTGGTGCATTAGAGTCTATGGGGTTCCATGTTGATGAGTGGGATTTTATTTTATATTACATGCTTTACCGAAAAATCGATCCTAACACTCGTCGTGATTTCGATAAATCAATTGCGACCAATATTATTCCTAAATTTTCTGAACTTCAAGAATTCTTGAATCGTGAAATTATTGCTTGGAAAAGTTCTCGCCCAACGTCACGTTCACTATCGTGTCACTCTTCTACGCAGATAGATCGTTCTCGCGCTACTTCGACTTTCATTACTTGTCCAAATTCAAGTAATTCGTCGCATTCGAATTTGGGTGCTTCTAAATCACACTATAATTGTATATTTTGTAAACAGGGTTCTCATTCGTTATTTTCGTGTAATTCGTTTAAACAGAAGAAATCGTATGATCGTTTTATATTTGCTAAGCAGAAGAGGCTTTGTTTGAAATGTTTAAAGCCAATGCATGGTACTGACGATGCTTGTGCAAAAATCTGTTGTTCGGTTTGTAATGCAACACATCACAATTCATTTTTGCATTTCGCGAATAATCCTAAAAACGTTGAAGATACTAGTCCAGAAACAAATGTAAATTCGGATGAGTCAGCTAATGTCGTCTCGTTATATTCAACACAATCTGCTAAACAAAATATGGTGTTACTTTCGACAGCCATTGTTTTAGTTCGCGATTCGTCGGGTAAATTTGTAACTGCTCGAGCTCTAGTCGATCCGGGCTCTGAAACTTCATTTGTTACTGAGGACTTAGTATCTCGCCTCGGGTTGTCTCGTCACAAAGTAGGCACGCCAATTCAAGGCATCGGTGATTTGACTACATGCTCGAAAGGCTGTGTAACGACAGTTATAAAATCACGTATCGATTCGGGACCAGAGTTTATCCTTCGTGCTTTGATTTTGAATCATATAACGTCGAATAAACCTTCGAACTTTATCGACCAAAAATCGTGGTCTCATGTCAAACATTTGCTTCTTGCTGATCCAAATTATAATTTACCGTCTTCAGTAGATATTATTCTCGGAGGAGATATTTACGATGACATTTTCGTTGGTGAAGCTATTCGTGGCCCTCTTGGAACTCCAATGGCAATTTCAAGTTCACTTGGTTGGCTTCTAATCGGGAAAGTTGATCTCAAGTTCGTTCGTAATGATAATACTAATAAAAATATTTCGTCTTTCGTTGTTTCGAATCAAGAAAGTCGTCTTGATAATGCAATTCGTAAATTCTGGGAGATTGAGTCGATTCCAGAAAAATTAATTATCTCTCCTGACGATGAACAGTGTGAAAAAATATTCGTTCAATCACATAAGCGGTTGGAGTCAGGAAGATTCGTAGTCTCACTTCCATTTCGGGATGGTGAGCCTTCTCTTGGTGAGTCGCGTTCGTTAGCGTTAAAACGCCTGCTTTCTTTAGAACGTCGTTTTGCTCGTGATGATCATTTTAGAAAATTATATTTCGATTTTATGTCGGATTATTTGGAATCCGGTCATATGGAACTCATCACAGGTGAAGTTAAAGATGCTCACTACTTTATACCACATCATGGAGTGCTTAGACCTTCAAGCTCGACCACTAAGTTAAGAGTAGTGTTCGATGCATCTGCTGAAGCAAGTTATGGTGCTTCTTTGAATGATACCCAACTTATCGGGCCTAAGCTACAAAAGGATGTAGGTGAACTTATTTGTAGTTTTCGTTTCCATAAAATCGCTTTTACTGCCGATATTCGAAAAATGTACCGGCAAATTCTAGTTAGTGAAAAACATCAAAATTACCAATTAATTTTGTGGCGCACAAATTGTGAGAGTGAGCCTCAAGTTTATCGCCTAAAAACGGTGACTTACGGTCTTTCGTCGTCACCATTCTTAGCAATTCGTGTTCTTCAACAGTTAGCTTCGGATCATCAATCGGATTATCCGGAAGCTGCTGAAGTTATTCGTCGCTATACTTATATGGATGATGTTATAAGCGGTTCTGATTCGGTAGAATCTGCCATACATCTCCAAAATCAGCTTTTGAATTTACTTAAAGACGGAGGATTCGAACTTCGTAAGTGGTGTTCGAACAGTTCGGAATTTTTACAGTGTCTTCCAGATACAGCGAAAGAGGTTGACGCATGTACTGTTTCGTTAGATGAAGACCATTTGGTTAAAGTCTTAGGCTTGGCATGGCAGCCAGTCAAAGATATATTTTCGTATCACGTGAAACCTTTGCATGACAGAGTGACAAAGCGCGTAATTTTGTCTGAAATTGCTCGTATTTTTGATCCTGTCGGTTTCTTATGCCCTGTTATCGTTGCTGCCAAAATTCTTATTCAAGAGCTTTGGTTAGCTGGGCTCGATTGGGATGCAGAGGTTTCAGGTGAGATCAAACAAAGATGGTTGCGTATTGTTTCTGAATTTGCTGAGTTGTCTAACATTCAAATTCCTCGTTTCGTACCTACTCAATCTTGTTATGTTGAGCTTCATGGGTTTTGTGACAGCTCGGAATCAGCGTACGCTGCTGTCATATATTTAAGAGTCATACATCCAGATCAACATGTTAGTGTTCACATTTTTGCTGCTAAATCTCGAGTCGCACCATTAAAGAAGTTGTCGGTACCTAGATTAGAGCTATGTGCCGCTTCTCTTTTGTCTTCGTTATTCACATTCGTTCGTCGTGTACTTGATTCCAAGATCAGTATCACTCAAGAGGTGGCTTGGACTGATTCTAGCATTGTTTTATGCTGGTTACGTGCTGCACCACATAACTGGTCAACCTATGTCGCAAATAGGGTCGTCGAAATCCAAAATATTCTTGCTCCTAACAAATGGAGACATGTTCGTTCAATCGATAATCCCGCAGATTGCGCTTCGCGCGGGCTCTCACCTTCTCAAATAGAACGCCATACTATTTGGTGGTACGGTCCATCGTGGTTATTATTACCAGAGGACCAATGGCCTCTAAGCAATGTTGATATGGACAGCACAAAGATTCCTGAACGTTGTAGTCCAAAAAGGTCAACTGTCCTTACAGTTGAATGCAGAGAGGAACCTTCGTTTTTTAATCGTTATTCTTCGTTTCATAAATTGATTAAAATAATGTCCTATTGTCGTCGCTTTATTCATAACTGCCGATCTAAGAGTAGCAAGTTCACAGGTCCTCTCTTAGTATCAGAACTTCAATCTACAACACTTTGTCTAGTAGGTATTGTTCAAAAAATTTCGTTTGCGCAAGATTTACAAAATCTCGAATCAGGTAAATTTTGCAGTACGCGGTTACAGCGTTTAAGTCCATTTCTAGATAAGCAGGGTCTTATCAGGGTGGGCGGTCGATTAACCAATTTCGATGCAAAATTTAGTAAGAAACATCCATTAATTCTTCCTCCAGAAAGTAATTTTACTAAATTACTTGTGAATTATTTTCATGAAATTAACCTTCATTCGGGCTTACAAGCCACACTAGCATATATAGCTAGATGTTACTGGATAATTTCAGCCAGACGAGTCGTTAAGAAAAGTATTTTCCAGTGCGTAAAATGCTACCGTTATCGTGCCATTGCATTAGAACCGAAAATGGCTGATCTGCCTTCAGCTCGTGTGCAACAAGTCAGACCTTTTATTAAAGTTGCCGTAGACTATGCGGGACCACTTACGACCAAGTCGGGTACTGTTCGTAAGGCCAAACATGAGAAATCGTACATTTGCGTGTTTTCGTGTCTCACCACGCGTGCTTTACACATCGAGTTAGTCTCAAGTTTGACCACTGACGCGTTTATGGCCGCTTTACGTCGTTTCATAGGTCGTCGTGGTATGTGCTCAGACATATTTAGCGACAACGGTAAGAATTTCGTCGGTGCTAGCAGTGAATTAAAGGTTTTGTATAATTTCATCAAAGACAGTAATATTTTTATCGCTCAATCGTTGCTTAAATTTAAAATCGCCTGGCACTTTAATCCGCCTGCTGCACCGCATTTTACTGGAATGGCTGAAGCTGCGGTAAAATCTATTAAATCGCATCTTGTTCGTATCGTCGGTAATACCATTCTTACATTCGAAGAGATGGTAACAGTTTTAACTCAGATCGAAAGTATTTTAAATTCGCGTCCTTTGTGCCCACTTACTTCGGACCCCAATGATCTTGAAGCTCTAACACCGGGACACTTTTTAATAGGGGAGCCACTCAATGCCTTCGCGGAACCTGATATAACCGAAATCAGCGTAGGTCGTTTATCGCGATGGCGATTGTTACAAAGATTTATTCAAGATTTTTGGAAACGTTGGCACAACGAATATTTGCATACATTGCAACAAAGAGGGAAATGGACGAAATCGATTGAAAATATTCGCGTTGGTACATTAGTTCTCGTCAACGATCCTAACTTACCTCCGTTACAATGGAAGTTAGGCCGTGTATCGGAAATTTATCCGTCAAAAGATGGTGTCATTCGTTCTGTTACACTCAAAACTCAGCAAGGCTTTCTAAAGAGACCTGTCCACAGGTTATCTCCCTTGCCTATTTAGTTTTTTAATTTAAAGTTTTTACTAGTATTTTAGTTCCGTTTTCGTATTTTTAATATCTTTTCTTTAAATAAATTGACAGTTGCATTCGTAATTTGAGCCTGGTTAAAATTACATTTTAACGGTGGGCGGTGTTCGTAAATATTTAATAATTTTATTTAGTTCGTAATATATTTCTTTTTGTCTCTGGGCAATTGTCATTTTTTTTATTTATCGATATGTGGGTAGCAATTAAAGCGCCTCTCGCCGATCGGTTCGTCTGTCGCCGTGAGTGTCGACGTGAGCGCGGAACCTTCGCTAATGGCCGCTCGATCGCTATGCATTATTCGTGTCAAATCTAGTGTAAAAACGTAAACAATTCGTCTGCAATATTACGTGCAGTGCCTAACATTTAAGTGTCGTGTCAAGTTTCGGACTCGAAAAAGTGTTACTGTTCGTACGAGTAACAATTCCCCTGGCGTCACAAGAAACGGCCGGCCGCCGGCGCATTTCGAGGACTTCGAACCTTCCAGTGCACGGTGGCAGTACAAAGGCATCGAAAGGTGGGTGGTGCTGAGTTGTTACTACGTATCGGTAATAAATTACGCATTGCCCAGAGGGATAGAAAATAGTTAACGCCCTGAACCCCCCTATACAGTCCACTTTAAATTACCTACCAGCGACCTAGGGTCCAGGGACCAGGTTCCTTTTAATTAGGGAACATTTCGCTACATCGGCAATGCCGCTCTGACCACCATCGGCCTCTACTTATACAGGTTCCCCGTTAAGTACAAACTACACCAGTATAATTGTTATTCTTTGTACTTGTTTAAAAATTGTTAAATAATTTTAATGTTATATAAATATTGTAAGATCATACGTTAAAGGAACTTAAGTTACGTTGAATTTCAGCATTCACAACACACGTTTCGGCGATATTCGTCACAGTCATCTCCTTCACGTCGCATTATCTCCTCCAAAGCGGTAGTAATTTAAATGTTGTCAATGTTTTCACTGCGCTAGCACTTTTTAATCAGTTAACGATACCAATACTGATCTTACCTGTGACTGTGCTTATGTTGATTCAAACGATGGTAAGTTTATTATTTAATGAAATTTACCCAAATACATGAATGTAACCTAATAAACGAGACACTACCATTAAATAAAAGAATATATTCTCCAGGTCAGCACTAAAAGGATAAAAGATTTCTTGGAGCTTCCAGAGTCTAATAATATACGAGGAGATACCAATAATGACTCGCGCTTCAAGAAAGCTTCGAAAGAAGACAATGATTTTTATATTATAGACACGGGCACGGAAGAGAACCCTCTTTCTGAAAGAGATGAACTTTACATAGACGGTGACGACCAGATTAATATACAGACTGATGTTAATAATTTAGATCAACCTCAAGAATATTTGATGAAATTGAAAAATGCAGCATTTTCATGGACACCGAAAGAAAGTGCATGGTTAGAAATAGATGATTTAGATATACCAGCAGGTATATAGATTTTATCATAAAAAATGTTAATAATGTACTTTTTATTTGTTCTTGTACACAATTTCAACAAGTTTGAAGTATTCTTGTTTGAATATACAAAACCTTTAAAATCCTGGCGATTCTTTATATTAAGAAAAACTTAATATTTTATAAATGATGTTAAAGAAATAAATTTGCTTCAGGTAAATTAATAATGATTGCTGGCTCTTCCGGATCGGGCAAGTCGTCTCTTTTATCTGCTATTCTCGGCGAAATGCATCGAGAACGTGGAGAAATAGTAGTTAGTGGGTAAGTCAATATTTTTAACTGAATCGAATTTACCATATTACAATGATTTCTCTGAATCCGTACTTTATATGACATCTGTAAAGCCACTACTAGGCATTGAAATTATGAAAATAAATCTGAGTAAGTGTAAATGTTAAGTGCTGTCTATTTACGAAGAGCTCAAATTGGTCAATTTAAAAAACACATTTTTTACACATTTTTTAAACGTTTTTTAAAATAGATTAGGAATAGGTATACTTAATTATCAAATATAACTGTTTCTGTCAAAAGCACTTATATATTGTAACAAAATGTATTTCTAATTTTCTTATTATTCAGGCATTGTCCTATGTGGTACGCTGGTCAACCACCATGGCTTCTAGAGGGTACAATAAAAGAAAATATTCTAATGGACCAAGTATGGTGTCCCGGCAAATATGCTCAAGTCCTCCGAGCAACTGCTTTACGGCCAGACTTGAAACTTTTACCAGGTAAAAAGCATTACTAACAAATATACACGTGCGTCTAAGATGAGCATATAGTTAACATCGAAAGTATGTATAATATTAATAAAAGTTTTTACGTATTCATTTGAAACGCCACCGACTTTGGACTCGCCTTTCTAGTGGTCCTGAAAATAAAAGTATGTCCCAGTTGATTGTCTTTTTTATTATCTTGTTTCTTTTATTTACTATTGAAATATACAAGTTAGGTATATCTATCTTAAATTACCTACACCAATCATTCTCACGTGCAATGGTCCAAAGAATGCAAAATAAAAATAGCAAAATGAAGACATATTTGTCACCAATAATTAATTAATACATATAACATATATGTGACTGCTTATTCAGACTTTTTTTATATACTATGCAGACAGCGATAACACACAACTAGGAAGTCATGGCACACCGCTGTCGGGCGGGCAACGACTACGCGTGTGTGTAGCGCAGGCTTTGTACTCCAAAGCGAGGCTGATTGTGCTCGATGAGCCGTTTGGAGCTTTGGATGCTGTGCTTGCGAGGCACCTTGTCACACGGGCGCTCGTGCCCGCCGCTCGAGCCGGTCGCTCTGTTTTGTTAGCTACTAACAGATTGGAACTTTTACACTACGCCGATGCTGTATGTAATATCTATACATAATATTATTATGTAGTTTTTACTATTTATACATTATTACAACTAAACTTTTATTATATTTCTTGTGAAACAAGAATGAGTTCTTTCGTACTAACATTGGAAGATCAGATATTGTGGTATTCATTTAATATTTTTTTATATGATTAATAGCATTATAATTTTAATATTGTTTTCATCGTATTCTGGAATTTAAGTACTTCTATTAATCTTTAATTTTTTATTATAAAATCCTTATATTTTAATAACGTGTGTGATAAATTATGATCGTTATCTTATTTGCAACATAAAAAGTGATTGCTATCAAAATATCGTCTTGTCACTACATGATTATATTTTATGAATATTATATTTTACAAACAAATTCATTCCCTGGTATAAAAATCAGTACTCAAGATACGATATATTTTGTATTAATTCCACATAAAGTAAATTTTCAATCATATTTATTCAATAGCTTCATTTCACATCAGGTAATAGTAATGGAGGATGGACGTATCAGAGGAATGGGGCGTGTGAACACCACAAGTGAAGGTGTCCTGAGAGAATGGGCACAGTTAGCGGAAGAAGCACGGATAGCAGCGGCTCGAGGAGGCGTGGGTCCGCCGGGTGGAGTCGGCAGAGAGCGCTCGCAATTATCCCGAGCCTTTCATTCCCAAAGAAATTTGTCGGATGATACCTTGGTGGGTTTTTGAACTACATCTGCGCAAAGCGAATCTTTTTAACACCATAAACTTCGACTGCGTTTACATGAAAGACTAAAAACAACTGTTACAAGAAAAAAATAACTACTTGGTACTAATTGTAACTAAATGCTAAATTGTTGCTGGAAATAATTAACCATAACAATGGCTTGATTAACGAACAGATAAATGTTTTGAATTCTAGCTTATTACACTTGTTCTGATGCAAAATAAACGGGGATTAAACCAACTTTTAAATATAACTATGCACGATTAGGTGGTGTGTCGCTTTCTGGTTTTGTCTTGGAGTGTAGCTTCTGATCCTGCTTTAGTTACGAAGCGAAACAATTTTTGAAATTGTGACAGTGAATGTAGTAGTCGTTGCGGTAGTTTCTAGTATGGCGTGCGAATCCTGCATGCCCAAACCCTGCAATTATGAAAACGGATAGTGTACTCTACATATAAGCATTATATATTTTATTTAATCTCGGGTACATACTAATATTATATAATCATTACTTTTGTGATTTATAGAAACAGGCGTCCCTTTGCGGAGATCCATAATACAAAAACATAATGAAGTTACAATAAAATTACTTTGCTGTAATCAGCGTTTTTGTGAATCGTAATGATGCATTACGATTTTGTTCGTGGAGCCTATCGTCCTGATGATGCTTCGGTTCGGGGCGAAACGATCGTAGAGGTTGTGGTAGTGTGTGTGTAGTGCTTGTATCGAGTGTTGGTGTTGACGGCGTCTTGTGATACGTGCCTGTCCCGCATGTATGTGGTATGTGATTGTTACCTGCTTCATACACTTAGCATTGCATGTATTCTCTTAACAAAAACGCAGATTACAGACAAGTGATTTTATAGTAACTTCATTAGTTTTGTATTATGGATCTCCGCAATGTAACGCGTAATTTTATAAATTATTAATCAAAGCAGTAATTCCGTAGCACGTAGACATCAACGAAGTAACTGGGGCTCATTTGCTGACTGAGGTATCGTGTACAGGATGCAGCTTACGACGGACACAGTGTCGGTTGCCCAATTTACTTGCAAGACAATATTCATCTCCGCCTCCTACTATACCAATCAAGTTAGTAATAATAACTTGTATTTACAGGTGATAAATATTATAGCAGATATTTATTATTAGTGATGTAAAAAACATATCATATTTATAAATTTGGAAAAAAATATTTTAATAATCATTTATTTACGAGTAGCAAGCTATGCGTTACTGTCTGTTTTCACCTTCCCATTTCCTATTACTAAGGCGTGCATTAATTTACATTAATTAATTTATTTATTATTAATATTTATATTATTAGCATAGTATATCGGCTTTCCTAGGCTCCCAAGACTTCGGAGACCCTGGGCTCGGGCCCTGTGTGCTATTATGGTAACGCCATCGGTTACGAAATATTGCAATTCATGTAAAACAGCAAATGAATATATTTATTAAATGAATATGGATATATTTATTTTTTTAAGAAGGTTTGGTACAATAATGACTCCTTTAGTAAACATTATTATAACAGACAACGCTATTTCTCCCTTTATACTTATACAATTCATAAAAAGCAATTTTCCCAAAGTAAACTCATTTACTCTTTCGCAACAACTCAATGACACATAATGAAGGCCACAATGTTTTTTCATGAAGAAGGTTGCATTAGAAACATGTTGTAACATTATATTTTGATTTCTAGGTGTCTTCGAGAAATAAGACGTGCTGTGAGTGCAGTTGATTCTACTCAACGAGCACCATCTCATTCTGAAGGAGGTTCCTTACGTACGCATGTGAATATTCGCCCTCGACCTTTCTCTAGAACTTTATCCAGGTAAAGCTAACCTTTTTCATATATTCGTAAATATACCTTATATTCACTTTACGAAAATGAATAGAAATATCTTTTTATAAAATAATATTTTTAGATGGACGCCGAAAAATCTGCGCCGTTTCCTTAGCTCAGAATCTGATCTATCAGTAGGAGATCAAAATAGTAAGAACCTTTTTATAGATATTTCGAAAATATTAACATTCTATTAAATATATCATTGCATCATAAAAACATACAAATATGATGTTTATTAGGAAACGCAGTAGAAGTTTTATCCGATGAAACACTGACCTCAATAACATCGAACGGTGTAGAGACGGTCGTAGCGCCAATTTCTGGTATCTCGGCAGTTTCGAAAGATGAAGTGGAACCTGTTCTCAACGAGGTAATGCACAATTTTAAAAATAATCATATAGTCTTCTAAGCATGTTAAAACGCCATACTAATTTCCGTACAGCTCATTAATTAGTTAACTTTCAGATGCGACTTTTAATTCAATAATAACCTAAATAAATTACAGCTGCGTTTAACTATTTTAATATTAACACTTCAAGTATATCTGTATGAAATAATTAATAAATTGCTTGTAAATGATGAAAGTCATTAAAATTAAATAAAGAATTAATTTAATATTTATTTATTTTTTATTTTTTTGGGAAACAAACAATGGTTGTATTACTATATAAATATTTAAATATAAATTTATCACACATCAATAAAGTTTCCACAAAAAAATGTCACACAAATATTAGTAAGTTCTTAGCGTAACTATAAAATGTGTTAATACCTACAGTATTTTTCTTATTTATTTTTGAAAGAAAATATATTATCGTTGAATATATCAATGTCGTGAAATAAATGATTATACGCTTTACTGGAATGATGTATTGCAGTATTTCCAGCATAAAAGAGCTTATGTTAACTAGACTTAAGGACGTAAAACTTAAAAAGTAGAGATAATATCATCATCCTCCTGCCCTTATCCCACTCTAAGTGGGGTCGGCACAACATGTTATAAACATGTTGTCATATGATTTGGCTGCGTTTTTACGACCGGCCGCCTGCCTGACATCAACTTACCTTAGTCGTATTTTACGACACCTAGGTAAGAGAGGGTGGTCAATTCTACTAAACCGGATACCACACGGTGGGTCCACTTACCTTAGTCGCCTTTTACGACACCTCGGTAAGAAATGAGGTTGGTCTATTCTACTCAGCCGGATACCACACGGCGGAAAAAAAAAAGTAGAGATAATAATTTAAAAAAATAGGCAAATTAAATAATTTTAATAAATTCCGTAAATTTCCATGCGACTAACTTTAATAAAAAAAAATATGTACATATATTTTTCAAATATTTTTTTACAGTATACCGTATGGTGGCAATACGCTCGCTCCTGTGGCTGGTGGACCGTGTTATTCTGGGTAGCAGCGGCAGCAACACAGGGAATTTCTCTTGCAGCAGATTATTGGCTCTCATTTCTTGCTAAACACAACTCAGAAACACCACTTTCCGATGACAAGGTCCAGACAACATTATCTTAAAGGGGAATACCAAATATTAAGAATTTTGTAATAAAATTATGAATGAATATATAATTATGATTTGGTATCACATGCAACAACCAATTGCAATTATATCTGTGAAATAACTTTTAATGTATATAATCATTATCATTGTCCTATGCTACATACATACAGTCACCAAAAAGAATTAAAAACTAAAGATTAGGTCAGGTAACCTAAATTAAAAAAAATATTTTAAGGGAGATGCTGACAATTTTCCTTAAGGTACAATGGTAATACATTAATGATGAATGAACACAATAGTAATAGCTATCACGAATCATCTCTGTATGCAGGCTGTGCCAAACAGAAAGACGTAGAATAAGTAGTTTAATTAATAAAGTTTATATAGCTGTTAACATCGTAATCACATGGCTTACAACTATTGCTTTGTTATTCACTTTATCCTTTTCCAGATGATATTTGAGACTCTAATCACACCTAAAATTATTTAATATACCTAAATAAAGCAAATATTTCAGATGTGGGACATGATCAAAACGTATGCGCTGTGGTGTACGGGCGGGGTGTTCGCAGCAGCATGCACGCTGGCCGCGTGCGCGTGCGCAGGCGCATCTTCACGACGCGTTCTTCATGAGCGGTTATTGCACGCCACGCTGCATGCTCCGCTACAGTACCACCACACACGTTCAACTGGCGACATTCTACATCGTTTCTCTTCTGATACGCTTGTTGTCGACAAGGTACACCTAAGAAATTTTTGTATAAAGACAAAATATCAGATTAATTGCATTAATCACGGCTGTTAAAAATTATAAAAATTACAGACTCAATAATGATCATCGATATGATTTTTATAGAAAATAAACAGTGGTGCTTTAAAACCTAACAAGTTTTAACCTTTTAAAACTACACCATAAAAAGTAGATTTAAATTAAGACTACCTACTTTTTGTGATCCATTTTCTTTCCCCATGTGGCTTCTTTCAACACATCGAGTACTGATAAATTTAGTAACAGGTAGGCACTTTAGTGCTGAATTGGAAAGTGTTGCGATTCTCAACGATTTCTACTTCCGAGTAGAAACTCGGAAGTAGAAATCGTTGAGAATCGCAACCTAGCCCGAATGGGTTAGGAAGACTTGGTTTCATAAAAAGTCTGCGAACCATTTGGCCTACTATCAGTCTTTAGAGATATTGCCAGTAGGCCCGTTGTCCGAGCTGGACCTCTGACAAATTTATATTATAAGTAGTTAATTTATCTTTATTCCTCTTTACAGAAATTACCAATGGCTATGAGTAGATGGGCTCAACTTGCTTTGCTGTGTGGTGCAACGATGCTCGTAAACATAGTCGCATCACCATGGACGCTACTCGCTATTATACCCGCATTGTTATTATTTGTTATACTTCAGTCTATCTATTTAAGGAACGCTAGGTAAGTTTAAAGTTGTAAATAAGGTCAAAAAAAGTTATTAGGGAACTACTTATTATAAGATTAACCTTAATTTATATATTACTAGCGGCCTGCCCCTGCTTCGCACGGGTATAAAATATATATCCCATGTCAGTCAGTTTAAAAAAAATGATTAAAATTGATCCAGTTGTTTTGATTTATTCATTACTGCCCGTGGCCGTAGCGTTAAATTTGGAGAAAAACAATTTCCTTTCCCTATACCAAGAAGATTTCCTGCTATCTTTGGAATATCTAAATTCATATAGTACATTACTACTTATTTACTTTTATATTTTCCCTATGTATTTTATTTTTACAATTAATTACAGAATGTCTTTAAACAAACTCTTGAAAGAGCGACATCGCTGCTAAAGTCGAAGTGTTATAGGGCGAAGCGCGGCCTCCTCACGGCATTTTAAATATGTAATATCTCCGAAAATGTTCACTTAAATTACATGCTGTAAACGGCCATATTGATCTATATTAAATCAACTATTTATTTAAGATACTTAATTGGATAAGGATTAATGCTGTATTGTATAAGAATTGCTACAAAAATAAGGCATTATTTTTCGTAAAAAGTAAACGACAAAAAATGCTTTAGTGGGTTATCCATGAGCGATAGACATATACCATCGCGGACTTTTCTGTAGACCTTTTCAATGTGTACAAATACTTAGTACATTATTGAACAAAATGTCATTATTTACAGAAACCTCAAAAATTACATTATTTCTCTACTTCGTATAGAATGTTATTATACGTACAAACCTTCCTCGGGAATCACTCTATCTATTAAAAAAAACCGCATCAAAATCGGTTGCGTAGTTTTAAAGTTTTATGCGTACATACGGAAATATGGACTTTGTTTTATAATATGTAGTGATTATACTTATTATTACATAATTAATGTAAATATTTCAAAAAATCATTTCCATTTTTAGTATTAAACATTTAGGGCAAAAATATTTTAAAGAAAAATTAATAGCTTACTCGTGTACTTTCTTTATTATTTAATGAAAGTTACATCCGTTAGCGTCCTTACAGGTGTAGTTTATATAAATTGTTTTTTGTTGTTGTTAACTAGGGAGCTCCAACAAACGGAAGCCGAGAGTGCAGCTCGGGTGGTCTCGCTAGCAGTGCAGACTCTGGCTGGGGCAGGCACGATTCGCGCTGGACTTCTGCAGACCCGGATGCGCACGATGTTCTTCGATCGCTTAGATCGCAACCACAATGTCCTTCTATTGCTTAACTCTGCCAATCGGTGGTTGGGATTGTCACTGGTATTAGTCTTTGGATTTGAATATAAAATTAAGTTTATCTTTTTGTAGCAATTTTTTAAGCCTTATTACTACATTTAAGTATAATGAAAATAGTTTATTTATTATATAGCTAACGCACTACATCCAAGCGAAATATATATATTTTTATTTCTATTTGTAGAGCAATATTTTCAAGTAAATTTTTCGTAAACGTAGTTTATCATAACTGCATACAAGTTGAATAAAATCTAAGGACAAAAGTGGTCCCTTCGTTGTAGCAGATCATTAACCAACCAAGATATGAAAGATTTGTAACTAAATCATCATCTGCAGGATTTGGTAGGAGCAGCGAGCGTGTTTGTGTCGTTGGCGGTAGCCTTATACGGCGGCAGCAGCGGTGCGGCAGTGGGACTTACGGGCACCTACACTCTGCTTCTGCCGATGTACCTCGCCCACCTGGCCAAGTGCCGCGCTAACCTGGATTTGCAGCTTGCAGCCGTGAAGCGACTCCTCGCTGACACAAATGTACCCCAAGAGGATTATAGGGATGATTGTAAGACTTACTAAATTTTTGAAGAAACACTTCTATACGCACGTTCGACTTTAGGAGGAAGCTGGTAAATGAATGACAAAAGCGTTATGAAAAGTGTAATAGGCCAAGGCGAGCGAAATTTGATAGGGAAATATATGGTAACGAATATAGTAAAAGAGAGAGTTATTATGTTTATTACTTTTTGAGGAACCTACCAATCCTGATCTGTAATTTTCAAACACAGAAGTACCTATTAAGTATATCGACAATTTTAGCGAAATGTGTATAAACAGAATAAAATTTTCAGGTCCAATACCTCCAGGCTGGCAACGACACGGTAAAATAGATTTTCAAAACGTTAGCATTCAACATCAACCAGAAATACCTCCAGTGCTCAAGAATGTCACTTTTAGAGTTAAACCTGGCCAAAAGGTAAATCTACATTTTTAATCACTTCATAAAAGACATTCGATTAGATATTGAGCGTTAGCACCACGTCGCGTTTGATGTCTCATTGAGAAATCCAATCATTGTTTAAAACCACCACTCCAAAAAACCCCAGGGACCGTGACACCTCAAACAAGTCATTGAAGTTCCTTCCTGACCAAACCTACTTGTACTGATTTTCAATGTCCTACTTGCCGATTGTTGCTTTCCCGATTGGGACCTTTTGCTAATTTTTGTTAAATGCTTTGATATGCATATAACTTACTATATGAGATAACATTTCTTTCAGGTCGCCATCTGCGGTAGAATTGGAAGTGGCAAATCGTCTTTGATTTTATCTTGTGTAGGCGCGACTACCATTACCAGCGGTCAATTATTAATTGATGAACAGGATGTGATGCGTGTTCCACTTCGCGCATTAAGGCACCGTGTTGTGGTATTACCGCAAGAAGCTATTTTGTTTTCGGGAACGCTTCGAGAAAACTTAGATCCGCTAGCTGTGCACACGGATGAAGAAATATGGCAAAGTTTGAAAGCTGTGGGATTGATTGATTACGTGACAGCTCAGCCAGCCGGCTTAGGTAAGGTTACTTAAGAACTCTGTTTTAAGTATTTCCTTACTTAAGAGCTCTACATATTCCGTTCCATGAAATAAATTTTCTTCTGGTAGGATACTTCGGCCATAACTAGTAACCATTCTACTGGTGGAGTCGTTTAATTTTAAAATGTAGACCGAATTTAATAATTTTTATAATGGCATAAAAAGATCGACTATATTTTTTAATAGAAATTCTATACATAGATGGTTGTTTTTCTTAATGAGTTTAAATATTTTTTTTAAACAAGCTAAATTTCGAAATTATCTGTGTCGACTTTTTTAATCATAAAGTTTTGTCTTTCAAAAATCAACAACCCTAAAAGCCTAAAATAAACGCTAGCTGTATTTTCAGAGTGCAGCATGAGCGGATGGCGAGGCTGCTGGGGCGGGGGCCGCGGGGCGCGAGTGTGTGCGGCGCGCGCCGCTCTGCACGCTCGGGTGGCGGCCGCGCTGCTGTTGGACGAGCCGGGGGCCTCACTGGACGCAGCGGCCGAGCGGACGCTATTGCACGCTATCGCCGCCATTGCACCAAACACCACTATTATCACCGTTGCGGTAAGGACGGATGACGAAGTTTTTTTTACATTGCGGATTTCTAGCCTGATACAAATTGTTATATTAATAATTTCTCTTATAAAGGATTTAAAAAATATATATTTGCAATATTACAAGTTTTTTTTTTATAATTATTCTCTGCCAAGTTTAATCAAACAACACACATTTATTAAATTAAATTTTAATCCGTAAACGAAATATTAATTTAACCATTTCAATTTTTAAAAATCGATGTTAGTAAACTTTTGGATTTTTATTTAAAAATATAACCAAAACTTTGTTGTATTTCTGGACAGCACCGAGTACTATCCGTACGAGACTATGACAGCGTGGTAGTGCTGGAAGAGGGACGCGTAGTTGAAAAGGGGCGGCCAGATGCTTTACTTGCAGTGCCGGCCTCGCAACTCTCGGGACTTATGGCTGCTGCCTCGCTGCAACATACATAATATACGCTATAGCTAAATAATAATAAAATGATAAGCGCGGCTATATCATAGGGTGCAATAGTGGCACAATCCACTTAGATATGCCGGTATTGCTGCTAGAAAAAACGTGTATTTTAACAATAACATCTATTCCTAGTCCAAGACACGTGTTTTTTTAAGTTGTGCCACTATTGAGCCCATGACCGATATAAATACTATTATTTACAAGACATGCGTTAAAAGAACATTTGATTTTTTTATGAAAATTGATTCAACCCATCGACGACTTCAATATTTAAGTTGAATAGTAAGTAACTGCATAATTGCATTGCATAATGATATTAATTGTGCAAAATGTATTTTACATAACATAATATTATGTTAAAAGTTTTGTTACCTAGGTATCGAACGTGTTGGAAATATAGATGAGTTCTACACACAGTATGTTATAATCCTTACTACATTGCAGTCATTGCTATGGTATAAAGAAAACTTACTTGTACTTAATTAATTATGATGCACTATAGGCTATTCAAACCAAATAATAAGATTTTTTTTAAACTTTAATATATGCAAATATATAATTATATTTAAAAAATGAATATACTTGTACTTAATTTATAACAGTACGATATACTTAAATATATCCGCTTTAGATAAGTAGATATAGATCCGCTTTAGATCCGCATTAAAATTTGAATTAATTTTACTTAATATGTCACAATAAGCCTTAGTCACTAAGTACTTAATCACTAAAGCCTTAGACACATTTACACAAATTATACTGTAGAAAAAATATATTATTCTTTTTTGTACTGTTTTTATTCTATAATAGGTCTCAGAAATATAATGTACTATTATGTAAAATACTAAACAAAGACTGATTGTCAAGTCATGATTTAACGTAAGTAGTTCAGATAATCTCTTTAAGGCACATTGCAATACTAATTAAAGGATTTGAATTTGATATTTATAAAATAAATAATAATAAATTAATTTGGCAAACTATCTTTTATTTTAATATATTTTTATATTTTTCGAATTTTTATGTTTATTTACTCGTTATTTTTTGACATATATGTATGTATTATGTTACTACGTACCCCCCCATTTTTGTTATTTCTGCCCGTCCTTTAAGCTTGGGTTGATGGAAGTAATCGCTTCTTAGCGATAAGACCGTCCATTGTACATCTAAATCATGTAAAAAATGGTTCATGTTCAAACTCTTATTTTATTTTGTATAGTAGGATTATGGTGTACAATTAAGTATATTTCTATTGTACTCTACATCCGCATTAGATAATGAATTCCGTTAATGTATTTAGTTCGAGGAGCAATTATAGCATTATAGGATATCGATTTCAGAATTCTATTATAGAAGCGAATATATAAATCATTAACGCAACCTAAACTATTTTGAAACAAATGTTCTTCACCACCTTAGCGCTTATTATAAAAAGGATATAACAAAAATTAGCTTACCTTTATTAGACTTAAATTAACCAAAAAAAAAATACAAGATACGGAAAGGATATACAGGATTATTAAATAAAACGATATAGCACGTTTCATTCCAAACTGTATTTCCAATAAAACAACAATTTCAAATAACTCATTAAAGCTCAGTTGCGGGCGCACGCGTCTCAGGACGCTACCAGAGTCAACGATACATCATAAAATTATATCACTACATAACAAATTACAACAATAATTACGTTGGCACCGATCTATACAGTTATATAAAAATATTTGTGTCACGACACAAACCATATAAAAATATTTACTTAAAGTACCTTACTTGCGTAAATATACTTACAGTAATTCTAAAATAAATCTCGACATCGAAATATTTAATAAATTCTCTTTTTGCTTACCGACTACATATTGGTATTCACGTTCAAGGACGGGACGGCTCACGGCTAGCGAGTGATACGTACAACAGTTTTACATCACATCGGAACATTGTCTCTGATCAAGTGATGATTCAGTTTGAACATAATCTTTGGTAGCAACCTTACCTACACTTCATACTTATTCATAGACCGAAAATTGGCTTAAGGCACTATACTAAGACACAGATTGTCTGTTATTTAAAATTATGTTCGTTACATTATTTTATAAATATATATTTTATTATATTATATAAAGATTCGTGTAAAACATTCGCTTGTCTTATTTACATGTGAAATGCGATAGCTTTTAATAATTATATATTATTGAATCATACGCTCTACCAATGCCCGTCGAAATAAAATCTTGTGCGTAGCTACATAAGGATGTGAACACCAATAAATTGCACATTACGTTTGGCCTGTTACAATGCCACTGTTAGTCCTCCATACGTTGAGTATTAGTTAAATTAGGTACGCAGTAGACACCTAGCTTATCATTAGGTACTTGAAAATTTTACTATATTATACAAATACCCCACTGATTACCACTCGTACTAATATTTTAGAAGACTTTAAATGATATTCAATTATAAATAACAATTGAAGTAAGATTTTCAGTACTAATAGTAAATTTATCTTTAAAATTTATATTAACATTTTCAATTCAATATATTGGATTTTACTATTTTACTGCATTTAACGCATCTAATATTTAATTTTAACTCTCGAGACAAAATGCAACGGAATCCAACGACTTGCGTTTTTGTATTCAAGCATTAGATTTCTCACAATGCATATTATGAAGTGTAAATAATTCTATTAGACAAATTAAACAAAGTCCAAGTAGAACTTTTTTTATAGGTCTCTTTAGCTTGTTATTTAAGCGAGTTTAGAAACATTTTTCAAGGTATATCACTACAAGATAATTGGGTTGAGAATATGCGATCTACCAATTAAAAATACAGATTAATCGAGACATTTATAGGTAGTGTTTCGACATGTTTAAAACACGATCGTGAAATATACCGATATTCATAAAAACATTTGCGTTATTGAAAAATGTTTATAGGTCAACTGGATTCAATAAACAAAAATGGTATTACTGGTTAATTGCGTTCAATACTTATTTAAACGCTATATCTTTACTTTGACATGTTTAACTGTTTACTTTTGATATGTTTAAAAAACTACTCTAATTTTTTTAGTACATTGATTAAAATTTTAAAGTGATTACCCGAATAATCCGATATGTAACATATTTCTGCTGCTTCATAACTGAAATTGGTTAGTTACTATACCATGACAAATCAAGATGATGGATTTTATTTTTTTGGATTTTTAAAAATAATTGTTGTAATCGATCATTATATCTGCTTAGCGCACTTGTAATGAAAAAAACCTATGTATCAATGTATATTTTGCAAGGGTTTATATATAGCTTACAAATTGTTTTATTATTGTTTCAAAGCAACTTTCTGAAAGCGTTTAACTTTTAATCTTCAATTAATATGTTAATTACCAGCCAAATAGAGCGTGATTTTTACAATAGAAGTAAATTAGATTACACTCATTGAAATTTAAAAAAAAAAATAGGTTTTTTTAGTATCGCTAGGCGTTACCCTTTCAATAATCGGTAAAGGATATTAACGGCCTTTATTGTGTAATTTCTACGCAGTATACGGAATAACAGATGCGTATTTTAGTAAAATTAAGTGTAAAGAACGATTCTATTAATGCCGACTAATCTTGTTACTAACTTTTTATTTCACCATCAATTTAATTCAAAAATATTTAATATAGTTATGATTCGATTACATTAGTCAGTTAAGTTTACGCGACACGACACGACAAAAGCAAACGATATGTCAAAGATAAAGCGAATCCGACGTTCCCTACGACGTATTTGCTCTTATTTAAAACACTTAATTTTTTTCCTTCTTATCACATCATTTTTGATATCTTATACTAATAAGTAGTATATTAATATTGATGTTATAGCCGATCAAATATCCTACAATTACGAAATACATTTAAATTGTTACGATTCTTTAAAAATTAAGCTTCATGTTTTGGGAAAACTGAGTTTTTTAGTTACCATATCGTGAAACCAAACATTAGATGCTATACTTTCATAGAAAATTTAATTTGAGTTACAAGGTTGCACTCAATATGTTGATATTAACATGAAACATTAAACGCGTTTGTCATTCTGTTTTAAGTTTTTAATTAAATTGTTTTAATAAACTTTAGATAATATATGTTTATTAATATCACAACAAAAGTCGGTTACACATAACCCAAGTGGCGATATAAGGGCTAATAATTGACAATGTATAGTAAAATTTATATACTCATGCTTGATTGGCTCCTATCGGACTGTCAAAAATTAGAAGGCAGTCGCTCTGTATAGTGTAATTATACGAATATAAATACCAATCAATTCGGACTATTCCGTAAGTAAGTAGCGGATTGGTAGTTTACACATATCTCCAGAATTCTCTAGAGATATGCAGGTTTCCTCACGATGTTTTCCCTCACCGGAAAGAGTGTGATAAATTGCAATTATCAATTAGACACATAAGTTTTAATAGAAAAACTCATTGGTGTCCGCCCGGGTTTGAACCCGTGACCTCCTCGAAAGAGTCGCACGGTGTTACCGCTGGGCTGGGCTGGTTTTTAATCCAAACTTAAAAACTTGACATTCAATTTCCAAGTAAAGTGTATTTGTAATGCTACAATTCAAATTTTTTATGATAAAAAATCTACTAACCACTGACAGTTGCCAAATACTGCAAATGGTCACCATCGTAGCTGGACATTACATGTCAGATAAACGATAAATGTTAAACACTACAGAAAACAAAATCTGAAGAATTAATCTGATTGAATAATTTTAATGTCTATTAGCCCTTAAGCCGCCGTGCTAAATCTACCAGCTTAAGTTATAAAAAGAAAGTGGTATTGTGTGTTGAGTGGTTGCTTATGGTGGTTATACCATGGCGGAGTGACGGGCAATGGCAGGTGACGTTACGTAGGTTCGCGCTTGACGCCAGCGGTTGCAGCCGCAGCCCGAGCCTCGTCCGCGAGCCTTTCCGGACTCGTGAGAATATCTGTCGTAGTGCAAAGTACCCGCAACGAGTTGAGAACCGCTGGAAAATATTATAAGTATATATATTATTATCTTTAATATATTCTGAATCTAGGAAACGGCTCCAACGATATTCCGGAAATTTAACACGCAGGAGATTTTGGGGCAGAAAAATCGATCTAGCTAGAAATTAAAAAAAAAAATCGTTTTATCCCTGATTTTGGACATTAAAAAATACTAAAATTTATATTGAATTTAATTTTTGTCATAAACTGTCAAGTCAGCGTAGCTTATGCGGGCTGTCTCAAGAAATTTAAATACCAAGGATCGTTCCCCACCTACATAATATTTTGTTTATTGCAAAATAAAAAAAGTTAGTTTCTTTTTTTTATTTTGAAAAAAATTACCGAGCAAGGTTCGGTCCACCAGGTACTAAGTATATTGTATCAAAATTAAAAAAAATGGCCTGTTACTACCCCATAACTGAAGGGATCTTCTCCTCCCCTGTTGCTAAAGTCCATTGGAGCTAGCCTCGTATCTATCCTAAATAAGATATCCACTGTATCAATGCAAATCACTAGCTTAAACATATCCACAGAATCCTTTTAACTTTTTATTTCTAACGTAGAAATTAAAAATCTACTTAGTTTGATATTAAATTTTCTTTTCTAAGTTGATTACCAATTTAAATATTGACTTAAATTCATATACTTAGTTTTTGTGCAAAGAATGAAATTGTTTTAAAGTACTTTTATTGGCAGTAAACGATCCATGTAACAAAAACACATAGTACGTCGCAATAACAATCGGATATGGAATTACATATATTAGCACTTATTTTCGCTATAACATGTGATTTCTAGATAAAAAAGGTATAATAAAATCACTTTACTATAATCCGCGATGAAGTAAAATAGAAAATACATACAATGCTAAATGTAGAGTGAACAATCTGTTTTATAGCTGAAACATGCAGAACTCGTAAAAACACATTCACAAACCTCCACCGCCATCAAAATACACAAGCACTACACACTTTCACTACCACAAACTCAACCTTTCGCCTCGCAACCGAAGAAGCATCATCAGGAGATAGACTCCACGACAAAATCACAAAGCTTTCAAAATCAAAAAGCAAAATTTATTTATTAATACTTTTGTATTATGGATCTCCGCATAATGTCTAATTCTATAAATGACTTCTAGATATACATATTTAGATACGTACCCGGTCGCATTTCGACCAGCGAACAATGCTGCTCGGCCCATAGGAGGGTGGTGCGCACGAGGTCGGTCGCGCTGCTGCAGGACACGCACGAACTGAACGACTCCACCAGGGCCGCGCTCACAACGCTAAACTGTGCTGCGAGTTAAGGCAATTACGACCACATTCCCCATCACATTCTAAAGCCCATTGATTACATGGTTTCTACGATTTCAACTTGTAGAGATTGACTACTTCATAAATCGAATATATGGGATTGCCTGGCATAGAAAAATTTTCCACTTGGTTCCCGCTTTCTGCAGCCTTTTGGAGGTCGACTATCCACATAATGGTCTACCAATGCTGCGTTATCCAGTACGGGGTCACCACCGTAACATATTAGGACTGAAGAGGCCATAGGCCATAGTTTTCTAAGTAGCCTGACCATCGCCATTTCAGCATCGCGACAAATAAAAATATAAATATTTTCCTATGCAAACGACGTAGTCAGCTTCTTCGCTGACCTGATGAGTACCGGAAAGTACGAAACGTTCATAGGTGGATTTTATAAACCTACCTACGTACGGAAAAATTGAAGAAATCCTATTGGATAGCTTCCACGCTGAGTCTCGTGTTAAGCTCATGCTGATGCTATACCTGTTTGCTTCTAGCTCATGCTGGCAAGCATAGCGAGTGTCTGTTTGCTCTAAGCTCATTCTGATAGTATACCTGCTTGATTCACGGATCACGAAGGTGTTGGGAAATTGTTCCTACGATAACTAGTTTTGAGCTCCAACTGCGATGTATCCAGCGAAAAATCGGCTGGTCTAGAGCGGATGGTCACCTGAACTCTTTCGACTTCGGTTCGTCGCTTCAGGTACGGAAGTGTTCATATGACAGTAAATAGATGATTAAAAAGATCTGCACATAGCATAGCATGTGATAGCGTGATATGATAGCATGTGCCGATCTTTTGATCGTAATTTTTCTATGCATTAACTGCATGAAAAAAAACATTAAAGAGACCATACGAAGACCAAGACAATAGACCAGGTCACACGTGTTTTGATAAAGGATATAATGAGAATAATACTGCTACATGTGTCAATTGTTTCAGACCACTGTTAAAGAAAAATATTATAAAACGATTAAAACGCATTAAAAACATCTTATGTCAAAGGATACAAGCCAATACTTCCAATTGAGTGCAGTTCGAGATGCGACGTGCGCAGCGAACATCTCTCGCAGGCGACCCGAGCGGCCCCGCGACACGGGCGCACCCGTCGCTGGTAGCAACGAGTGGCAATTGCTAAAATACACAAACTCAATGTTTAATAATTCGTTTTAAACTAAACGTTAGGATCTTTTTGTAGTCCTATATGTAGCTGTGTTTGATAGCCATCAAGTGTTAAGTAGATTTAATATAAACGTCGTCAATCTCCTCTCATTCTATGTCCATTTTTTAAGACAAGGTTTGCTAGAACGAAACTGGTGCAGAATACCCCAATGTCAAGTATCTCGCGTTTAAACAATAGCCGTACAATGGACGCATTATCACCGGATATTGGCTGCGATGGGCTTTCATCATTGATAAAAAAATGTACTAAAATTTTAAGTTCAGAGTTCAAAAGTTAATGTTATTTTTTTATGTTTTCATTATTCTTTTCGGTTTTTTTTATCTTTCTGTTTATTTTTAGGTTTGAAAAAATTATTACTAAGAATGATGTGATTTACTGTAATTGGTACTACATGATTAGTTTAAGATTATTTGAAATTTTTTTGGATTATATTATATGTTATGCTGTTGGAGATCCGTATAAATGAATAAATAATAATAATAAATAATAAATAATAATAACTGGGCAAACCTCTGCGAATGTATATGAAATTTCGAGCAGGTTTGCAAAGTGGATTTTTAAATTTTTTGATATTACTTAAATAATGCTAAATGTATGTATTACTTACGAAATGGAATTATTTAAGCATTCAATTTGTTGCCGCAAACTCTCCATTTCTTCTTTTATTTGGTTTCTTTCCGCTTTAAGCTGCTTTATGTATTCGGCTCCCTTTTGTAACATGGCAGCTTTACTTATCTAAGGGATGAAAGAGAAACACTAACAACCACAATTAATTCGATTGTACACGCTTAAAAATAATAATTATTTTTAATAACACATGCTAGGGCAACATTCTTTTGCCCTTATCCTAATTTAAGTGGGTGTGGGCACAATATGGTTTCCTTTTAAATTCTCTATCATTGGCCATCTCTGGCGCTACATACTTCACACAATCCAACCTTCTCTTTTTAGGCCTTCTTCTAGTCACATATGTATCCACATTCATATTTAATACTCGTTTGATCACCTGACATAAGTTATAAAATAATGAGGCACACTGGTATTTGTAAGTGTGGCGAAAAGTCTTAATAAAACTTAAAATAATTTTAGGTCAAGATTGTATGTTGGCTTATAATAAACTACTTAACTTGGAGATTATTTATTTCAATTTTCATGAATTTTTACAAATTCTGCATGTATCAGGTACGAATAGTACACTCTATATTTAGCATTACATTTTTTTATCGTGAATTATAACAACATATTATTTTCATTACTTTCAAGATATTTTAGGCTGTCTAATTTTTTTTTTGTTTTTTATTTGCGTAATATATAGTTTGGTGTAAGGAGCGTTAAAGTACAAAAATAGTACAGAGAACACAAACCTTAGCGGCTGGATTAGCGTTGAGGTGCGGTATAAGCGCTTGCAGCGTGTCGAACCCGTTTTTAATGTTGTAACGACGCTTCTGCTCCGCGTGCAGGTGCGTCCGCCGAGCCTCGCGCGTCTCCCGCGGCGAGCCCGCACGCTCCGAGCCCGGCGAGCCAGGCGGCGAGAGAGATTGCGCCCGCGACTGTTTTAGCGTACAATAATCTCAATTTACTAACATCCATGCTGAGAGAGAACTCATATTTATCTCAGATAATCATACAACATCATACACACACTCATAGCCTTCTCAACTAAAATCATCTTCCTGCCCTAATCCAACTCTTAAGTGGAGTCGGCACAACATGTTGTCACAAGATTTGGCTATGTATTTTACGACCGGCCGCCTACATGACATCAACTCACCTTTGTCGTATTTTACGACACCTCGGTAAGAATGAGGGTGGTCTAATCTATTTAACCGGATACCACACGGTGGGTCAACTTATCTTAGTCGCCTTTTACGATACCTCGGTAACAAATGAGGTTGGTCTATTCTACTCAGCCGGATACCACACGGCGGGTCGACTTATCTTAGTCGCTTTTTACGACACCGCGGTAAGAAAATGAGGGTGGTACTATTCTATTCAGCCGGATATCACACTGCACCTTAGCCTTCTCAACTAACAAACTGCTGAATTAGTTTACTTAAGGGATTTGTACAACACAGTCACGCATTAGCGCATTTAACTTTACAACCTATTTGAGGTCTTCTAATTAGATCTTTAGCGCAAGCTAAGTTGGACAGCAGGCATTAGGCAGGTTTATAATTTTTTTCTAATTTCTGCATATTTTTAATTTTCAATTGACTAAACCAAAACTGAAAGTTACGAAATAGCCCGTTGTTCTCTGCTATAAAGCAATACTTAATGTAAAGTGATTAATTTTTATCTAGTTCGTACTTCGTTCACTTTAAAATAAACTTTGAAGGACATCATGTGTTTTGTCCAATAGACAGACTGACATCCTACCTAATGTATAATATCTTTGGATGATATACACTGCGAACTATAATATATTATTTGCCCTTGTTTGCAAATATGATGTTTCCGCTTTTGTTTTGTATTCACAATATGATAACAGCCAAAGTTTTTGCTATACGGATTTGAAATCAATTTCCAATTTCGATGATGTAAACAAAAATTTTGATGATCACTAGATAGCCTCGCGACCGAGACCTTACAGATAACTTATTCGATGATATATTTATCATATACAAAACAAGTGAGTTTTAAGTAACATTAATATTCACTAGTGTTTTATTTATATAACTGTCTGGAAACTGTCTTTTTCCATTATCGAGATCATAATATGACACAATTAATTTCATAAACGTATTTGTGGTTATGAATATAAATATTTAATTTTAATCACTTGAGAGGTTCTATTAATGTTTTTGAGACCGGATTCTTCTTACAAATTAGCAGTACTAGATTAGATATTAGTTTTATTTTGCAAAGAAGATACGAGTAGTAATAATTAAAATAAACTTCAAATTATTTTACTATCATACAATTATACAGCTCAATGTACGTAGAATAGTGTAATAGGCCACTAGAGGGAAAGGTGCAGAAAACCGCTTAATTGCTTTAATTTCTTCTAGCCACACCATATTGTCTTACAGTACATCCCCACCGGAAGAATAAAAAGAAAATGCATAAATTTTGAGTCGTCTAGGTCTCATAGTGGAAAGCTTTTGACGGCACGTGGTTGCCATTTGGATAACTCAACCCCCTTATGGCCCTAAAATTATTTGTTATGGTATCACCTATCAATAAAATAGTCACTTAGGTTTTTCGTGAACTATAATTGTGGTTCCGGATTTTATCACGCTGAGATCATAGGCTATTGCAACAGGCAATGTTTAAAGCCATTGATCTTTAAGTGATTGATTCCAATTCTTATCAGTACATTCAAAACTGTGCCTTATTTCATTAGAGTATTGAATACATGTGTCGGGTGTATAAATATCTTATCAATCTGTTTTCGGGAATTAAAAGAAACCTACCGACAGACAGATAGTAACAGGCCTTTTATCATTTTAAAATATATTTCAAGATATGAGGACTACGGGGACCAAAATCCGGCATCGGTTACAAAAGTTCGCACAAGTCGGGAGCGTGATAGACAAAGAAAACAAGTGTGACAATTTGTCAATATCTATATGATTAGGATAAGAATTTAGCAAATAAAAGATAACGCAAACGGTCGCTCGTAACAACTGCTTAGTCTAATCTCTTACGCAAGTTTCTTGTAGAACATTATTACACAATTATTTTCCTAAAGTCAAATCTTTCTGACACAGCCGTGTTTGGATTTCCGTATCCACACACGACTGCCTGAAAAATTAAGACCTCCAATATCTACAGGTGCTATCTATTATAGCGACGTTTCAACTTGGTAATATTTTGAATATACTTACAAGCTAAAAAAAGCTACTTAAAAGCTGTGATGGCCCAGCGGTGCGACCGTGTGAATCTTTAGAGACGATCACGGGTTCGAACCCGGGCAGACACCAATGAGTTTTTCTCTTAAAAACTTATGTGTCTATGACTATGTGTCTAATTGATAATTGCAATTTATCACACGCTTTTCGGTGAAGGAAAACATCGTGAGGAAACCTGCATATCTCTAGAGAATTCTGGAGGTATGTGTAACCTACCAATCCGCATTGGAGCAGCGTGGTAGGTCTTAGCTCCAAACCTTCTCTCCCAAAACGGAGAGAAGAGGCCTATTCTCAGCAGTGGGATAGTAACAGGCCGTTACTTACTTACTTTACTTACAAGCTACAAATTACGGTTATTTTACGGTTATTACCTATGCCCAATTGATGAATTTTAGTATATAACTAGATTGGCCTTTAAATGACATAAGCTATACAAAATAATTATACCCCAGAGAGAGAAACTTGCTGGTTATTATTAATAATTACTGTTGTTACTATCGATGTGTTATTTAGTACAGACTTATATGATTTCAAATATCCAAACGTGTAGTTCCGCCACACGTGTGTTTCTAACTCCTTTGTGGCATATAACTATAGAGATCTCAAATGTAGAATGCACATTATTCTCCAAATTAAATTATAAAACAAAAGCATATTGCATAGCAAAAGCATCTGTTGGTTTTCAGACAATCTTATCAGGACTAAATGATACATATAAAAATCTAGCGCGCATCGCTTAGAAGGTTGGAGGCACGACAAGGAGGCGTGCCCCTAATCGAATCTATATCTATAAATTGTAAAATAAATTTAAAATACTTCAGGCACAGAGCCAATCAGTGGGTGTTAAACCATAACGAATCGTTATTATAAATAAACACTATAACAATTGTGTTGGAAATGGATTATGCACGGAGTGTGTTGCTACCAAATGCAATTATTTAATGAAAGTAACATTTCAATCACTTGGCTTGACAATACGTTAAAAACAATATTATACAAAGAGAAGGAGACAAAAAATTGGCAAGTCAAAATTTAATTCGCAACATCAACATATTATACCTACATTGTGACGAGTTCAATTTAACCTACTACCGAATAGTAGTAGCTCGTTAATGTTAAAATCGAAAAACCTTTAAATGAATTATTGAAAATTAATCAAATGTCTCTTTTTTTAGTTGAACATACACTGAAGTATCTTGTATTAAGTTAAAACTCTCACGTGGTGAGGCGATATGATATCGCTGCCGATCGGCGAAGGCTGTCCCTTTTGGATAGGAGACTGCGTAGGTTCACTCACTGTGTTCTCCTCTATGCTATTATTCAACTTATACATGCTCTGAGCTGTAATAAAGACATATTTCACATTCAAATAATCGCAGAAATTTTCGTGATGTCAGCAAAATATCGGTAGCGGATCGTTCTAAATAATCATAGATATTAAATAAATGTTTAAACAGAGCTTAAGTGAAACTTAAATGGTTACGTTTGAAACCAACACAACTCCTTATCTCAGGTGTTCAATCTGCACCTGCCATATCAACAAAACTAACAAAACAAAGTCACCTAACAGATAAAATAATTGAAAGTAATAATATTTATATAACCTCAAAGTGAATTAAGAGTCCATGCATATTTCATCATACCATATTTCTTATAATAGTTAAAAATAATGCCATGTTGTTTAATAACTTTATCAAATATGACAATCAAAAGCGATGCAATCGGAATTTTACTATTTAATACTTAAATAAAACGGGCGGTTAAGTGGAACAACATGAGGTTTTAGCCGGTAAGAATTTGGCATAACTGCAATACCGCCTCCCGCCTTCATCGCAGTACCTATGAAAGGTGCCCTCACGTTATAAAAACCGTAATAAAGGTCAATAAAATCATTATATATTAATGAAGTAAAAAAAGATGAATTTAGAATCAAAGTAAGATCAGAGAAAGTTAACGATAATAAGTTGAATGACTAACAATGTTGCGACGTGAGAAGTTGAGCGAGCATAACGCTAGCTTGCGGCAGTGCGGGCTCGGATGCGACGCTCGTGAGCGGCGGCGGCCGACGACCGCTCGCAGCCAGGCCCGCGGTGCCACTCTGTGAGCAACTGCTGGCTCCCTCTCCAGCAGCACCACCGGATGTTGATCGCGACCGGATCCGAATCGCTCCCGGATTCAACTCACGCGCCTGTATTCAATTGGTAAAATAACACCATTTTTCTCTTTCCCTTACCCTATGGGTGAAGTCTTCATCTTACATTATTTTCTATTATTCGTCAACTCTGACGTTACTCTTTTTATATGCATATCATTCTTCAAACCATACATACATTTTTTCGGCTTCTCTCTAGTCAATTATCCATCCACATTTATATTTCAAACGCCTTTGATCACATGATTTTCATCACTCCTCATTACATTACATCGATCAATTGCACAAAATCAAAATTTTAAATCAACCAAAATCGCAAAGCTTCTCCTGACGATGCTTCGGTTGCGGGGCGAAACGATTGTTGAGTTTGTGATAGTATCACGGTGGCGGTGGTGGAGGTGTGTGCATGTGTTTTTTACGACTCCTGCATGTATCAGGTATGATAACCGATTGTCTACTCTGCATTAAGCATTATATATATTTTCTATTTTACTTCATCGCGGATTATAGCAAAATAATTTTATTATTACTTTTGTATTATGGATCTCCGCAAAGTAACGCCTAATTCTATAAATTAATTACTTAATCGCTTTCAAGCGGGAAACTAGTTACTACAATGTTTAGTATCTGCGCTGATTAATACTTTTTAGAATTACAGTAAAACAACGCGTAACGTTGTTTTGTTTAGAGCTGTTTTGTTTTAACATTCCCTATTTGAAATGGGTTATTCCCCGATACTGACGCAGGTTTTCCAACATCCACATCATTTTACTGTATTTTCTGTTCTTTTCTTGAGAATGTATTCTTATCGTTGCACACATCGGATTGACATAGTCACAAATATTACGATTGTTATACATGATACTATACTGAATATGAACCAATGTATATTTAAGTGAAGTGAAGAAGAGTTTCCACTCTTCCTGGTCTTGCCAAATTATACCAATAGCGCACCCTGCTGGTAAACCAAATATGTTCCAAAGGATGACAAAAATTATTTTAGTATATATGCCGAATAATTCGGATATTAATATATTACTAATGACCAAATATAGGATACTACAATGACGCTATGAAAAGACGAATAAAAAACTTTTAATTAAAATGGATTTTAGTTTTATTTACTTACCCGCGCGGAATGCGTATTGGAAGCATCGTGGGCGTGCGTGGGCGTGGGCACGTTCACGGCCCAGTCGGCATTAAGCTGCGCGCCCAATGGCAAACTATGCGACCTGTGGAGTAAGTTATATATTTTGCCTACACTTAAATTATTTTCATCGATGCGACACGACCTTGGAAATAGTAACATTGGTGAGTGTTAAACTTTAACTTCAATCACTATCAAGATTATTAATATTAAACCCTTTGCGCTTCGTCCCGATTATTGTAACAATCATTAACCCCAAGATCAAATGAATTCGATGTTGTTGATCACCGGTTCAACTTACCGAGGTGTCGTAAAAGGCGACTAAGGTAAGTTGGCCCACCGTTTGATATCCGGTTGAGAAGAATAGACCACCCTGTTTCTTACCGAGGTGTTGTAAAAGGCGACTAATTTAGTTTACGTCAGGCAGGAGACTAGTATTAAAATAAGTAGCCAAATCATATGACGACATGTTTGTAACATGTGCCGACCACTTAGAGTGCGATAAGGGCAGGACGTTGGTTACCGGTTAAACTTAACGATTAAAAATTAAGAGTCAGATGTTGATATGGTAGTAGATATTAAAAGTCTTGTAACATGCTAGTCACAGTAGAGACGAAAGATAGCAAACTCTTATACTGGCCGGTTTCGCATCGACTCGTGAAAAGTTCGTTAAGACTCGTAAACCACCCACCTGTATTGCTCCTGTTTACGTGCGCTGGCTGCAGTTGCCGAGTTGACTACTACCCCACTTAGAACATTGGCAACCCCTCCAGACCCTTGAACCTGTTAAGTCATAATATGATTAGATTTGATAATTTGTAATGCCTCCCCATATGCTGCGCCAGCCAAGCCATAACCATAACCGGGTCACAACAAATGAGCGTCATAGCTAGAAGCTAAATCTGCTACTTTATCGCTTCTGTATCGACAAAATCTAACAGATGTGTCTTTAGCTGTGCCGCCATATTGTCGCTCACCTAAGCCGAAGTTAGCGTTTGTGTGTACCTTTCGATTTAGCAAATGTGTATAACTTTTAACTCTGATTGATTTTCATTTCATTAACTTTACAGAATTATGTACTATTAATATATAGATACTTTCCGTAAACATCTTATTATTAGTAGACCTAGAGGTTTAATTTGTGGAATTAATTCAGATGATGAAAGATACCGTTTACGTCATCATCTTCCTGCCCTTATCCCACTCTAAGTGGGGTCGGCACAACATGTCATAAACATGTTGTCACATGATTTGGCTACGTATTTTACGACCGGCCACCTGCCTGACATCAACTTACCTTTGTAGTATTTTACGACACCTCGGTAAGAAAGAGGGTGGTCGAGTCTCCTAAACCGGAAACCACACGGTGGATCAACTTACCTAAGTCGCCTGAGGGTGGTACTATTCTATTTCGCCGGATATCACAGAAAGATACCGTTCTACGTAAAACGCATAATTAGAAAAGATTATTGATGCACATAGTTTTTTAAAGAAAATCCAATCTTCTTACAGTCTATTAGCAAAGTTTACGTTATCTTATTAACATATAATTGTACCAGTTGTGCCAGCAGCATCGCCCGCATTGAAATCAGGGTATCACACATTTTTTCCCGAATTGAAATTTTGGGCATAAAAGTATATATAGTTGTTATAAGAGATTTTTGAATAATTTTCACTGTTTACTTAACGCACGCAGCTTTAAATTTTTTCCATTTTTGCAATATTTTTAGTGCTGCTCCTCTCGTATTCATCCTAGCGTGATGTTATACTTGTATATTATATAGCATTCCTCGATAAATGGACTATCTTACACTCAAATAATTTTTTAAATCGGTGAAGTAGTTCCTAAGATTAGCAAATTCAAACAATTTAACAAACAAACTTTCAGCTTTATATATTAGTATAGATTTCTATAAGCAATATACCTAACAAATAAATTCTTTTGGTAGTTCCGGATAGAAATCGTGTTAGCGTATTTATTATATAATATATAAGTGCGTTATTTATGAACAATATATAAATACATAATCTCAACAGATAGAAGTCTACTACATAATAACAATAAAGGTTTCCTTTGTCAATATTTATATGTACAGCCAAGAAAGTATCGGTTAATAAGTTCCATACTCAACAAGTTGATGTATAATATAATCGCAGACGATCATACTAAGGGCTATGGTATTCGACTTCTGATACGAATTTGTATAAGACCGATCGGCTGGCCAAATAAAATGATTTATTGGCATTTAACAATGGCAATTGACGGCACCAAGTTGAAGTCTTCATATATTCCTATCCAAACAATAAAGTTACATGTCCCACGTATAAGGAAATGTTTTTTATTCTTCGGATACGGCGATATATACGCAAGACTGATTGTTAATTACTATCGGATATATAATATACTTAGAAATAAGATTACATCAAAAGTCTTTAAGAACAATCCCATTACTTGATTAATGTGTATCAGTAAATCTATATGCGTGTAAATTAATTAAATATATTAATACAAAAATACAATCATACTAATTTTTTATACATATTTACTACATTAGTATTTGTTCCAGCAATAAATTTCTGAAGCAAACCGACACTAATAGAAAAGGTATCAAAAATCTGCTTACCAATACAAATCTGCTGTAAGCCGTAAAAGTTTAAAACAAAATTTTTTTGAAGGATGGATTCTAATTGATCTAATTAACAGGTAAATTTTATTTACCTGTTGTGACGTAACAGGAACTAAGGGCGGCGAGGGCAGTTTGAAAGCCCGCACAGTTGTCGGCGAAGATTTCGGTTTAAAATCAACGGCGTTTGGCTGCAAGTATTGCAAATGCGGTGGAGATTGTCGCATCACTTGACGACCATCAAAACTTTGCTGCGGTATGTGGACTTGGTTTTGTAAGGGCTGCGAGTAGTTTTGGTAGTGATTGCCAGGCAACTGACTAGAATAGTGGCTCAATCTCGAACGAGGTTTCTCTCGGATGTATCCACTTCTGCCATGAATTACCACTGCCGAGGCATATTTTGTATTTTGAATAGGCTGTTGCAGCAACGATACAGTTTCTGGCGCGGTCTGTGACGGCGGGAGGGCTGTGAAAGAACGTTAATGTACTACGAATAAATTTTATTTTATAGTCCAAACTATAAGTACAAAGCGTTCATTCTATAATAGAAATAACTACCACCTAGCTTCCTTACCAATCGGAATATAATATTAAGGACTATCAGATATTTAATGGTAAAGTAATGGCATGTACCTATTTCATCCAAGAGATTTAAATATGTCAGCAAGTTGCATAAAGATAACTTCTTTCCAAAATCAATATATAAGTAACCCCAATATAATAAATAAGTAATGTTAGCAAATACCTACGAGCACTGTACTTGGGGTATGTTTCCTGCGGGGCGATCAGTTTTGTTTGGGTATTGATATATTGCACTCTAGAAGGCTTGCCGGCGTACACGTTGCCATGTATCTGTTGCTCAGGCTGCGACGCAGATTGCTGCTCATAAGTATTTTGCGAGAACGATGACAGCATTTCTTGCGTTCCAAGCATACCACTGGACAATTCTGCTTGAGAGAATAAACGACCGTTGTCGTACATCCGCAGCTGTTCAGTTTTTGACTGCTCAGCCATCGTCATTATTTGAGTGTTGTTACTAGTACCTGAAATATTTATGTATATAAGTCATGGAATTTATCAGTGCATTGTTCTGTAGTTAAATTAGCTCAAATACCATGAATAGTCATCTGACTGGTAGGCATTGTGACTGTTGCAGTATTATGACTGTCAGCAATATAATTTTGTGGATTATAAGAATCTACTGACATTCCACTCCTATATAAAGTATCTTCAGAAGAAATCGTCGTCTCTTCGGGCACAGGCGGCAATCGAGGAGTCGATAGAAGATCTAAGGGAATAAACTGCGTGTGCTTTATCTAAAATATTATAATAATGCAAACAATATCATAAATAATTGAACAGTTTATTTACCTTGGAGTGGCTCTAATGTATCCATGAAATCATCGAGATTTGGTTGCAGAGGACCTAAGCTTGGTTGAATGAAATCAGCTAAGCTTGCACCTCTAGCTAAAATTAAAAGGTACTACGTATAATTTAATAACAATTGCATGAGAAGAACATTTGTTCTTTTGAGTTTTATTGAAACAAGATGTTTGCTGACTTAAGTAAATAATAATACCGATTTCCCTGCAATCGGGGAAAGCGAAAGGTTGATGATTTGTGATGGTCGAGAAGAGAGTGTCACTCATGAAGTTGAGGTAGTCCTCGTCCGTAAGCATGTTGGCAGCAAAGTCGCTGCACTGAGACTCCATCGTGTCCATATCCGACATCTGAAAACCGCATAGTTTTGATATCTGGAAATTGATACTTTCCTTTCATAGATGCCAATTAAATTTGACCTTCGAAAACTATAAGCGAATTTTCTAAAGTACAGCAGATAAATTATTATTCATTGCTCTTTGCCTAAGCTGAATATAATTTTTCTAATTTTAAATCTAAATACGGTTTTAATAATTTGACTGCTCCGTGTACTAATTACTAATGATTGAAATTGATAAATATTCAATTAAAATAAAAGTTACCGAATCCTGGACAGAGGTGTCCCCCTTGCCAAATAGTCTCATAATATGAAACATGCGCCATTTTTTATACTCTGCTATCACTGCTTCCGCTCTTCGTTTCCAATATTTACCTTCTAGTATAGTTGTCTAAAAAGCCAAGCAATTATTTTCATATAATGATTTAAATAATCAATATGTAATAAATAATATTCATTAAAACAAATATATAAATCAATTTGTGTTATACCTCTGGCTTTACATGCGTGTCAACATCTAAAGGGGATGCAAATTGGCAAACCAATGTATTTTGTTTCTTTATAACTGAAAAATACAACATATTTTTGATAATTCCCATTTTGAAATATTATCACATAAAAAAATATATATGATAATATTGTACAAAGTATTATTTATTAACGATGTTAGCTATCATTTTTTATGTTCTTAAATGTGGATTTTTAAACTATAATAAAGAAAATTATTGCTGTTCTATCATTACATTATTTATTTTTACGAAATAAAGTAAAATATATTTTCTAAGAATTATGATATTTTTCATCATCATCCTCCTGCCCTTATCCTCCTCTAAGTGGGGTCGGCACAACATGTTATAATCATGTTGTGCTGTGTCACCTAATTAGGCTACGTATTTTACAACCGGCCGCTTGCCTGACGTCAAATTACCTTAGTCGTATTTTAAGAAATGAGGGTGGTCTATTCTATTCAGCCGGATACCACAAGGCGTCTACGAAGTATGATATTTAACACCGTCATCGTCCAATCGTCCGTCCGTTTTTACAGAACACGTAAAAACGGAAGTAGCCTTTGTCTAGTAGCAGGCTAGTTACAGAAAACTGTTAAAACTCTTTTATCTCTGCTATCTTAAAAGACCTATATTGGAATTTAATACTGTGTTTGTTAATTTTAGTACACATACATATTGAATGAAATAATCAATATGTTATCAATAATAAGGCTACTTGAACGTGTTGTGTAATGTACACCTACTTACAAGCTTTTATCAAAATAGGTAGATGACCCCATAATCATTCAAATAACTAAGCACAGTTAGAATAAAACAGTTATAGTTAAAGCTAAACCTCGTAACACAACAAAAAATGTAATTAAAATTTCTTTAGTCTTAACATTGGTAATTTAAAACATGTATGTTGCAAACTTTTACCTATAAATGAATAACTTATAGTATTGCTTCAAAAATATTACATGAAAAATTGTGAAAAGGTTATTGTGTTTTATAATTAAACCATCTATCATAAAGTAGGAATACAGTTTATTCAAATAAGGAGTAAGAAAACCCAGTCCACAAAAATCCATAACATTTTGTTGTATTCCTTATTATTATAAACATTAATCAACATCATTAATCACAGAAAAAAAATATTCATTGAATATAAATACACTTAATAGTATTATTACATGCATATTTATCATTGCATTATACCTACAGCACTATGAATGTAAACAATCTCGAGCAATCAGCTCATTAAATCAAATAAATTCTCTATGCATCATGTGACATCACACTGGAAGAATTTAATTAGCATAACAGCTTTTATATGAGATAAAATCAATGATTTAAGAATAGAGAGAAGTTTGAGAATAAATCACCACAAAAATTTTAAGATTATAACTCACATTGCATGTGCCAGCATCTCCATATGACATTGTTGAGTCTTATTTTGTCTTTCCACCTTAGTTTGATACCTTTGAAACGATTCCATTTTGGAGATGTTAGTTTTTGTCTATTAAAGAAAAATTTAAAAATATAAATTATTTATTGACACTTACCATACTTCTATAATTTTCACTGTCACAAACTGATATTTGCTAAAAGCACTTTAGTGATTAAGTTGAGTTTAAAAGTTCTTGAGCTTGTAAGAAACATTTTTGCAGGAAACTGATTTGGATTATACATTATCAAAAGATAAAAAATAATTTACTGAATAAAAGTACAGTTGAAGTGTTAAAACTGTACTGTGAATGTGTTTTAATAGAATAGAATGGTAAACTGCTTATCTATGTTGCTATCAATAAGTGATCTTAAGCTTATTATAAATAACAATTTGATAAGGAAGGAGCCTGACTCTATCTTATCTTCCATTCTAAACACTCTTAAATAAATGCATACATATATTTTTCATTTGGGAAGAGATACAATTACAGTTTTATAAATATTACTAAAGTAACTGCCAATTGTATCTACAAGTTAAATAAAATTAGTAATATTAAAATTATTAAATAGTATATTATATATTTTTATTTGAATTACCAGCAAATATAAATATAGCAGTAGTATCTTACATTCATTTTAGTATTCCTTATTTAAAAATAAATTATTCAATATTTAAAACATTAGATTTAATTAATGATGATACTACTGCGCATAATTTAAGACTGAACTAACATTAAAACAGCCATAAAATCACTACATATTATAAAACAAAGTCGCATTATCCCTATGTACGCATAAAACTTTAAAACTACGCAACAGATTTTGATGCGGTTTTTTTAATAGATAGAGTGATTCCAGAGGAAGGTTTGTACGTATAATAACATTCAATACGGAGTAGAGAAATACTGTAATTTTTGAGGTTTTTGTAAATAATTACTTTTTTTTCTGCTTACATTGCAAACGCTGGCTAAACCCTACGAGATTTATCAAAATAATGTACTAAGTATTTGTACATCTTGAAAAGGTCTACAGAAAAGTCCGCGATGGTATATGTCTATCTCTTATGGATAACCCACTATAGCATTTTTTGTCATTTAAATTTTACAAAAAATAATGCCTTATTTTTGAAGCAATTTTTATACAATACAGCATTAATCTTTATCCAATTAAGTACCTTAAATAAATAGTTGATTTAATATAGATCAATATGGCCGTTTACAGCATGTAATTTAAGAGAACATTTTCGGAGATATTACAGATTTAAAATGCTGTGAGGACGCCGCGCTTCGCCCTAACACTTCGACTTTAGCAGCTTTGTCGCTCTTTCAAGAGTTTGTTTAAAGACATTCTGTAATTAATTGTAAAAATAAAATACATAGTGAAAATGTAAAAGTAAATAAGTAAAAATGTACTATATGAATTTAGATATTCCAAAGATAGCAGGAAATCTTCTTGGTATAGGGAAAGGAAATTGTTTTTCTGCAAATTTAACGCGTGCGGGCCGCGTACAGTAATGAATAAATCAAAACTACTGGATCGATTTTTAATCATTTTTTTTACACTGACTGACATGGAATATATATTTTATGCCCGTGCGAAGCAGGGGCAGGCCGCTAGTTAAATATAATATACAAAATATATAGACTAAATTTTACTATATATACATATAGTAAAATTTAGGATATTTTATTTTATTTAATAGACTGACATGATGGCAAAAAATATTATGTTTTTTATTTCTATACAACTGTTTTAATATTTTTAGCTTATTTTCACAGTCTAATGTTTTTTTTCTAGTATGTATATTTTTTCTTTTTCAACCAAAGGATGTCCACAATATATGACATCTGCTTCCTCAATCAAACAGCTCTGCTTAATTAAAAGACAAAACTGAACACAGCCTATTTCTTTCTTACTAGCTTTTACCAGCAACTTTGTTCGCGTGGACTGTTGTCAAGTGAAAGGTTAATAATAGGTGGCTTTCTTATCCTATAACTGTAAAATTTACAGGATTCCTAAAGCCTATATGTTATCAATTTATATAAGGAATAATTGTGCCAATCGTTACTCATTATTGGTTCAGCTAATTCACTGTGAAAGAGTAACAAACATACATCCATACTCACAACCTTTCGCATTTATAACATTTAGCATTAAGTAAAATTGATGAACAATAGATCACCATTAAACTTTCATCAAAAATATATTACAAAGTTATTATTTAACCCTCACTTCCTTGTCAATTTTATATAATGCTCTTACTCCTATTCAATTCAATACTTTATTCATTTGTTTCAAAATATGAGACTTCTATTAGTAACTCTAGAAGTATTATTTTGCAGAAACAGTAATAATAACAAATTATTAATACAAATATGTGTTTATAACTAAGTGTTACAGACTGTTATCACAACAAGTGACCTGTGTCTTTTGCACAGGCTTTCATGACCTTTCCTGTTATCTACATAACCAAAACACATTGAAATTGCCCCCTTATTCTTTCCAAATATTTAACTCTATAATTTAAATAAACACTATCATATGACTTTTGTTTTATTTTCGTTTAGTAGGTCTTCAAATGGTGATATTGTAATATTATTTTTGGGAATTGTTTTATATGGCAAATAAAGAAATATCGGAATTTCTACAAAAGTTATTGATAATACATTTTGATAAAGTACATAGTCCGCTATAATTGAACTTACCGATAGGCCAAAGTCATACACTTAAATAGTTTAGTCAGCGAGATTTCAATAGAAAGCTGCTGATGTTGTTTACTGTCTTCTTTATCAGAACGCTGAAAAATCTCAGACGATACAGGCAAAATATAAGTAGCAACTGCAGATTCCTTTTGCACATTTTGCTCCTCATCAGGAACAGGTATCGCAAGATCATCAAATTCATCTTGCTCTTCAGCCTCAAAATGCGATACCATAAAATGCCCCGAGTGAATTGACTCTTTGCCTGGGCGATTTTGGCGTTTCTCTACATGAGTCATTATTTATTTTAGAGAAAACAACTTGTAATTTATTTCTATGTGATATGTACACAATATTTTATTTTGTTTTTCACCTCTTATACTTAGCCATATTTTCACTTATCACTCACATTGTTTTTTTCCACCTATCCACAGACAAATACATTGTATTCTGTGAATATATTAATTTCTATCAGATTCTGACATTCGCATAACATATTGCCAATTTGCTAGAGATGTGTCATTTTTTGCTACATTAACTGCAATGCATAGATTAAATAGAAGAACTGTCATTACTGCCAAAGATATAAAATTCTTATGAAAATATCCCAAATTTTTATTTATATATTTATAATTAAATCTTTCCTTTCTGTGGCTAAAATTCTGTTTTACTAGTCGTATAGTCCGTATATTCGTAGTATATTCTATCATCTATGATCCTTACTTTATCTGTTTCTGTAGTAGGGATTCCAAATGGAGTAGAAAATTCGAAATTAGATTAAAATATGTAATTTGGCTATATTGGTTGATCCAACAATGCATATCTAATTTTTTTTTAAACGATTATGTAACAAAATTATCGATTATTAAATAATATAAATATCGATTATTTTTTGATATCCGTAGTTTATTGAAGATCAACGTTAATATTTGAGTTAGTAATCTATTATTTTAGTTAGTAATCTATGGTTAAAATCTATGGTCAATGCCATAGTCAATACTCAATAGAGGGAAATTAGTTTAGTTATGAACGATTATGAAATTTAGGTTTAATATTTAAACTTTGCAATGAGTGTTAATAAAGTATGTTCTTCTCCAACTTTCAAAAATCTTAAATCTAAAAAAATAAATTCACCAGTAGAATTGAAAGAAAAATTGAGAAAGGTTTATCTACATTGTATTATTTATTATGAGTTATGTACTTGATGAGTGTCTGCAATCACATGAGTTTATTTTGATTTTTTAGGATTACAAGGACAAGATACAAAACTGCCGTAATATGCTAATAAACAGATTTCGCGGTGCCACAGAAGAATCGAATCTTCGAAATACTCTAACAAACATTTATAACGAAATATACAATAATTCTAGCGCAGAATATTTAAAAAGTGAACTGTTATTAGACAGTGAAGAATCAAAAATATTAGAAGAAATAAAACAAGAATTAATACAAGAAGAACTAAATTGGTAATTTTACTAATATTTTAGTATAAATTGTTATGGTTAGCTAATTATTATCAATCTCAGACACTTGTGCGATCTACCATTTGTACCATTTACCACGCAAATTTAGCAGAGAACGTCTGACATTCAGTTCTGGTGGCCCAATACTGGATGCAGTTCTAGTTTTTAGAAATGATCTTTTCTATGCTACAACATGTTTGGAAATGAAACATTGTAAATATTTTAGAGACTTAGATACTTTCCGGTTTGGCTAAATTAGGCTGTATATCAACCTTCTATGGGATAAAATAGTACTTGAGTGTAAAATTGATAAAAAATAAATGTTTATAAAAGGAGGTATTTTTTTAGGTGCCTAGAAGAGTATGAAAAAGCTCAAAATGACAACACAGATTGGTCTTCACTGCAACAAGATGAGAATGTTATTTGTGTAATATGTGAAAAAAATAATTTCAATCTAAAAAATGACATCTTGTCATGTATGTTTTGTAACATACAAATAAGAACTTATAAATCTCTACAGGATATAAAAAACACTATTTTTGAAACCTTGGATAATCATTGTAAACTATGCACTAAAACTGCTCAATTTTCAGCTCTTTGTGAGTCAAACGAATGTCATATATACTTGATATGCGAAAGTTGTATGGACATGAAGTTAATTATTTAACTTTAACCTACATATCACTCACTTTGTTTTTTTTATATGTATTTTGTTATTAAAATATTTTGATAGATTATAAGTTTAACATAGGACATTTATTTTTAGAGGGAACTAATAGCCATGCACAATGCTAAATAAGTAATTTTCAGTAATAATCATCTGTTTTCTATTATAAAAAAAACTATATATAAGTGATGAATAAAGTATATTTATTTATGGCGGAATGCTAAATTAAAATGTGACATTCCAATCCAACATTCTTATGAGACTTTAAATTAACTTATATTTTGGTCATGTTGCTATCTAGACTATATTGTTATTTGAAAAATTGTAATTTGATGTGATTAAAATGAGTAACTTGAAACACATTTGTGTTTTTATTAATATTGACTAGAAAACAGGGTTGTCTGACAAATCATTAAATTCAGTGGAAAAGGGAGATAGTAGATAGTTGCCAACCGCATCTGCTATTCAACATTAGAGATTACTACTGTTTCCAAATGCACAAAAGAAAGCATATTTTAGGGTACAATCTCTCTTTCTCTTCAAATAATAGATGTCTAATGTTGGACATAGCCATCTTTAAGGGTTATCATAATATGATCTTGACTAAAATTAGTCCTAAGAGCAGTTATCTGGCAAATTTTATGCATTGTGATTGTCCAATCAGTTAGGGTGCCAACCAGTGCTACATAATCCTGGAAAGTGTCTGACCTAAAACTTCATAATAAATACTATGGATTGACACAATTATCATTACATATTTGATTTGTAAAATGTTTATAGGGAGAAACTAGGATAAGAAATTCTTACAAAGGTAGGTATAAAATCAAACAACAATAAGAAATAAAACAAAAAATAAGTTATTTCACAACTAAGGAAGGTAAAACTAATAAACAGATAAAAAAAAAGAAAAAAATTTATTTAACTAATTTACATAAAAATTATCGGCGGCTGATTGAACAAAACTATTTAAATTAAACTCCAATTTACAAAATAAAAATGACCTTTTAATTCAATTCATAAAGCATGGTAACAAGGTATATTGTAAATTATTATTATTTATTATTCTTACTCTGTTATATAGTTGGATTAGAACAATTTAATACATGTTAACTTCCTACCAAAACATTAAACTAAACGGTAACTTGTATAAAATGTACATTGATAATAGTTGTATAAAACAGTACCATTATTTTATGGACACAATAGATGGGCAGCATTTGTAGTTGAATTCATCCTTTGTATAAAATGGTCAACTATATCAATTATTCTAGGCCTGAAAAGAAAAGATAATTAAACAATTAAATTTTAAGTAGATGTTCGTATCGTAAGCATACCACCATATATGCAATATCATATGTATGTTAATGTAGGTATAGTGAGGTATAACAAAAGCAATTTAAAAAAAAGAAAGCGAAATGTGTGAATCGATCCCAGTTTTGGAACTTTTTTGGTCGGCCCGTTACCATTAGGCTATCACAGCTTCGCGTTTGACAGCTCAAATATCAATTGCACTCAATTCAACATTTAAGTAATTTATAGAATTAGGCGTTACTTTGCGGAGATCCATAATAAAAAAGTAATAATAAAATTATTTTACTATAATCCGTGAAGAAGTAAAATAGAAAATATATATAATGCTAAATGTAGAGTGGACAATCGGTTATCATACCTGATACATGCAGGATTCATAGAAACACATGCACAAACCTCCACCCCCGCCACCACAATACACAAGCACTATATACGTTCACCATCACAAACTCAACAATCGTTTCGCCCCGCAACCGAAGCATCATCAGGAGATAGACATTTCAACACTTAAGCATTTTTTTAATGCTCGAAAACAGGTATAAAACGACTTTTAAATGAAACCTAGCTAGATCGATTTTTCCACAACAAAACCCCCGACATCTCTTCTTCTTCTTCTTCAACCGATGGACGTCCACTGCTGGACATAGGTCTCCTCATGGGATCTCCAGAACACACGATTTTGCCGCTTGTATCCAGCGGCTCCCCGCGACCCTTTTGAGGTCGTCTGTCCATCTAGCAGGGGATCTTCCGACACTGCGCTTTCCGGTGCGGGGTCGTCCCCCGACAACCCCCCCGTCAACCCCCGACATCCATACATTTAAATATTAAAGATAAAAGTAATAATAAAATTATTTTGCTATAATCCGCGATGAAGTAAAATAGAAAATATATATAATGCTAAATGTAGAGTGGACAATCGGTTATCATACCTGATACATGCAGGAGTCGTAAAAAACACATGCACAAACCTCCACCACCGCCACCATGATATACAAGCACTATATACGTTCACTATCACAAACTCAACAATCGTTTCGCCCCGCAACCGAAGCATCGTCAGGAGATTGACTCCACGACCAAAATCGCAAAGCGAAGCAATACCCAAATAAGTTTAGTTATATACTAATCGGTTCAACCCCACCCTTTATTTTATTTTGCCTGCAAACAAGTGTAACAAGCTTGGAACTTTATGACCGCTTTCTATCAAATGTAAAGTTCCTAATGACCATAGTTTCGAAGTATTGCACACGTATTCTAATAAAGGACTTAAGCTGAGCCTATTGGAAAACCTTGAGATTATTAAACATAACAATGGCACCCTCATTAACGAGCAAATAAATGTTTCTAGTTCAAGCTTGTTACACTTGTTTGCAGGCAAAATAAAATAAAGGGTGGGGTTGAACCGATTAGTATATAACTAAACTTATTTGGGTATTGCTTCGCTTTGCGATTTTGGTCGTGGAGTCTATCTCCTGACAATGCTTCGGTTGCGGGGCGAAACGATTGTTGAGTTTGTGATAGTGAACGTATATAGTGCTTGTGTATCATGGTGGCGGTGGTGGAGGTTTGTGCATGTGTTTTTTACGACTTCTGCATGTATCATGTATGATAACCGATTGTCCACTCTACATTTAGCATTATATATATTTTCTATTTTACTTCATCGCGGATTATAGCAAAATAATTTTATTATTACTTTTGTATTATGGATCTCCGCAAAGTAACGCCTAATTCTATAAATTATTAAAGATAATCTATTATCTGTCATTAATCAATTTACTTAAAAAAACTCTGAAAATGTTAATTAGTTTGAAGAAAGCGATCGATCAATATAACCAGTACGAATTAAGTACTGGAAAGGCTGCATTACTATTCACTGTAAAGGCTACTTTTGCCAGAAGCTTGTCAGAGATACAAATCTCAGACAGCACATGCAGTTACTTACTATATAGGTAAACCTTGTACATCCATGAGGTCCTCTTGTTGAGTTGAATTGAGTGTGTGGGCAGTGGAAGCAGGAGGGACCGCGAACGCGCTGTGGTGGTGGGGCCGCGGGCGGCGCGGGGAGCGGGCTGTGATCACGCGCGGCTTGTGGATCTCGTCCATCACTGACGGTGCCACATAAGTGAAGCCCTATATATACAAGATCTTCATCATTGACTGGCCCGTTGGCGCAGAGGGTAGTGATGCTGCCTTTAGCTCCGCGGGTCGCGGGTTCGTTTCCCGCCGAGGGCCAAAATTTTCTATAAAAAAAACTTGTTGGCCTTTGAGCCTGGATGTATATTTGTATTTAAGTATGTATTTAAAAATATATAAGAATATATTCACCAGTTTTCTGTCTACCATAACACAAGTATTAAGTTACTTACTTTGGGGACGGATGACCGTGTGTGTAAGTGTCTCATATATTTATTTATTTATTTATCACTACATATTATAAAACAAAGTCCATCTTTCCGTATGTACGCATAAAACTTTAAAACTACGCAACCGATTTTGATGCGGTTTTTTTTAATAGATAGAGTGATTCCAGAGGAAGGTTTGTACGTATAATAACATTCAATACGAAGTGGAGAAATACTGTAATTTTTGAGGTTTCTGTAAATAATTACATTTTTTTCCGCTTACATTGCAAACGCAGGCTAAACCCTACGAGATTTATCAAAATGATGTACTAAGTATTTGTACATCTTGAAATGGTCTACAGAAAAGTCCGCGATGGTATATATCTATCTCTTATGGATAACCCACAATAGCAGTGTTTTTCATTTACTTTTTACGAAAAGTGATGCCTTATGTTCAAAGCAATTTTTATACAATACAGCATTAATCCTTATCCAATTGAGTACCTTAAATAAATTGTTGATTTAATATAGATCAATATGGCCGTTTACAGCATGCAATTTAAGTGAACATTTTTGGAGATATTACAGATGTAAAATGCCGTGAGGACGCCGCGCTTCACCCTATAGCACTTCGAATCTTTTAGAGTTTGTTTAAAGACATTCTGTAATTAATTGTAAAAATAAAATACATAGGTAAAATGTAAAAGTAAATTAGTAAAAATGTACTATATGAGTTTAGATATTCCAAAGATAGCAGGAAATCGTCTTGGTATAGGGAGAGGAAATTGTTTTTCTCCAAATTTAACGCTTGCGGGCCACGGGCAGTAATGAATAAATCAAAACTACTGGATCGATTTTAATCATTTTTTTTACACTGACTGACATGGGATATATATTTTTTACCCGTGCGAAGCAAGGGCAGGCCGCTAGTCATATATAAGTCAATATTCCGCCGTGTGGTATCCAGCTGAGTAGAATAGACCACCCTCATTTTTTACTGAGATGTCGTCAAAGGTGACTAAGGTAAGTTGACGTGAGGCAGGTGGCCGGTCGTAAAATACTTAGCCGAAATGTGTGACATGTTTATAAAATGTTGTGCCGACCCCACTTGGAGTGGCATAAGGACAGGAGGATAATGATCATATAGGTTAATATCGATATTTAGAAATTTATTGGGAAAGACCATATTCTCCCATTGAATTTGAAGAACCTAATTTTTTTTTAAGTTATTGCAAGTAATAGCCACGATTGACGTGATAGTTGTATATAACCGTGGTTAACATATTGCAGCGCTGAGCACTCATTTTCGAATTTCGCACTTATTTGTTTGGGATGCTTGACCACCTGATTGAATATCTTGGGTATAATGTATCAATGGTTAACTTGTTGGAGAAACTTAAGCGCCTAATTGAGTTTCTTGGGTATTATGTATTATTAATACAGCGTCTGGGGTTATTTTACTCATATAAGACCCTCTACAATGCTTGCGTGCCCGTGCCCGTGCCCAGTGATGCTTTAAAAGCCATAAGACCCTAGCAGCACAAAAACAAATTTAGCTTTAAAAATATGTCTTCAAACTGCATCATTACGAATTTCCCACAGAAATAATATCGCACAAAATTGAAATTAAAAAATATTTTTGATTCAAGTAAACAAGCATTTGAATCGTCAACTATACTGCAGGTTCGAAAACCTGTTCCTACCGAGAAGAGCCAGCAAGACGGCGGTTGCTCTTTTCAAAATACAATTCTTAATACTAATTACATTTAGCCATTATCTTGCGCAGGTTCGAAGAAAGCTATATCCACACATTATCATCTAAGTTTTCCTTAACAGTATAGTATACTTTCTGTATCAGCCTCTTTTTAACAATGCTTTTAAACTGCTGTAATGGTAAAGCTAAAATTGATTGCGGAATTTTATTATAGTCTTATACCCAAACCCACAAAGATTTACTTAATTTTACAAGGCGCAAAGCAGGAGCCCCGCAAGCTTATGTCGATTTCTACTTTGTCTATTATATACATCGCCTATCGTAAAAGAGATGCATATACCTGGAACATTAAGTTAGCACTTTCACTAAGTGTTGACTCATCTGGTGAATCAATCGGTGTCTGTAGGGTAAATCTAGTATCAAATTGTGAAACATCATCTTCGCTTGTCTGAAAAGATGAAATGTATTATTAACCAAACAAAAACCACAATTATTACTTATTATCAAGTAGTTTGCAAAAACATTACTTAATATTCAGTGGTGACTTTGACAAGGGTTCATTTGATAAAAGCACAAGTATGTTAATATGCAAGAAAATGAACAAATTATTAAAGCATCACATTATAGTGCGCATATCAAACATTTTTATTTTCATATCAGATAAAAAAAATCTTGAGAAAGAGTCTTGAGACAAAATTAATTTTCAATAATTACTTTAAAGTGTGTGCGTGCGGGTATTATTTCATACGTGGTTATGAAGCTTCATTTAACGCAATTTTTTTTATAAAAACAATAATCTACTATACCATCACAGACTTTTTATAGCGTTATAAAAGAGTAATAATCCTTTACCTTTATTATTATACATTATTTTATTACATGTCAAACGGCATAGGGCAGGGCTTCTTAAACTTTTTTATATAGCGACCCCCTTCAAGCTTAGGAAATTTTAAACGACCCCCTCCTCCATATAATGAAATATATATTAGCCGTAGATGTAGATGTAATATCGCACTATTTTACAATGTAAATAACAGTTTTCCATGGCCACTTTTTTCAAAAAATAGTTATAATAAAAATACAATAGTATTTTGTATGATTTTTATTTGTATTTATATTTGTATGTAGTGTGTATACTAATTTTAAAATTTTAGTTATAATTGTTGTAAACTAACCAATCATAAATTTAATAAAATCTATTTAATGAAAATGGGTAATGAAGAAACTTAGGAGAAGAAATATCAATAAATCTTTGTTAGAAAAGTTCTATAAAGGACAGCTGCAGCCATATAGTTGTATCAATAATGATTGAAAAGTATCAGATCTTTGCGACGTCCCTTTCAGTAGTCTCGCGACCCACAGTTTAAGAAGCCCTGGAATAGGGTATTGAGATATAAAAAGACAAGTCATTTTAGGACCCTCGAATTAACGTTACCCCCAAAATCTGCATTATCAATAAATAATTAATTATTTTCAATATCGACGGCTCTAGAATTACGTTGGTGAAAATATTGTATATGCTTACCAATCGAGGTTTAATAGGAGGTTCCAATCTACGCGCAAAGACATCGTCCCAATGTACATGTTTGAAAAAAGAATGTCCACGTACAGCCGCTGCGCCTGCAGCTCCTAAGCGTTGTGTTTCTGAACGTTTCATCAGACGTCGTATCAATTCACGTGCGTCATGTGTGAGGTAGGCCGGTAACATTAATTTACCTTTAAGTATTTTCTCTATTGTTTTTGTACGATTATCTCCAGTAAAAGGTGGCTGAAAAATATTTTTCCTTCATTTATTAATATTGATATAAGACATTACGACATCATTAATGTTTGACAATTGACAAATTGGACACGGTCGGCTGTTCTTAACGTAAGTAACTTAATGGGTGGGTGACAACCCATTAATACATATAGTAGTAAATTCTAAGGCCGGCCATACATGCACTGCTCGAGCTGTTAGCGTGATCAACATACACTGACCACTTTTTTTTATATACAGGAAAAAACCCCTTATGGATACCACCGCCCGACGGGGACAGGCGGTGGTTATGTCGGACTCGCACCGACTAAAATGACCTGTGTGCTCCACCACGCAGCTGATGGCAAGGTATCGTTGTACACATTGCCCCCATCCCCGCCGACAGCCGCTCTGATCCCAGAGAAACCATCTCCGGATAGGGACTTCTCAAAAGAGAAGTCCCCCCCCCCGTAACCGATGCATCGGGAGCACCAGATGCACCGACCGCCTTGGGGACCTGTAAGCCAGGCGATGTACACTGACCATTGTTACAGTAAGAGTCAACAGCTTGAAGCTTCCATCGATAACTATTCAAGCACTTAGCTTCACTGTTCGAGCTGTTACCAATTTCAATAACTAACAAAACATACAGGTAACAAGCGTTCGCGTCGTGAAATGAAGAAGGCGAAGGTATCTGCGTGAGAACAGTCGATAGATTGCATGAGAACAGTCAGTGTATGCCTGGCGACTGCTTGACCGCATGATAAAATACCACCGTTCTGTCAACTGCTCAAGCAGTTGCAACTGCTTAAGCGGTTCGTTTACTCAGACGTATGTAGTTCATTATGCAGTCGCAGTTTGGTTTAGTCAGGATGGACTGCTTCAAGCTGTCCGCTTAAGCTGTATGCCCGTGCTTATACATTAACATCGCAAGTATATTTGATAAAGCCACAAATTCTGGTTCAAATATATACCTTGAAGTATAAAGGTACTATACCTGCCCAATCAGCATGTCGTACATCAATGCACCTAGACTCCACCAATCCACTGCTTTGCCATGACCACTTCTAGTCAAAATTTCAGGAGCCCTTTAAAAGAAACAAGAAATTTTTAACTGAATGAAAGTAAAAAAAAATTTTTAACCGTCCTCTTAGTTTTCTGTGTAATTTTGGCATAGATGAAATTCATTCTAGTAGATTCTAAGAATACATTAAAATTATGTCTGTTCTCACTGCTGGATATTGCTGGGTAAATAGATGCGATCAATTCGCAAGTCGTGTAAGCGACCGACCCAAGCGAAGTAAGGACAGATCGCAAGTAATATATGAATGGTAAATAAAATTAAACTCAAAAAGTTTCTAGAAGTATCGGAATGTTATTTTTTTTTTAATTTTTCTGACAAATACAAATATATGAGACAATCTAAAACAACTGTTAAATTTGCTAGTAATCTTTCAGTATCTTAATACATATTTAATTAAAAAATAGTAAGTAAAGTAATGGTCTGTTACTATATATAGTTATGTAAAGATAATGTGTAACTGGAAAATAATAAATTTAGCTAGCGCTAGCGGCTCCACCCGCGTAGACATCGCAAAGCTTTGCGATTTTGGTCGTGGAGTCTATCTCCTGATGATGCTTCGGTTGCGGGGCAAAGCAATTGTTTAGTTGTGATAGTGAACGTATATAGTGCTTGTGTATTGTGGTGGCGGTGGTGGAGGTTTTTGAATGTGTTTTGACGAATCCTGCATGTATCAGGTATGATAACGGATTGTCTCTAAATTTAGCATTATATATATTTTCTATTTTACTTCATCGCAGATTATAGCAAAATAATTTTATTATTACTTTTGTATTAGGTCCTTACATATGAAATTGGCGTTTTCTATGGGAGGAACATAAAGTCTTTTTTTTTAAATGAAATATATTTAATTAATCGAAGTATGTACCATTGCTATGTATGCACTTTTGCCATCTCATAGGTAGTTCATTGATCCCCTTACTAAAAAGCGGGAATCAATAAAATCTTTGAAGGCTGTTTGGACTGCCCCATCGGAGTTGAATTTTTTTCCTTGCAAGTAGTTATCCAAATTGCGAAAAAAATGGTAATCAGTTGGAGCAAGGTCCGGAGAGTATTGTGGATGTCTAAGACATTCTAATTGAAGCTCCTCTGATTTGGTAGCCGTCAATGATTTGATTTAAAATTCCTTCATTATTGAGCCGGTTGAGTAACGTAACGCAGCAGTCAACGCGCGTTTGTCGGTTTGCTTCACTCAATTCATGAGGTACCCACCGTTCAAGCTTTTTCACCTTCCCAATTTGCTTCAAGTGGATTAGAATAGTTTTATCACTAACACCGGAGCCTGCAGCTAACTCGGACGTGGTTTGCGATGGATCCGCTTCCACAATAGCATTCAATTCTTCATTATCAACTTTGGTCTCCGGCCGTCCACGAGGCTTGTTCTGCAGGTCGAAATTTCCAGAACGAAAACGTTGGAACCAAAAACGCAATGTGTTTTCTTTTGCGACACCGTCACCATACACATACATCATACACCATACATCACATACACCATACATCATTAATCCTTCGAGCCGTTTCTGCAGCACTGGTGCCACGGTGGAACTCATACTCGTAAATAACGCGATATTTCATGTTTTCCATTTTGTAAACAGAGTGACACAAAGAAAAAAACAAAAGAAGAAAAAACAAATGAATCAGGGGGTTTGAAACACAAATGCATGAGTAATAGCTGTATGAATTTGAATTTGGAATTCCTAACCATAAAGGTAATATTTGAGATCAAAGTGGCCAGTACGACAAAACGCCAATTTCATATTTAAGGACCTAATATTATGGATTTCCGCAAAGTAACGCCTAATTCTATAAATTATTTGATTTGATTACTTACATATACTCAATAGTTCCACAAAATGTATGTGTGACAATACCTTCTTGAATGTGTTCTTTACATAAACCAAAGTCTGTCAATTTCACATGTCCTTGAGCATCTAATAGAACATTTTCAGGTTTAAGATCACGATAAATTATACCTAAACTATGTAAGTGTTCCAATGCCAATATAATTTCTGATAAGTAGAAGCTGAAACCAATTTTTACACAATTAAGATTTATGAATGCTTAAATTCAAGATTTTAGTTATTAAATATCAATATGATAAATATAAATATATCATATTATTATTATATAGTATTATATACTATTAAATTGTTTATTAAATATTATATATTAAATAAAAAAAAATTAAATGTTTATAGTAACCTCATTTCTTACAACCCAAAAGAAGAATTACTTTTTTGTATGTAGATAAAGTCTAATAATACTTAGACTTATTTATGATACAGAGATATCTGATATGCTAAAAGCCAACTACAGGAAAACAAAAAATATTTATATAAACTTATTTACTATCTTTTTTTCACATTTATATATGTAACACTAACAGATCAAAAATGCATTACATTCATCTTTCACAATTTTCATTCATTTGAGTACCTACAATATATGTGTGATTAAGAGCAAGGATATACAAAGAAAATTCATTGTACAATTTATTTACTCACCAAGCTGTGTCCTCAAGAAAAATACCTTCTCTTTCCAGATGCATAAATAACTCTCCACCACTTAAATATTCTAAAATTAAATATAATTTACCACCAGTTTGAAACGCATATACTAATTCAACTATAAATGGGTGCTGAAACAAAAATTTCCAGTATAAAGTTAAAAATTATGAATTAAAGATGAAATTTGATTTTATACAGAACTTATGGAATTCAATTCAAAATAAAAATTAAGGTGATAACTATGTTAAACTATAATTTATTTTATGTAGTGAATATTTATATTCAATAAAGTTTATAGTAAACTTTTTACAACGATTAACAATACCTTTACAGCCTCCAATATATTTCTTTCAGCTTTAGTGTGAGCAGTATCCTTTTGATTACGAACAATAGAAGCTTTCTTAAGAACCTTCATTGCGAAATGGGCCCCTGCATCTTGACCCGTAATCTTTCGAACTTGGAACACTTTTCCATATCCACCTTTTCCTAAAACCTTTCTTAATTCAAAATCTTGTGGTCCAAGTCTTTTACACTGTCCTGGATTAACTATGTCTTCAGAGAGTTGTATAGTCTCAGAACCTTCAGCACTAAAAGAGATAAAATATTTTTTTATATCTCGCTCAAAAAATTATTAAAAAATTATACTTCATTAAAATATTAACTTTACACAATGTATATTCCTATCTACTCACTCTACGATAGCATTGACATGTAGTTCAGGATCATAGTCAACCTGTTAGAAAAATCATAAAATACATTGCATTAATCAAGTAAATTATATTTAAGTATATCTATACAAAAAAAGTTGTCTCAAATAGACTCAATGAATGATGTATTTTAATAAACTAAACTTGAAATTACAAATTATTAACAGACTTTCAAAGTTACCCACTCTTGTCTTAAAGAAATATTTTAAAATATGGCTTATAGAAAGAAGTTGTAATGACACAAAAGAATATCTTATATAATGATAGTTAACATTTGAGTTAAAGACAACCTTTAGTTACATCTATTTGTTAATTCTAATTTTTTGTTTTTCATGTATAGAATTCTCAAATTCAACAATAGATATATGTTATAGTATTTTTTTTTTATATAATTGTATTATGATTTTATAATCATGGACATACTTCTTGAAATACTTTGTATTATTAGCATAATATTAATTTTAACACTGCCACAGATCATGCTTGTAATTAACAGAAATATTCACCAATATTCTTCCACATATATTTAATTTAGATTAGATGGAGGAAGGATTATATTATTATTTAAGACAGATATATAACTTTACTGAAAGGTTAAACTGTATTGTCTTATATTACAAATAAATTGAATAATATTCATTTAGCTAATCGTGCAAAATCATATGGTTTATAACTTATTACCTAAACTAATATAGAACTTTACCCTTGAATTTATCTTCACTGTTTAAGGTTAGGTGTCAGAAAAGGAATATGATATGAAAATAACTCTAAATACCTCATCTACTTCTATAATGTCGTCCTCATCCGAGTCTCCAACTATAACAGTATCCACATCTAAATCTAAATCGAAAACACCTGCCATAAACGATGACATTTCAATAAAATCACATTAGCTACTGCACTATTTGTCAACACACAAAAAATATTTAAGGTTCTAGTGATTTCCTAAGAACCACTCTTTATAATTTTAAATAAGTTTATTGAACTTTAAGCGAAAATAATAAGGCTAAAGTTTATACACTAAAAGAAGTCAAACACAGCAATGCAATGCTGATTGACGCTTTTCCAGAGTAAAAATAAATATTTAAAAATCAAGACACGCAAGTGTCACATTTAAAGAAAAGGCTTGCGCACCACAGACAATGTAGGATAAATTAAATGTATCAGATATATGTATTTGATATCACGCAAAGTACGGTAAATAATAAACCGCCCTAAGGATATAAAAGAAAGGTTCATACTATCAATCAACAAGTTAGGATCTGAGAGATCTCGAAAGCGTCATATATAATAGTCCACTAATCAAGTAGGATCAGTGGACGATTATATGTATATGTTATTAAATTATATACCTGCCTGACGTGCGATTTGGTGGTAATATGATGTATATTATAGATTCAAATTCAAATTAAAGTTAAAAAAAGTATAGATTAAATTGAATATAAGATGTGATCAATAGTGAAAAGCACAAGATATAAATTAAACAAGACTAATGAGAATATTATTTTGCTACAATCCGTGATAATTTATCGCGGATTATAGCAAAATAATATTCTCATTACTCTTGTATTATGGACTTCCGCAAAGTAACGCCTAATTCTATAAAAGATATAAATTTTTAAATTTATAAAGTATAAGTTCTTGTGAGTCTTACACACGTTATTCTTACACACGCGGGATTCTTTTATTGAAACTAGCCGCCTGCCCCTGCTTCGCACGGGTATAACATATATAGCCCATGTCACTCAGTCAAAAAAAAATATTAAAATCGATCCAGTAGTTTTGATTTATTCATTACTGGCCGTGGCCCGCAAGCGTTAAATTTGGAGAAAAACAATTCCTCTCTCCCTATACTAAGAAAATTTCCTGCTATCTTTGGAATATCTAAATTCATATACTAGGTACATATTTACTTATTTATTTTTACATTTTCCCCTACGTGTTTTAATTTTACAATTAATTACAGAGTGTCTTTATATACAACATTCACAGCCTCCTTTTCATTAAACAAACTCTTGAAAGAACGACATATAGCTGCTAAATTCGAAGTGCTATAGGGCGAAGCGTGGCCTCCTCACGGCATTTTAAATCTGTAATATCTCCGTAAATGTTCACTTAAATTACATGCTGTAAACGGCCATATTGATCTATATTAAATCAAAAATTCATTTAAGGTACTTAATTGGATAAGGATTAATGCTGTATTGTATAAAAATTGCTTTAAATATAAGGCATTATTTTTCGTAAAAAGTAAATGACAAAAAATTCTATTGTTGGTTATCCATAAGAGATAGACATATACCGGATATTATAAATCATTTTGTTAAATCTCGTAGGATTTAGCTTGCGTTTGCAATGTAAGTGGAAAAAAATGTAATTATTTACGACATCCCAGTAGAAACCTCAAAAATTACAGTATTTCTCTACTCGGTATTGAATGTAAACATAAATTCAAATTCAAATTCAAATTATTCTTTATTCAAATAAACTTGTAAACAAGTGCTTTTGAATCGTCAACTCTACTGCTGGTTCGGAAAGCTGTTCCTACCGAGAAGAGCCAGCAAGAAACTCGGCGGTTGCTCTTTTAAAAATATAATTCTTAATATTATTTACATTAAGTCGTTACTGTCTTGTACAGGTGTAAAGGTGTAAAAACCTTCAAAGGTTCATATGTACATATAAACCTTCCTCTTGAATCACTCTATCTATTAAAAAAACCGCATCAAAATCTGTTGCGTAGTTTTAAAGATTTAAGCATACATAGGGATATATGGACAAACAAAGAATGTGACTTTGTTTTATACTATGTAGTGAAGCTTGATTCCGAATAATCTCATTTAAATAATACATCGGTTGATTTTTATTTATTCCTTTATGTTTTGACGGTTTGAGACGTCTATTTATAAAAAATCACTATTGTTTACTTACTCCATTCAAGATTCTCCTATTCTTCGCAAACATTTCCTGATTATAGATAAAAAGGAGAGCGAAAAATACCTATATAAAAAAATGTATTTACACTTGAATGAATTGCACATTAGCTGATGGAATGGTTGGATTGATGGCTAAAATAGCCGCCAATACACGAAAGACGGCCAGAGAATTGCTTCATGTAAGATCAAGATCATCAGAAAGCCTTTTTTATTGAGCGTGTATAGTTTTATCAATAGGGCGGATTACCGTTGATGAAAGCCGATCTTTGAGCTAGTAAAGTACAATACTTCAAACGAGGCATCCGTCGGCACGATTGATATTATTCCTAATTATAAATCTGATAAGCAATTATCATTATCAGATCTTTGCATATGGCATAAACGATACGCAACGACCTTATGTGTTTAAATTGAGTGTCAAGGTATAATAGAACGCTGCTTAAGCTCCTGCCCCTGCTTTCCTCAGCTGGTAAAAATATTTTTAAATACCGACAGCCTGATCATAGCGTTATAATAATCTTATTTACAATTTAAGTCTTTCCGCAATGACGCAAAAGTGTTTTTAGTTGTCAAAAGCAAAATAAATTTCAAAAGTCTAAACTTACTCTTGAGTTACTTTAAACTTCTAACGTTGAAGATTTTTAATTTTATCGTAATAACGTAACATAAATGTGTACGGTATTATTATCTTCCATTCAAACGTCATTTTTATGACATTTGACAGGTTTTTGAACATAAAATATTCATATGTCGATGGTGTAAATATGTAATTTCAATTGTTAACAGCTTTTGTAACTTTTATATTCTTACTATGTGCTGATAAACAATATTTATAAATATTGAAACTTCCTGTAAAAAAAATGTTTTATTCTTTAATGGTGTTTTAAATAATTTCAATGGCTAGTGACAGCGACAAAAGTTTAAGCAATCAAAACTTGGACGGTTCTTTAAAAAACAATAAGAAACAGAATAACAGTATAAATGCTGGTAAGTTTGAGTTTATCTTATTGACTTCTGTTGTTTTTATAGCATTTGTATGTATAACCTTAAATCAAAATAATGTACTCAAATGAGTATGTTTTTGGCTGCATTTTGTTTGCCTAACTGCTTGATAACTGATATATACTTTCGTTAACATCAAAAATTCAATTGCCGCCGACTAATTCACTTGTACAAAAAGAATAACTCTATAAATATAAACAGAATAGATATTGAAAACAGCTACCAAAATATCTAGTGCATATGGGAATATTAATACTTATGTGCTTTGTTTTGTTATGTTTAATGAAATTTTGCTTATCAAAATAGTTGTATCTCTTATAGAATGAAAAACTTTCTATATCCATACTATTCTAGATTAATCATAAAATCTAGTGGCATATTAATATGTGTAAATAATATCAACTAAAACTCATTGGTAAATGCAGCGCCAGGTTTCCAAACTAAATTTAATTGATTTTTCATCTATCTGTCAATTTAAAAATAATTTTTTTTATTTTATTGCTTTATAATTCATTACATGAGTTTATATATATGATTGATTTTATTTTATTAAAAAAAAAATTTCTGATTAGAAATTTTAATTATATCTGTTGCTTTCTAATTAAAATAAAAATTTTGAATGAATTTTTTTAGGAATATTTTTTATTTTCAAAAGTATGTGTATATCTAGACTAAAAACATTGTTGACCATATTATATGCTCTTAATAAATTAAGATGTTACACATATAAATATTAAACTATAGCACATAGCTGTGGAAGCCCAGTGGTAACACTGTGCGCCTCTTTCGAGGAGGTCTAGGGTTCAAGCCCCGGGCAGACACCAATGAGTTTTCTAGTAAGAACTTATGTGTCTAATTGATAATTGCGATTTATCACACGCTTTTCGGTGAAGGAAAACATCGTGAGGAAACCTGCATATCTCTAGACAATGGATATGTGTAACCTACCAATCTGCATTGGAGCAGCGTGGTAGGTCTAAGCTCCAATCCTTCTCTCCAAAAAAAAAAAAAACGGAGAGAAGAGGCCTATGCCCAGCAGTGGGATAGTAACAGGCCGTTACTTACTTATAGCACATACATTATTTCCTGAATATATGATTTAATAATATATATATTAAAGTAGTATTGTCCTATCCTTAACATCTTTATAGATTTCAAAGCTCTCTTTTTGCCTGTATAGATTCAGGATATATAAAATTTACTTGGCATATTTCTGAAAGTTACAAGAAGTAGATATTTGAATTTTTTATTTTATACCATTGTTATTGAGTTGTTATTACTATTATTACCAACAGCTGGTATTACTTGGCTGAAAATTAAGTGTTGTGTATTAGGTTATGTATATTTAAAAGTACATAGCATGAGTAAAGCATCTTTAGGTAATTTTGTCTGTCTTGTTTTAGTAAGAACATTTAGAGATTACATTCCTATAGAGATAAGTGGCACCTGGTTAATTAATGTCACATTTGTCAAACTCTTAAGAGATCTGTTTTTGGTTATATAATCTAATCTAATTTCGGGGACGCCTGTCGGTGCAGGGCGGGTGGTCAAAAATCCCAAAATAACTGTATTCCTAAAAAATCAATATTGTATGGAAAGTGGCTAATTTAAACCCTTTGTTCAGTAGACCTTTACATAATCAGTGAACATTATATTATCTGCATGGGTATAACATGCTCAGAGTGAGACCAGCTTTTATTTTGATTGATATGCAAAGCTCTGCAGGTTTGATTCCTGCTGAGGGCCAACATGTTCTATAAATAAATTTGTTGGTCTTTGAGCCTGGGTGTATATTTGTATTTAAGTATGTATTTAAAAATATATAAGTATATATTCACCAGTTGTCTGCCTACCATAATACAAGTATTACTTACTTTGGAACGGACAACTATGTGTGTAAGTGTCCAAAAAAAATAAAAATCTGTTTCCTGAGGATCTAGCTTTAGGACCTATCTTTGATATTTAAAGTAAATAGAAATGACGATAATATTGATAATATTGAAAAAATAAAAATCTGTTACCCGAGGATCTACCTTTAGGTCCTATCTTTGATATTTGAAGTAAATAGAAATGACGATAATATTGACAAAGAAAATAGTGGTTATAGCAAGTCGCTAATTGGTTCATGCTAAATAATTTGGTACTGAACTCAACTAAAAAGAAATGCATAAAATTTGCATTTCCTAATGCTGCTTAAATAACAAAGCTCTTCACAAAAAAATACCACTAAATACAGATAACACAACTGTATTTTTGGGAGTCACCTTAGTAGATACAATACTCCAATTGAGCACACACATAACAACTCTTGCTTGGAAAGTCAGTTCTGCCGGCTATACTGTCAGGAAGACAAACATACAGAAATTGAAACAGCAACACTTGTTTGTTTTGCTTATTTCTATAGCATTGTCTTATGGAATATTGTTATGGGCTAAATGCGTGAATAATGAAAAAAAGCTTTGTATTACAATAGAGCCATATGTGACATTTACAATTTCATTCTGCGAAAATACCTGCAAATTTTTTTTTAAGGAAATAGGTATTCTTGGCTTCACAGTATATTTTTACAAATTTAATTTTAGTGCATAAGAATACACATAATTATAAAAAAAAATTAGTGATGTATATAACAGACACTTGCAGCTCCTGTTTTGCACTTTCCAAGAAGTATGTAACTTGTTTGTGGGCTTAGGTATAAGACCATATAATAAAATTGGGCAATTAATTTTAGCTATGCCATTTCAGCAATTAAAAAACACTGTTGAAGAGAATAAGAAGAAAAAGTGGCTAATACAGCAAGCCTACTATACTGTTGAGGATTACTTAGATGATACAAATGTGTGAACATAGCTACTCTTCGACCCTGTATAAGACTGTAATCACTACATATAATCGCCGAGTTTCTTGATTGGCCCTTTTCGGTAGGGACAGCTTTACGAACCAGCAATAAAGTTGACGATTCAAAAGAACTTGTTTACAAGCTTGATTAAAGAATATTTTGAATTAGAATTTGGGATGAAGTTCATTTTCCATTGGAATTGTCAAAAGATAAATATAAAACTGATTTTAATATCCCTCTTAAAGTTATTATCGAGTATTTTTTTTTAATTGCGCTCGACAGGCATTATCAGTAGAAGATATTAGTATTAGTAAAACATAATAGTAAAAGCACTGAGACTAATAAAATTGATTTAAGAATCAAGTATTAACTATTATATTTCTGCTATAGGACGCATAATTAACCTTCATATTAAAAGAGTTTAGCAAAAATATTTTGATATCTGTAACACGCCTCTCACACTCGAAATGCTATACACTTACAGTGAATCGAAACGTTACTTTCCAGTTGTTGTTGTACAACTTTACAAGTTACTTTTGTCTCTGACTAACGATTTGACGTATTGAGATATTCTAGGGAAGAAGTCTGTGAATTTGAATGTCACAATAACAACAAATTAATAAGTCCATTTATAAATTCATTTGTGCAGATGCCTATTAGAACATAAAATTTTATTATTATCGTAGTTCGCTATGAGTTTGCTTTTGGATGATAGATCGTCAGAAAAGACTCTCCTAGTTCCTGAAGACATTTTGAAAAGAACTTCGTGTATACCTACAGAGACAAAACAAATAGACATATTTTTTATATTGATTATTATTATGCTATCAGAAAATGGGTTCATAATAATGGATCCTAACACCTTAGATGTGCAATGTATACAGCTTATTGATAACATGCAATTGTCTAAATGGAAATTACCTACTGGGGTGTACGAAGTAGTATTTGCAATGCGCGGTTTTAGTGACATTTTAATTAAATTATTAGTTCGTCCACTTGAATCTTCTTGTTTGATCAATGTATTTTTGAATGATTTGCGTTCAGAAGTGTACACAGTTTGTTTATCTACAAATCGATATATTGTGTCACCTGCAGCTTCCAATATTCCGATGATGTTCAATGACTTACAACATTTATGTGATACATTTAAAAATAAAATTATAACTCCAGTAAAAAGTACAATATTGAATCATTATGGCTATTCAGGTGCAAGTTTAATAGGCCTGCCAGAAGAGTTAGTTATAACCATTTTGTCTTACTTACCTGTCTCTGATGTTGTCAGCGTTGGAAAAACTTGTAAAAAATTAAATTGTTTATTAAAAAACGATAGTGTTTGGCATATATTATTTTTGAGAGACTTTAATAATCCATCAACAATAGGAGGCCAAGAATGGAAAAAATCATATATGGATATGTATCTTATGCAACAAGATGAAAAACTCAGAACGAGATGTTTAACCGGCACATTGCATAACTTGATGGATTTTTCTGATTATGTGTCGTACATTGACAATCCTATGTGGGAGGATATAATTTAAATTTAAATAAAATATGATCAAAGTATATGTTAAATATTCATTCAATAACGAATTAGTCATGTTATAATTACAAAAATATTGCTTTTATTTTATCTTCTATGACTATATGTTAACCTTTGTATAGAATAATATTAAATTATTTCAAGAAAAGGTGTAACTTTTTTTCATTCAAAATTTTTTCATAATACATTGCAATTGGTTTGGATTTTTTAAAATCTAAAATCTACTGTTTGTGTAACTGAACAAAGTGGGCATAAAGTCTGACTAGGTATATATATTATATGAAATTAATGATCTAGCTTATGAATTATGCAGTATGTTTATATTTTATGTTTTCCAATTTTTACTTCTTAATATTATGCAGATAGTTTTTAACATTTTCATTACTTTTATTTAACATATAATTTTAGAATCAAAACAATGTGGTACTAACTGTTCATGTCATTGGAGTTATGTGGATTCAGTATGCCATCTACTAAACTTTATTCCATAAATATTACCAATAACAAAAGTTTATGTGTAGTATTTTTTTTTTAAATCTTCTGTCCTATTATGACAACTGGGTGCAACTATTTTCAATATAAACACCATTCTATACTAATTTAAGAACCCCAATTGTTAATAGGTGACATTGAAGACAAATTAATTCTCAGTACACAGCAGCCTCTTGGTAAAGCTGGGCGACACTTGTCCATACCATTTGACTCTTCAGCGGCTAATGGTGACATAAGTAAGTGTATTTCACATTAAGAGTATTTGATTATTCAGTTACACAATATGTCTTAATATGTATTGTAAAGTATTAAAATATTTTTAAATTATTCATACTAAATTATTATAGAGACCATATTTTTTATTTATTATTTTAGCATGAAGCTTGTCTTGTCATGAATTTCTTTAGCATAATATACCTGTTCTAGTCGTAATTAATAATTTTGTAATTACTTGAAGCCATAGGGTAGTGTTTTTGTCTGGAATTATTGATTTATACTTTTAAAAAAAATATCATTAATGAAAATGGTAAATATTGTATAATATATGTGATTTTACAAATATGAATATGCTGCGTAAAGTTACACCAATAAACAATATATTGTATTTTTGCCACACTTTCTCAATCCTTATCTTTCTTGTACCAAAGAGAAAATATTTCATATTTTTATCCTTTCTTAATTTTCTTTTGTTTAATAATTTTCTGTTTTTTTTTAATATATCACAAACTTCTTGATTTTAAATTCGGTAAAAGTATACATGTAAAAAGCTACAAAAACCGTAACTTACAAATTCAAAGCATGAATACTACTAATTATGGAATTATATATTTTAGTACAATCAATAAATACAGTACAGATTGTTCAATTTAGTACAATCAATTATAAATTTGTATATCCCAACCGTATAAACACGGCATACTGTTCGCCGTGTGTTTCATACGGTAATCCGTTCTTATCAGCTGAATTAAAAATAACAACGATATCGTATGTTCTGAATGTATTAATCTACATTACGTAAATGAAGTTATTTTAAATTACCTACCAATCTTTTGATATTATATCTGCAATGTTGCATATACATGTATGGAATACATTTCGTTTATGTATTCAATTTATATGACAATGAAAGGTTGCTTGATGTATAGCCGGATCCGGGCTAGTATTAGGTAGGGTGAGGATGCGCATTAAAGATGCGCCGCGCAGCCTCCATTTGTCCCCTTACCTCTGTGGCGCCGCCATCTAAGAGTTAATGCGTGTTTTGCGAGGTGAATGCCACGCCAAGAGTGCTGTCTAAATGTAGGGCCCTGTGCCATGGTTGTGCGCTGATGGCTTGGAGGTGAATAAAATCGTGGAGGGACAGAGGGTGGCGCGCGAGGGGCCGCCGTGGCGGTGCTACGGACCCATGCTCACTCACAGTCGATCTGATGGCGATTTTCCTATATATGCTAGAGGTGAGCGTACTCATAATTTGCAGTACACTGTGGGCCTTGAACTTTGTTCATGGTGCCAAAGTACTACTCCTTTAACTATATTTTCTATCGCTCATCGGCATTAGTACTCTTTGTTGTTATGTTTTTTTCCTTCATCGATGAAATTATTTGATTTACTCTTTTTAAGAGTTAATTTTTTTTTTGAATCCTTATTTTTTAATTCCTTTTATCCTTTTGGTTTATGAATAATAAAAGTTTCCTTAACTACCTGAAACCATACCCATTGTCATTACATTCATGATCGCTACGATAGTTCACTAATTTTGTAATTTATATTTAAACTTTATACCTTCGCCTCACCGCGTATTATTGCTATGCTCAAATAGGTTTGAGCTTGAAAATACGCTCGGTTAAATTTCTAGGGCAAAGTGTGACTATTAATAAATAAAGGTTACACGCTTAATCAAACTCTGCACATGTTGTCTCTCGGCTAGGTGTATACCTACTGTGATCTTCTAATCATAAATATGTTTAGTTGCTGATATGAACAAAAGGTTGCTATGTATTTATTTTCTAATCTTGTTAAATATCAAAACGTAAGAACGAAATAATTACTATTCACGGTACAACAAACCTCGGTTATTTGATTACAAAGGGTTATTTTTTAGGTTATTTTTAAAATTTATTAGTCGTCGCCACGACTTCCTTGGCGTCAAATTAAATATTTTAATACCATTAATTATGTACTATGTTGTTATTTTCCCTGTTCCAATGGAAAATAAGGAATTTTAAAATGGTATAATATCATACCATACCAAATTTCATTAATATTGGTCCAGAGTTTTACGCGAGAATCCGTAACAGCCATACAGACTTGCGTATTAATAGTATTGGTATAGATGTAACAGCTATATGAAATTAAATATGTGATGTTTTCTTATATAAAGACCTAACTGATATATTGTAACGTTATCAGTCATTATCTAATCTATTTTGTCTCTGTTCCAATGTCTTAGTTGTGAATCGTCTTTCATTTTATTTGGACCTAGTTAAAAATGTTAAATAGATGAAGTGATCGGTTATGTGCACGCGGTGGTACATAATGGATGATTCAGTGATCCAAACTCATACCGCAAAAATTAGACATAGACCTATTGACGATGATACCAGAAGCGAAAGTGGGGATTTAGATAAGATAGATACCGAAACATGTAAGTTGTAGGAAATTTTCAATTATGTTTTTAAACAATCTGTCAATGTAACCTGTAAGATGTAATTTAAATAAATATCGAACCGTATCAGTTCATAGGAAAGATATTAAATAAATACCAGTATGATTAATTACTATTACTCGAATATTTTAATACGCAGCTTGCAAATGTATTGATGAGTGACGACATCGTCAACCTCTTGCCCTTACCCACTCTAAGTGGGGTCGGCACAACATGTTACAAACAGCGTCTTTACGACCGGCCGCCTGCCTGACGTCAACTTACCTTAGTCGTATTTTACGACACCTCGGTAAGAAAGAGGGTGGTCTATTCTACTAAACCGGATACCACACGGTGGGTCAACTTACCTTAGTCGCCTTTTACGACACCTCGGTAAGAAATGAGGTTGGTCTATTCTACTGAGCCGCATACCACACGGCGGGTCGACTTACCTTAGTCGCCTTTTACGACACCTCGGAAGAAATGAGGGTGGTCTATTCTACTCAGCTGGATACCACACGGCTTGATGAGTGACGATATCGCGATAAATAATACTTTTTAGGACCTCAGCAGGCATTAGTTTCAACGGTTGAAGTGTTAAATCGGGGGTAGAGCTAGGGAAAGTGCAGTACTCGACTCTCTCTAGAACTCCTTTGTCTATGCATAACAGCCATTAGAATAACATATGTTGTCAACCGTAGGTACAATATCCTATAAAATTTAGATATTTGATTTGGCAGATAGTATCTCTTCCCAGTAACCACAAAGTAAATTTAGATTTTTCAAAATTGATTGGTTTAATTTACAGATGTTAATAATATGATGCACTTTTTTTTTTTTAATTCGAGAGGTTTCCTTTTGTTTTATGGGACTCCATATACTGAATCTCCGGGGTACATAATTCCGAAAATGGTTAGTATGCCTGATTACTGAGCATCAATAATACACGAGTATTAATCGTTCGTCCTCTTTGAATTTAAGTTGTTCATGGTCTGATAATTACTGGAATAAAATTAAGTATCACTGACTCACAACTAATCAGATATGTGAACAACTACTTATCGAAATCACATTACATTAACGAATGATGACCATTCGTGTTTATCGAACTATTATTTAAAGTAAAAATTATTTTAGTACATATTAATTATTAAATTGTATTTTTAAAAGGATTTTTGAATAGCTAATTAATATTTCAAAGGTAACTAATTAATCCAGCTGCGCTTATCCTACTCTAAGTGGGGCCGGCACAAGATATTATAAACATGTCACATGCTTTGGCTACGTATTTTAGGATCGACCGCCTGCCTGACGTTACTTAGTCTTACGTTACGTAGACTTACCTTAGTCGTATTTTACAACCGGATACCACACGGTGGGTCTACTTACCTTAGTCGCCTTTTACAACACCTCGGTATGAAATGAGGGCGGTCTATTCTTCTCAGCTGAATATCTGATGGCGTTTCAAAGGTAACTAATGTTATTACAAAAACGAGCGAACCTTTTATTGTAAACATAAGATGTTTGGAGATTAGTAGCCAAGGTTTTATCACTTGTTGTTACTTTTAGTGCAGTAGATAACATCTTGTGTGTACTGTCTGTAAATAAGTGTCTTTTTCAAAAATATTATTGAAGAGAATATGTGTACGTAATATATATTACGATAACTTTCTCTTTTCAAACTATATGTACAAAAAGAAAAAATAAATAACTCATTCGAATCAACTTTAGTGTATACCTTGAATTAAGTGTCATGGTATCTTTCCTGTTGCCGGAGAAAAAACGGGATATTTTTCCTTTATGTTAATCTGGTATAAAAGCTTTAACTGCAAAATTTCATCAATACTATTCCGTGAATTAGCCGTTCTAGTGTATGTTTAAACAAAAAAAGACAATACCTCATAACATTAGGCTGGATCTTAACAGCAAACTTTTGTGCTACTATTTTCCGTTTCCTTGCATAAAGCACTTATCATCATGTTTTTAGAACAAAAATTTATTTTCTAACATAAATGTACAATTGAGAAATAAATAAAATTAAAAAGAGCATCGATTATTCGAAATTAGAGAGTACATTAATGGTCCAAAAACTAGGGTTTTACATAAAGATACGTAAATTAAAGAAAATGAATGACATATTTCATTTTGCAACTTTATTAGTTGATGACGTAAGTCATGTAAAATTTTTAAAGAAATAAGGATAATTAAAATAAAATGTGTGTTATTCATGATATATTGAAAACTAATTATTTAACGTAATATGAATTTGGATACATCTTTTATTTAGAACTGTCAATAGACATGTTTTACCGGCTGAGTAATATGCACTTTTGAAGCACGATAGTGAGCAGGAATGCTACAAAATATCACACCTGCTCGACTTTCAAGCGGGGGTGAGGCTGGGGTGCTCCGCGGGGGGTTTAACGTTAAGTAAACCCGGTAAGCCGGTGTCGATGCACGTTAGCTGCACTTCATATTCTCATGTACTTTTCTCTACCTGCAAACACTCGTATAGTGGCGTAGACAATGCGCCTTGAATATAAATGATCTATCTAGTCGCTACTGCGCCGTATTTTAAACTACGGGTTTGTCATTTAGTTTATGACGTAAGAATGCGAATTAGAAGTTTTTGAAATTCACTTCATTTACATGGTATTAATTATAATACCCAATATCATAATGTTGATTGGCTATTATCCTCTTTATATGAAACATTAATTTTTCACCAATATTTTTATTAACTCTATGCCGCAATATGTTCTTAGAATGATATCATTGTATATAAAAATATTTATATGGAAATGATAAATTAATAGTTAGCTACAGTTCAAAGTAGTAGTAATTACCCATCTCGCAACCGTGACGTTACATCGGAGTCTCGCCAAAGCACGCCATCAGTATGGGAGCTATGTTACGGATCGGTGAACGAAGCGCGTTGAGTGCATGATGCAGGGGCGACAGCGGCAGACGGGCCCCCACCCTGCCTCACTGTCCGTCTCAGCCCGCGCGCCAGTCCGTCGCTGTGCGTCCCCCGCGACGCAGGTACTATGGTTGCCATATAGAAATTGTCACTGTTATGTGTTAATCTGTGCGTGTCTTAGTATCGTGCTGTTCACCAGTGAAGTGTTGTTATTGTTGTCAATACCGAAGATGTCGTGCGAGCGACATGGCTGTGTGTAGTTGACATGTCGCTGAGCGCGCCCGCTCAAGCGGTGCGCGGTACCAGGACCAATAGCCTCGACCAACTTGATTTCCAAGAGCGCAGGCAGCTGATTGCTAGCTCATTATCACTTACTGACTTCCTGCATGTCGGGGCTAAAGAAGTTGCTGCAGTTGCCGGTGAGTTTCCTGAATTGGAATTGCATATCAAACTAACAACTACTGTACTATTATATCACGGCTTATTATCTTGTAACAGAACAGACATGTAAATAATTTTCAAAAAATATTGAGATAATCGTTTGTAATAATGTCGGTATGTACGTTAATATAGTGATGCGATATAATTCTTTACAATTATTTTGTTCAATTCTGTTAGTTCCGTATCAACTTTCCTAATAAGTATTTGATACTTATATCTTGATCTGCTATCTTTTTTTTTGTACTAGACAAGTGGATAAACTGTTTCTTCCAAAAACATTGAACATTCGAATTTAATATGACGAAAAAGCAATTACACGTTCTATTTATATTAATTTAATATTTCATAATATAAAGGCAAACTGATAGTGTAGAATATTATAAGTTCAAATATTTGCATCCTATTTAATTTTGCTTGTCAATGATTATTACCCGCATAGGTGAATCTATGTCTTATCTATATCTAATGTTGATAATAATTTTAAAATCTATCCGGACATTTAATTTTGTCATAGGCACAAAAAGTACTATTATACACTTTTATCAAATTACCTATACTTTGAGAATAATTTCTGATTTAACATTAGTTTTCATATTTATAAAGCAATTTTCAGATAAATGTGTCTATGTGAAGTCAATTTTTTACTCTTTCAGATAATACCTTAAGGTTACCTGAAATGCACTTTTTTGTGATAATATCTATATATTAATAAATATATATTTTAATTTGGTTTTACTTTAATTTTATATGGTTCCACCGTGTGTTATCCGGCTGAATAGAATAGACCACCCTCATTTCTTACCGAGGTGTCGTAAAAGGCGACTAAGGTAATTTGTCCCGCCGTGTGGTATTCGGCTGTATAGAAAAGACCACCCTCATTTCTTACCGAGGTGTCATAAAAGGCGACTAAGGTAAGTTGACCCACCGTGTGGTATCCGGATAAATAGAATAGACCACCCTCTTTCTTACCGAGGTGTCGTAAAATACGACTAAGGTACGTTGACGTCAGGCAGGCGGCCGGTCGTAAAATATGCAGCCAAATCATATGACAATATGTTTATTACATGTTGTGCCGACCCTACTTAGAGTGGTTGGTATAAGGGCAGGAGGAGGATGATGACTTTAATTTTATATGTTTATAGGCAATTAAGTTTTCATTTTTCTTACATGTATTTTTTACTTACTGAAACTTAATAGCGATAACGTATCTCGTAAAAATGTTAAGTGTAAAAGTGAAAGTAACAATTCGTTGGTACTTTTCAAGCCGTGATAATTAATTACGAAAATTATAGTGAGATGCATCTTAAATTTTTTAAATTTACGGAATTTATACTTTTCCAAAATTACAATATAATGATAGGAAAATACCATACACACAGGTATAGTTTAATCACTTCAGAAAGCATATCAAGTAACTGAAAGAAATCATTTTAACAATTAATTTGAATTTCAGAATTTCGTAACTGTCACTAGTTGTTTTATTTATTAAAAGTTTTGCCAATAAATGAGATTTTAGGCCATAAATAATATGGTTTGTAAATAACAATAATATGAAATTACCTGATGTCATTTTATCTTTCTTGTCCGCGACCATTGAACCAGTCGTGATTTTGTGTCTGAATATTTCGATGCCATCGTCCTATGGATGTACATAATCTAAATAATATGTTAGTGAGGTGTTTAGAAATATTTTTTTTTAGTAATATACTTGCAAATATAAACTGTATTTTTAGTAAGTATAATAAAAGCAAAAGTTTGTTTTGTCATTACACTTTTAAGACTAATACGTTAGACAAATATGAATGAAATTTGGGACAGTTAAAGCTTATACATCGGGATAATTTAAACGCCTAAATGAGCACGAAGTCGCGAATACCACTAGTCACTACATAGTATAAAACAAAATCACATTCTTTGTTTATCCCTATATCCCTATGTATGCTTAAATCTTTAAAACTACGAAACAGATTTTGATGCGGTTTTTTTAATAGATAGAGAAATACTGTTATTTTTGAGGTTTCTTATGCGATGTCGTAAATAATTACATTTTTTTACGCTTACATTGCAAACGCAGGCTAAAATCTACGAGATTTATCAAAATGATGTACTAAGTATTTGCACACCTTGAAAAGGTCTACAGAAAAGTCCGCGATGTTATATGTCTATCTCTTATGGATAACCCACAATAGCATTTTTTGTCATTTAATTTTTACGAAAAATAATGCCTATTATTATTTTCGAAGCAATTTTTATACAATACAGCATTAATCCTTATCTAATTAAGTACCTTAAATACATTGTTGATTTAATATTCAATATGGCCGTTTACAGCATGTAATTTAAATGAACATTTTCGAAGATATCACTGATTTAAAATCCTGTGAGGAGGCCGCGCTTCGTCCTATAGCACTTCGAATTTAGCAGCGATCGACCGCGCAACTAAATGTCGCTCTTTCAAGAGTAACCTCTAAAGAAAACATGTTTGTATTGTCTTATGATAAGAAAGCTATGAATGTTGTATATAAAGACATTCTGTAATTAAGTTTAAAAATAAAATTTATAGGGAAAATGTAAAATGTAAATATGTAGTATATGAATTTAGATATTAGATATAGCAGGAAATCTTAGTATAGGGAGAGGGGAAATGTTTTTCTCCAAATTTATCGCGTGCGGGCCACGGGCAGTAATGAATAAATCAAAACTACTCGATCGATTTTAATCATTTTTCTCACTGAGTGACATAGGCTATGTAGCGAAAAAATTACGGTATATCGCCCTATCCGAAGAATAAAGTCCCATCTCCCTGTATAAGCATAGGAAATATTACTTTATTTTCTGTAAAGGGCGATATTTTTTATGACATTACGTCAATAATATCATTTTATAATCATTTTTCGTTTATGAAATAATGAGAAGAATCTCCATAACGCATCGGAATTCGGAACACAAGCGTGGGTTATATAATTAATTGCTCCTGGTCAAAGTACTTAAATGATGTTGGATAGGGAGAGACGTGTTAGCATGAAACGATTGTTTCTATTTTATGTCTTGATCTTTCATATTTTACTAGGACATTGTATATTCCTTTTATAGAATAAGATTTGTTATATAAGCATTATTCTTAGTAACGTTCTCGTATAATAATTTATGTTACCCTAGTTTTTTTTTAAGAAGTGATCGGTCCTGGTCATAAAAGCATAGCATTTGAATTTAATGCATTATTGACTAGCTTTTACCCGCCACTACGTTCGCGTGGACTGTTGTCGCGTGATAGGTTGATAATAGATGCCGCTTTTTAATGTCATCCTATTCCTATTGAATTAAAAGGATTTCTATAGCGTATATGTTAACGAGGTGTTTAAGGAATAATTGTGCCAAATTTCATAGATATTGGTTCAGCAGATTCGCCGTGAAAGACTATCAAACATACATCCACACTCACAAACTTTCGCATTTTTTAATGGTAGTAAGATAGAATGCCAACTCTCTCATTTTCCATGCGCACAATATGCTTAAAACGTTTGCAAAGAAGCCAGAACATCACCCTCACTACAACGGTCGAAGCTACTGACTAAATGCAGGAAACAACCCTCTAGAAAAAGGGGTACAAATTTTATATTCAAATTCAAAATATTCTTTATTCAAATAAACTTGTAAAGCAGTGCTATTGAATCGTATATGTATTGAAATTGGCGATTTTAACGACCCCATTTGAGGATTGCTCACTATAGCTAGAAAAACATGGTTTTTCCGATGCACTCATCGGAAGTTGTTGCTGTTTAAAAAATCGTAAATAAAATATTATTTTTGATTGTAACTGAAGATTTAACTCATGATGATTGAAATGTTTACTCCTTTGATGTAATGTTTTCATAAACCGTTATAGATGAAAATCGCTTACTTACCATCGATAAATTCTTACTATTGCCGGTTTTGATATTTCATATTCATTTTTCATCATCATCATCATCATTATCATTCTCATTCTCATTCTCATCTCCTAATCCCACTCTAAGTGCGGTCGGCACAACGTGTTTTAAACATATTGTTACATGTTTTGGCTTGTACGCACGACCGGCCGCCTGCCTGGCATCAACTTACCTTAGTCACTTTTTACAACAGCTTGGTAAGAAATGAGGGTGGTCTAATCTACTCAGTCCGATACCACACAGCGGTCCATATTCATTTTTAACATTTCACATCTATGAAGATAACAAAGTGCATTAGTGATTATAAGACAAGGAATAATTAGTAAACTTCATTTTAGATCTGCTGTCAAATATACAGATATTATATTATGCCGATTGTATCGAAAAAAGTAGAGGTCAGCACTTGTTTCGCTTGAATGAATTTAGGCTATCCATTCATATTCGTTGAGTTTCTTGACCAACTTTTATCTGAATTATTATGTGCCTCACTTGTTCGAAAATAGTGCAAAAATAATTAGCAGATTTAGTTAGAAAGAGCTTAAGTTATACAATCCTGAGTAAATGTGAATAGTATCTTAGTTGTGGTTGTTTTAAAGAGTTCAAAAACCGCTCCTTAATATCATACTGTTGAACAAAAGCCTTGACCAGATGAGACTGAACAGGTTCGCAGCATCCCGCTGTTACTGAAACATTTAATGATTTCGAATTTTTATTTACTTCAATAGGTTGTATTTAATCTTTCTCTTTTGTAATTATTTATAGTATAATCTTGTTTATTTTAGGTTAAACGCCTTAAAGTGCCTCATAGATAATCTTTGGATCAACTATACAGCCGTATGAAATCATATTAAAAGAATTTGTAGGTAATTACTTTAACGACGGTTTACCCTTTTTTTATCGATATAGTTTGTATACAATTCAACGAAGTAACAAAGATTTATATTACCTTTTTGCAAACAATATAACTTAAATTCATACTGAGTTCTAGATGGTGTGTCTGTCTTTATACATATACTCTTGCTTGTTTATTTGGTGCTCTTTCTTATCTTAGCAGCCGCTTGTATGCACACGCTAGAGCTGTTTGATAATTAGGACTGACTGATAAGAAGAGTATTTATGAACTTAATATTTATCGTCTGTTGTGCGGCAGATTCATATTTCATCTAACGGAAACACAAGATAAATAGATTGTCTCCTATTACTTTGATACATATAATAAAATCGTTTAAAATTAAATACGTGTAATTGTACATTAGTGTTTTTAAATGCACAAAAACGTTTGTGATACAATTTTTGTTAGAGAAAATTTCGTATACATATCACAATTGTTTTAAAGGAATATGTATTAAGAAAAATTGCACTTAATATCTTATACGCTAGTAGGTGTGCCTACGGCTACGCTCGCGTTGAAATCAGTGGAGTTTAATTGAAATTTTTAACATAACAGTAGTTATTGCGAGTTAACCATAAGATATAGGAACATACTATAGCGGAATTTTTTGACGTATTTACAGATATACAATTCTTTAGTATATGACTCTAGTGCATCTCTGTTGGTTTACGCAGGGAATGCGACTAAATCTCTAGGCAGTCGAGTTTATTTTACAACAAACCGTAATGAACTATTAACCTAACCCTTCTACAAGATTGCAATATCTTTAAACAAATCTGTAAAAACAAAAATCTGTTCTGTAGATTTTGAGTAAATCGGTGACATACAGACACACAGCTTTTGGGGACTTTTTTTTATAATAAGTATAAATAAGTAATTTGTTAAGCATTCTCCTGCTTTGTTTATAAAAACACAGCCATATTTGGTATTCATCTATATGTATTTATTTCAAATTTAGTTTATATTTTGCATAGTTAATTCCTATCTTTGTATAGCCAAAGCAACACCAAGATCATGTCGTGTAAGTACATATATATTTATAAAATATATTATAACATACACTAGGATTAATACAGTAATAACAATTTTCTTTCTCTTAAGCTTCTTGTTTATAGTATAATCTAAATAAAGTTAATTTTTATTTGTGTGCCTCAATATCAGATGGCGCACCTATCTTTTGTATTGTTAAAGCAACGTCGACTAGTATTTTAGTAAAATGTTTTATATATATAACTAGCAAACGTCAGCGGCACCGCCCGCGTAGAAAGATTAAAACCGTAGAATAGTATTTCGATAACCATAAAAATGGTTAAATTGGGTTAACCTTAAAAGCTAGACATATGCTGGCGCGGACTTTTGTTTAAAACTTTTAGAGGGAAACAATTTTGTTATATATGATTTTTGAATAACTTTTACCGTTTACTTAGCGCACGCAAGGAAAGCTTTAAATTTTGCCGTTTTGCAATATTTCTATGCTGCTCCTTTTCTATTTATCTTAGCGTGATTTTATATAATCTTTAGAATACACAGGAAGGTTTACAATCAAAGAATTTTTCAAATCGAAAATCCAGTAGTTCTTGAGATTAGTGCGTTTAAACAAACAAACTCTTCAACTTTATTTAGTACAGGTAACGTTTGCTCTTTATTTCTCTTTTGTGCTCCCAGTACACAGTAATAATTAATATGCATTGTAAAAAAAAAAAAAAATTTGGAATAATGATTTTCTATATTCTATATTGTTCTATTATTGGAAGGTTGATACTCGCGATACAGGGCGACCTAGTGCGAGTATCAATAGATATCTGCAACAATTTACGACAATGTATTAGTTTAATTTATTAAATTTAAGCAGAACTATTTGTACTATATGGAATGAAATGAAATAAATTATTATTATTATTATATACACAGCAGTACTGAGATCATGGTTATGACAACTATAATATAATGATGCTTATGTTTCTTGTTCCTGGTGATTGTAATTTATTCTTTCTTCATGACACTGGTTTATCTCTAACGGTTTACGGAAGTCAGATGGTCAATTGCTTCATATAAAAACTGGTTATGTTCACATATAGATTAGAATACTAAGAACATTCTGATTGACCGGAAATATGCTCGAAGAAGCTAATAAGGAATTTCATTGTTAACCCATGTAAATTTAGTTTTGAATAGGCCCGTTGGATTGAACGTCAATGGCGCAAGTACCAATTGATTTCATGTGAAGTACTGTAGTTGGGTAGCTATAAATTATGACTGTAGTACTTACTGAATATGAGTAGTATGATAAAATTTTAAAACGTTAGCCGTGTGGTATCCGGCTGCGTAGAATAGACCATCCTCATTCTTTACCGAGGTATCGTAAAAGGCGATTAAGTTAAGTTGACGTCAGGCAGGCAACCGGTCGTAAAATATGAAGCCAAATCATGTGGCAACATGTTTATAACATGTTGAGTGGACCCCACTTAGAGCAGGATAAGGGCAGGTGAATGATGATAAAATTTTAAAACGTTTAATGTTTGTAGAATCACTGCTACATGTCACCGACTACATTATTTATTCCATCAACCTAAATTGTTTCGCAATGAGTTAGTGAATAACATAATTTTCAGCCGATTTAATGCATTTTGTTATTTACGACGTAAATATAGGCGGATATATTTTTTAAATACAATCGTGTTATAATTTAACTTGCCTTGAATGAAATGAATGAAAAAAAACCTTCCATGTATGTTATACTGTATTTTTTATATATAAATTTTTATCTGTTTTCACGTCTTAAATGGCAGCTCGTACAATCTCACAGCCGGCCAAAAGATTCATTTCTTCTTCGAGAGAAATATTGGAGCCTATAGCTTCAAAGGAGATTCCAGATACTATAGCCTCGATATAGTATGGTCGTTTTGTTAGATTTGCTGAAGTATGGTACAATCGTATAACTGGCCAAAGCCTTCTTGGAGAGAAGATTGTGCTTACACCGATCAAGCTACTTTATTTATTTACTTTAACACAGACTCGAGATAGTTGACTTGCTTGATTGCCTTCATTGCTAGGTCGTTTTGTTAGATTCGAGGAGTGGTGATGTTTATTTTGTCTAATATCCGTCAATGCCATAAAATTTTTCGTGCTTTAAAGAAATTAATATTCTCAATATCGGCTATCATTTTATAATAAGAAACTCTTTAAATGCGGTAAATTTTACGCAATAGTTATCGAATTAAAGCAGAGAGGTTTAAAATCGATGAATATCACAAAACTTACGAAGTTGAATGTTCATTTACGATTGAAGTATTTGAACTGAGATATCATTTGGTTGCCCAAGACTATATTCTTTACGGCTACAACATTTTTACAAAGATTATCATTAGGCTATGTAAGAATATACATAATTATAAAAAGATGGGCGATGTATATAATAGACAAAGTAGGAACCGATATAACATTGAGGTTCTTGCTTTGCGCCTTGCAACAGTGCGTAAGTTTTTTGTGGATGTGGGTAAGATTTTATCATAAAATACCACAATCAATTTTAGCTTTACACTTACAGCAGTTTAAAAACACTATTAATAAAAAATTAATACAGAAAGTCTACTATACTATTGAGGATTACTTACATGATAAGAATGCTTTGAAATAGCTACTTTAACCCTGTACAAGACAGTAATAACTAAATGTAACTAGTAATAAGAATTATATTTTTAAGAGAGCAACCTGCGAGTTTCTTGCTGGCTCTTTTTGGTTTCCAGGACAGGTTTTCGAACCAGAAGTAGAGTAAGATTAAAAAGCACTTGTTTACTTGAATAAAGAATCTTTTGAATTTGAATATAGTTAAATCAAGTACATGGAATGTATAACTTTATTTGAATAGATAATTTTCAAAACATTCTTAATAGTTGTGACGTATATGTGGTAAAATATATAAAAGTACTTCACGTGAGTATTTATTGGCATATTAATGTCCGACTGACTCAGACTCGCTCAAAGGTCTAAGTATTGAGTTCGTCTAAGTCTCCATCCAATAAGTCTTATGTTCCTGCAGTTTAGTAATTGCAACAACGAACTTTTTGTAAATATTATTTATTAACATGCCTTAGCTCCAACTATAATTTATACGCCGCCGTAAATTGTCATTTTTAGTTTTAGAGCGAACTTATGTCTTTGTTGAGATGAGATCCAAATTATTTATCCCTCTCCCATGATGGTAGCTCCAATCATAGGAGCAATAGATCTTCTAGTGGTGGGATATTTGGTATAACTTTTATTCCTGCCAAGTTGTATACACATTTTTTTTCATTAACTCCACTTTATGTAGTTGAAATGATATTATATATTATTAATAAAATATATTTTTACAGCAAAAAAACAGAATGGTACGGCAGTTCGAACGAATAGCCTTGGCTCAGGCGCCCGGACACCTCCAGCGGAGCGAACCAAGTCAAAGTTCTCAGCGTTTGGTAGACTTTTCAAACCATGGAAATGGAAACGGAAAAAGAAGTCAGAGAAATTCGAAGCTGCTTCTAGAAGTAAGTATGGAAAACAAAAGATATAAACGATATATAATATTTAATACGGGAAAACAATTCCTCAAATCGCACACCTTGTTCTTTATAAAATAAGTCCTATCTATACATATTATAACACAAAGTCCCCAAAAGCTGTCTGTATGTGACCGATTTTCTCAAAATCTACTAAACGGATTTTTGTGTAGTTTTTACGAAAAAATAGTGCAATTCTTGAGGAAGGTTTAGGGTAACAGTAGGTACATAACTTTTAAATTCCCGGGGATTTGGGATTTACCCGAGAAACTTGGTTACATACTGATTTCTACGCCGGCTCAAGCCGAGGGCTCAGCTAGTAAGTAATAAAACAATCATAAAACCAAAAAATCAACTGAATAATCTTTTTATTACAATTTCCAATTATGCTTTTAAAAAGTATTCAAAATACTCAGATTTAAAATTGGTTATTTGAATTAACGACAATATGTTATTTCAATAACATCCAACAAGAAATGTCTTAATTTTCTTATCTTAATTTCTTTATTATAATTACCTTCATATCCCAATTTTTCCTAAACTCTTCTTTCGATCTCTTCTCTATTTTGCTGGGGTTCTGGTCAGAACTGCGAGCTGCACATATCTTCATGTCAAGTTCGATTTTTTTTAAACAATGTCGAGTCGATGGCATTCTAATGCATAAGTAAGAATCCTGCTAGTACTGCCCCTCCCATATGACATGAAATTGATTGGACGTATTTTTCCTCTACACCTCGCTGAGCAACTCACCCGATTTAGTGCCAGGATTTGCTCCATTGATAAAAACAGTGTATGTTATGGTATTCAACATCATTACACCCCAAAATATAGACAATCTGCCTCAAATCACACATTTGCTTACGCAACAGTATGCAAATAGCTCTAATAACATCCATTGTATGACTCTTGAGCGTCGATGGTTGCCATATAAAGACGTCCGGCAGTAATCATATAATATAACTGCCCTCCACTAATCGTACGTCGAATTTAAATTTTTTTGGCCAATTCATAGTTGGGCGTGTCGATGGACTGTTTGCTTTTTTGCTGGTCGATTCTTAGTCCTTCAACTCAACTTCTAACTTTTCCCCAACTTTTTACTCGTAATTGCATCATTTGTTGCGTCATTGGAAAAGAACCCACTTCGCAAGCTTTTTTTCACTTGAAGTTTACGTAAACTGCTAAAATAAATTTTGTAACATACTTTAATAGTTAATGCGTTGTGTTCGCATTAACTATTAAAGTATCGCCCTCTGAAAAATCATATAATATATGTAAGAAATTACACAAAACAAGGAAATACTATTCCTTCTTTAAATTTACGGATATAAATATAAAACTATTTGGAACGGTATTCTCAAAAATCGTCATCCACCAGTTTGGAACGCTATCATCCATTTAGAATTATTGGCAAGACACTCAATGGTTTTTCTGCTTAATGCCATAAGAGTAAATTTTATGCAGAATAGAACACCGAAATTAAATAGGTATATATCCGTACCTACCTACATTTAGTAGATAGTACTAATAACCTAACATTACTACAGCATAAATCTTTAAAATGTGGCACGCCCTTTGTCGAGTCATTAACATCCTCACGGAATTGTACCTACACGTCTGAACAAGAAAAAATATACGACTATATGACACATTACGTCTTATAGTCGTAATGGGTCAACGAATGAATTGATTTCGGTATGCATAATTCAGCTATTTATATCAACTATTTTACTTAGTTGTAGTAGTAAACCCATTTTCGAAACAACATGACGGATCACATTTGAATATTTCCGATTCCGACATATATTAATGAAGTTTTAATTTGCAGCATTAGAAAGGAAAATATCCGTCCGAGCGAATAGAGATGAATTAGTTCAAAAAGGAATTCTTTTGCCGGAGAGTACAGTCGCTCCAGTACCCGAAGCCAGTAAGTATTTCATAAGTCTTTATCAATCAACGATTAGACGCCTGTTCGCTTTACACAGAACATGTGGAGTTGATTTTCACAGCGTGTTAAAATTTTAACATACAACGTGACTTTTTTTTTACCTCCATAATTGCCGATTAGCACTTTAAAATTAATTTAAGAAATTCTGAAAATTTAGTTCACTTCATTATCATACAATTGGTGAAAGTAAAAATTGCGTATATACTCGTAATTGTGGGAACTTCTAAGCAACTGTCCCTACTATGATATTATTACGATTATAGTGTATATAACAAGGTTTAACTGTTACATAGTTTGTGCCGTAGTTGCCTTAGACATTTCAAAATTATATTATTATGATTTATAAAAGATCATAATCACCCCGTAATAATGTCATGTTACTGAAACACTAAAGACTAAGGGAGTTATTTTAATGTGGACATGTAAGTTTTCCTTTACTTAGGTAGAGAAAGCGTTCTGCGACTTTGCTAGGCGTATTTATTTTCAATATAATAATGAAATTAACACTTATTTTCTTGTTCTATAACGTTGACTTAAAAATATTATACAAAAATTACCTTGTTGGTGATTGTAACAAAGTATAATAATACAAAGTATAATATCCTGAACGCTATTATATATTCCCATCATTGTTCCCTTCAGACCATTGTATTATCGTACAGGTGGTTACAGATATATGTGTTTTGAGTCACATTATGCCTTGAAAGTTACATTAGTCATTGCTTTTGTTGCGTCCTTGGTAATAAAACTATTTAAAAAAAACAACGATCAACAAATATCAATATTTATATAATTTATGTTATCCCTGTTTGAGTTGTCAAATTAAACAACGTATTCGCCAAAAAAAGTTATAGGACGTAGACGTAAAAGTTACAGAAGTAGTAGACAGAGTGATTCCCTACGAAAGTGTCTTTAAAATTGTTGTTTGATCTTTCTATAGTATGTATACCGTATAAAAAAACGAAGGTGAAATGCATGGGACTAAAAAATTAGGTATTTGTGCTATTATTTATAAGTACGCTTTTATTTATTGGTTTTATGTTATGTTAATAGAGTGTCAAATTGATAATGATTTGAACATCAAGGTATACAAAAATTCTAATGTTCAATTATCGTAATAACCTATCACCTACATTAACATTTTTTTTATTTATTTATTTAAGAAAAATGAGAATAATGATTTCAACTCAGTTTTGCGAGATTTTACTACTAAAAATAAGTAATACTCCTAACTAAGATCCTTGTGTTTTGGATATTTTGGCGACTTGTTTTTTATTTTGGCTTATTTTGTTATAAAATATAACACTCGATTACAAGAACATTTAAAGATAAGATTTACATATATCCAAGTACTATGAAAAAAAAATTCTGTTACATTACTTCAAGATTGATTCTTTAACCGAACGCGTTTTGCACGAACTTATTCAATTTCGTTCGTTAGTAAATCTAGATGAATTAAAAGAAACTATTCCTATTTAGATGAAGATTTATCTCCGGCATACGGTGGGGAGGAGACACGAAATGATAGAGATACTCAGGCCATGGACCGCATGGGGCTGCACGCCGCGCTGCATGCACAGCTAGCGTCGCAGCTAGCGCAGCAGCAGGCTGCACTGGCCGCTGCCGTCGCAGCAGCAGCCGCTGCGCACCACCACCACCAGAATAACAATGTTATTGGTATGTATGTATAGTAAGCTAGTGGTACCCGTGTATTCGTTCGCGCGAACTGTATGGATCAGTGTTTCCCAAGGTGGGACCCACGACCCACAGGGGAGCAATTTGATGGTTAAGGGGGTCAACTCGACGCGAGTTTAAGCCTTTCGCTCTGGGCTATTTAAGTGCAATGCTAGATTTCGGTGTCAAATTAAACAAATTTTTCTTCCTAAAACCTATTATTTATGTTCTGTAAGTCGAAAAATCAATTTTTTATATTAAAATTTATGTATGTTACTTAGGGGGGGGGGGGCGGAATAATTATTAGACACTTGTTAAATTCGTTAATATTTAGGTATGAATCTGGTAATTCCTCTCCATATTAATAAGTGTTTAACTTAAAGTATAATTTTAGCCACTTTTTGGTTCCTTACTATATGTTAACGAAAGCAATCATGAAAGAGCATTTTTCTTGATTGTTTTTATATTTTTTATAACATGGCTGGTCATGAGTCTCTTTGTTTGGCCGTAAGTAGCTTTCAAAGCTCCAGAAATAAAATATTTTGACTCCGAGAGTTTTCGGACTAATCGTGTCTGATGGAATACGGGAAGGTTCCTTTAGAGAACGCATCTTATCGTTGATCGTAATCTTTTGTAGAGGAATGTCTTTTCTAAGTAACATTAACTTACATCATTATACTCTTTGAATATTCTTTATGTGGCAAATGAATCTCAACCTGTTTTTTACTTTTATAATATCTGGAATCGTGTAACTCACATGTTTAGTCAGTTCATAAAACGAGTAACTATCTAGCTGATAATAACTCGTTTCGGTACAATCCCTATTTGCTTTTTAATATGTTATCTATACTAATATATTAAGCTGAAAAGTTTGTTTCTTTGATTGTTTGAACGCGTTAATCTCAGGAACTACTAGACCGATTGGAAACATTCTTTGAGTATAAGATAGTCCATTTATCGAGAAAGGCTATAGGTTATATAACATCACGATAAGATGAATAGAGAGAGGAGAGGAGCAGGAGCAATAATAAATAATACGAAAACGGCAAAATATAAAGCTCTCCTTGCGTGCGCTAAGTAAACCGTAAAAGTTATTAAAAAAGCATGTATTCAAAGTTGTTCCCCTCTAAAAGTCCGCGACAGCATATGACTAGCTTTTAAGGTTAACTAATTTTTATGGGTACCAAAATACTATATTGGGGTTTTAATCTCATCACGTGGGCGGCGCCGCTGTCGATTGCTTGTATGATATATTTAAGGTGGATGTGTGAGGCCATATTTAAACATCATCCTACTTAGGTCTTTAAATAGTTTCCCCACATTCCTAGATCAATTGAATAAATGATCAATCAACTAACTCGTTCAATAAGATGTGTAATTTAAATTCGTGTGATTTGCGATTATACTCGGATATAATAATATTAATAACTTATGGGTCTCTGAATATGAAGGATCTCTTCTCTTCTTCTTTTCCGTCATCTCATCTTCCTGTCCCACTCTAAGTGGGGACGGCATAACACGTTATAAACATGTTGTCACATGATTTGGCTACGTATTTACGACCGGCCGCCTGCGTCGTATTTTATGACCGGCCGGCGAGTCGTATATTACGACACCTCCGTAAGAAAGAGGGTGGTGTATTCTAAATGGCCGGATACCACACGGTGGTTTAACTTACCTTAGTCGCCTTTAACGACGTCTCTGTAAGAAATGAGGGCGGTCTGTTCTACTCAGCCATATACCAAACGGCGGGTCGACTTACCTTACTCGCCTTTCACGACACCACGGTAAGAACTGAGGGTGGTACTATTCTATTCAGCCCCATACCACACGGCGCTCTCTTGTTCTTTCTTATAATAGTCCAATAAAAAGCGTAATTTAAATTCTTGTTGTGCTTTTCGACTTCACTTCACATATTCCGAAAATCAGGGCCAAGATCGGCAAATAAATCACGTTATTGTAGTATGTACTCATAATTAAATAATATATGTCCTTAACATCACGCATATCAAAATTTGGTAGATATTGTAATCTTAGATATAAATATTCATTTTCTAGAAAACCATGGCAATTCATCTAATTTCATATTTTCTTAATATTATAACATTATAACACCGCGTGATGTAATCTAGAACTAAAATTAACGGCTGCGCTTTCTACCAGAAAACATATCAGATATAGTGTAATATTATGGTGTAATACCTATGTTACGTAGTATGGTTTAAAATAACAGGACTAATGCGTGAATTACACTTATGTATTATTTTGAGATGTAAATATGTAGGTCGTTAGATATTTTTGTTAAGTTTCTAAATTCTACAGAATTTATTAGACTTGGACTTGTCTTTAACGAAAGTGGAAATCGTTTTAGCTGTAGATTAATTATGTATATTAAAAATGTTTTAAAGAATGATCGCCGAGTATTTTGCTAGTAGAGCAACATTCCGAAACAGTAGCTTCATTATTATTCATCCTTGACGATTTGAAAATGGTTAAAAAAATTCATTTGAATAAAGATTATTTTGATTTGATTTATTTATATATTTATTCCATAGAATTAAAAACAGAATTATATGTGTAACTAAAGTGACATGGTTATATTTCCTAGGGTTGCTAATAACATATAAATCTAATTAAAGGTAGTCACAGCGTGCTTAAAAGGTAACAAACGTACAATAACTTTTATAAATAAAATTAGAAAAAAAAAAAGTAAAATATGAAGTCTAACAAACTTAGGGAAAATATGGAAATTATATTTGCATTGAGAATGGATGTATAAATTACGTCCATCCTCAAAGCAAAGCTTTGTTTAAGTGTTTCTTGAATAAATGATTTAATATAGGTAATAATTCTTTATTATTTTTATTTAATTTATTAATTATATTTTGCAAGACATTATTCGTATCTGTAGACGCCGAAAGCTTTGGACAGCTGCACTTATGTTTTCACCCTAGCCCCTTTTTAGATGAATGACGTTTGTCAAAAAAGAATGAAACGTGTGGCGCGTATTCATGAGCGAAGGAAAGCAACGCGTGGCGAGTATTAGCGGCTTCCTGGCAGTACGATCGGAGCATTGACCTTCGTCACAGCGCCCTCTACCGATTCCGACTCACAGTGTACATGACGTCACTGGCAGACACAATAAGAATTAATTTCCTTTGAAGTATCTTCTGAACTGTTATGTTGCACATTGTTTTGTGTTTTAAATGCTAATATATTTTTTGTGTCAGTTAGAAAACAAGTATATTAATAATTCATACTAATCTTATAAATAAGATTGTCCATCCGTTGTCCATCAATCTGTCTGTTTGTAATGCTTCCACGGCTAATCCATTTGAGCAATATAAAATTTCGTACAATTGAAACATATATCGGGTTACTAAAATATTTCCGCTTTTTTCTTCCGAAACTGGAAACTACATAATTCTTTATACCTAATACTACTTTAAAAGTACTAATACTACCTTAAAAGTACATATTAAAAGTTTTTGGTCTTTCCGTGAATTTGATATTCCCCTGCATTTGTAATTCTAAGTAATTTCATATTCGGTAAATAGATTCCAAAAAAAGTATAAGTAAGGTCTTAAATTGTTTGTGGTAGAGAATCTATAATTTTCTGTAAGTAATAAGTAGTTACATGGAGTCTCCCGGGAGTGGATGGTTCATATATCGTGGTATTTAATTTGCTCCCAGTGTGTAGGGGCTGTAGGAAGTCTAGATCGTGTGTCGGGCGGCAGGGGCGTTGCGGACGCGGGGTTCGGGACGGGGGCGAGGTGGCTGTTCGGCGCGCGCCTCAGTGCTGGCCCGCCCGCGCCCGCGCCCGCCTGCGCTCCGTGCCCGCAGACTTAACCTCACTCTTATTCTTCACCATTCACGCACTTGTGTCATCTTCAGTAAATCCCCATGACAACAAAAGATCTCGACTACCCCTGTCTTCATATTTGACAAGCAGAACAACCAATAAGATCTTTGGGTGTAATTTAATATATGAAATGTGCCGCAGCGTCCCAGTTGTTCTTTCAAATAACCTAAACTATACAGGGCTTAGTATAATTTTAAATTTGTAGTGTCCATTCGTTTTGTCCGTATAAGAAACATTTAATTCCGTTATTTGTGAGGGTTATTTATTTTTTCAAAGTACCTAACAAAAGGTTTAAACTATAATTCAGGATTTTGACAACATCGTATGTCAGTAATGGTCTGTAAGGGGTTGCGAGGCGCGAACTTAGCAGGCAATATCGATTTCACCGGTCGCAGCACGCTATCGCTTTCGGTGCACCGTTTGTTTCCCATACCTCTCAGTGATAATAAAGTTTTTGGACATAACAACCGCAGCATAAAATAATTCAATAATCGGTCGAATAAATACAATAATAAAAAAAAACTAGAATTTATTCCAAATAATAGTTGTGATTGTTTATTATGCATATGTAAAAAAATAGAATAATTTACTTAGTCTTTGTGAGTTATATATATATTTAAACGAGTCCATAAAAGTATAGGTACCTGCAGTAACTTAAAGCTCAATATAAAGACTTTTCATTAAATCTAAAAAATATTGTTTAATTATTTTCCATTTAAATGTTGTTCATAAAAATATAATTTTACAAAATTTAATTAAAATAATATGAAACATATGGGAACTAAAAAAATAGTAATCATTCGAAATTAATGAGTAGAAATATTTATTTGTTTCAAGGCTCTGGTCTGAAGTTTTATTCGTATTTTAAGGTGAGACTTATTTTTTGAACATCTATCTTTGCATCTAAAAAGAATTGCAGTTGGCAGTAAAAAAAAACATTTTTTAATAACAATCTCTGATCTCTAAATCTTGTTAATTAATAAATTATTAGAATTTCTACAAACTTTCGCGCTCTAAAAGTTAAAAGTCCTGATATATAATACCTGAGCTAATGGCGGCTGACAAGCAAAGTTTCCGTAGCTTAAAAAAACCTCCATTAAAAAGTATGTACAACGTTGATGCGGTGCCATGGCCTGAGTGCGTTGTGCGGGCGCGGGAGGGTTGAGTGGAGGTTCGGTGTGAGGCGCGGAGCACGGGCGCGGTGTCGCGAGCGCCGGCCCGCGACAGGCGCGTGCCGCAGCCTCGGCCGCCCGCGCCGCCTGCTTCGCGGGTCTCTATGATGGGCTACATCATGGGCTGTGCGTGCCTGCGAGGTGCGTAGCCTTCAACACCACCCACTGACCGTCTTACCCTTGGACGTGACCGAGAAAATATGAAACATTACAAACTTTCCTAATGTTCCAATTTCAACTAGTAGTAGCGATGTGAAAAAAAATAATCGATTTTTAAAATAATTGATTATTTTTTCTAAATAATCGAATTTCTATTCTCTCTATTCTTAGTAGTTGTCCACTTTAATTAGCCTTTATTGTAATTAATTATTAATGTTAAAAAAGACAACTTTAGAAATAGTAAGAAAAAAATCGATTATTTCGTAACAAAATAATCGATATTTTAAAATCGATTATTTTAAAAGGGTTAAAAATCGATTATTTATTATTTGATTTTTTTTACTCTAAGTTACATCCCTAACTAGTAGTTCCAACACATTATTTTAATATTACCTGAGTGAAAAATTACCGGGCCTTGCTTGCTTTAAGCTTTCTTGCTTATTTTAAAAGATATAATAAAATATATTTAAAAAAAATTAAGAATGCGCCGATTACATTTGGGATTCGAACCCGGGTTTAAAACATTTTCGGTCCGTCCGTTACCCATCGGCTATCGCAGCATTAACTCATTTAAATATTAAAGATAGCACAAACAATCTAAATCATGTCTATAACTTTTAAACGACTATAAATTATTGAGCATCAAATTTAAACTTAGGTTAATGTTCAGAATATGGTATTTGGATTATACCATGACAGGTGTTGTAGGCATTAAACTGCAGCACCTGTGTCTCTTAATTATCATTCTCGAGAATTGTGTTGCATCATCAAGTGTAGTTATAGACTGTAAAGATATCATGCAATACTCATCATCTTCCTGCCCTTATCCCACTCTAAGTGGGGTCGGCACAACATGTTATAAACATGCTGTCACATGATTTGGCTGCGTTTTCACGACCGGCCGCCTGCCTGACATCAACTTACCTCTGTCGTGTTTTACGACACCACGGTAAGAAAGAGGGTGGTCTATTCTACTCAGCCGGATACCACTCGGCGGGTCGACTTACCTTAGTCGCCTTTTACGACACCTCGGTAAGAAATGAGGGTGGTACTATTCTATTCAGCCGGATACCACACGGCGTATATCATGCAATACTATTCTCATAATATTTGATTACCATTTTCATTTTTATAAAATAAAATAAATTTTCCGCAAAATTATTTGTTGGTTTTAATTGGATATAAAAATTATATTTTTTATCATATGGTCGCCTGTTTATTAAAATTCATGTCTATGTATGTTCCTAAGAATACCCGCCACGTTGAATCGCTAAGCTGATTCTGTGTTTGAAAAAGGAGCCAGCCTTGTTAGAAGCATGACTTTGTTAGAAGTATGAATATTTTTTTTACATTGACTCCTAACCCTAGGGTTAGGTTATATTAAAATACTGCATAATTGAATAATTTGCAAATGATACTAGTATCAGTTGCAAACACTTCGGGACAGCAGTGAAACCCTTGTCCCAACATGGGGAAATGGATGGAATAGTCCGAAATAGGAGCTGACCACCCGCCCTGCACCGACAGGCGTCCCCGAAATTAATTAGATAGATAGATCAGTTGCAAAGAGCATACATATGTAATTTCCAATGAAGCGTACTGAGGGGCATACTTTCACGGCTTGATATCCGCTGCAGCTCCACCGTTTTCTTGATATGGGACGCGGCCTGCGTCAAACGACTCTTCCCAGCATCTAAACTTACTGTAGTAAGCATTAGAAGAGCAGGAAAGTCGATGGCACCAGGGGCTCTTTTGATGGATCATCAAAAACCGTAACGATGAACTTTACTAGAGACTTTTACCTTCTATGGCATGAAAGCTCGTGTATGCCGAAACTGTCTACCTCTTTTCAGCATCGACATCTGAGCTTAAGGCGCAGTGGTCTCTAATCTTCTTAGATTAGAGACCACTGCGACTCCAGCCCAAAGCTACTCTATCTTATCTAATCATCTAAAAGCCTATAAGTTATCTCTATAGTCTTTTTGATGATTTTATTTAATGTATTGAAAATATTGGTCTAAATTTATGATATCGACCACGGTCTACCGTTCTAAATATAAATGAATAGTTGATTAAGCTTTTTGAATGAACAGTCAGTTTTTTAAAGTTCCCTGTCGTAGTATGCTAGTTGACCTGATTGCACAAGTACTTGTGAGATGTTATTACTTTGTATATTTGTCATGGTGACCTTGTACCACGGGCTCGCTCATCTTGGAATTTGATTTGAAGAATAAAAACAAGAAGCTTTTGAGTATTTGTGTTGGATTGATAGGATAGGACTATCCTTACTCGAAATAAATATCGAGTTTATGAAGCCCTTTGCTTGTCTTTGGAAACAAGAAAAGGCTTCATAAGACATTTAGTGGATACTTTAATGCGGCGGCTTGGCAGGTTTTATAACTATGATTGTTTTTAATTTTTTGCTGAATTCAGTGAAGTAGCAAGAAGGATTTGATGCTTTTGCCTAGCGATAAGGTTTATAATGAATGAAACATTCTTAATCGTCTGATTTTACAATATACACACAATTTCATCTTGTTTCGCATCAAATGGGTTTCGCCACTACGTTTGGAACATTTCTGTGCTTTGATCACAATCATTTTCACACGCTCTTGTTACAAGAGATCCACTTCTCATCAGATGTGACCAATTTTTAATAGCTTTGTTAAATTTATTTTTCATAAGTACATATAATACAAAATGGAATGAATTAGTGAAAGTCTTTCTGTTTATTTTGAATAATAAATAGGTAACTTTTTTATATCCACAAATATGTAATATGGATTATTAATATGAGCTGTGTGTGTTTTGTGATTTGAAATCATTTTATAATGTCGGGTTCTTCAATATTGCTCGTCTTCTCTCAGTATCGGTAATGCTTTATATTTTATGCCTGGTATTGATATATTTAAAAGGGCGAAATGTCTTTGTATTAAAGTAAAATTTTTGTTGACTCTAATCGCTTAAATATATTCAGTAGTATACCGGGAGTACGACACCCCTGAATGTATTAGTGTTTGTATATCGGGTGAGGTATGTATGCCTACTTTCGTACCCCTGACGGTTGATACTGAGAGTCACATAATCAACTCTCCACTACACGTTTCAAATAACATTCACCGCCTATTCGTCCATTCCGCCTACCGAACGCCATTAGATTAAAAAACAATACTGACAATTTCAAAATAAATAGATAAACGGGATGATATCACACTATGCTACCTAAGATTCCGTCTAGTAGCGATATAAAAGCCGTTTGACAGTTTGATGACAATTGACAAACAAAATGTCAATTTTTCAATAAACAAAAAGCACTGTTTTTTATCGTCATTGATCTATACTGAATCTCTTCCAGATCTTTTAAAATTTGTCAATTTTCAAACAAAACCCGTCGTGTGACGAATTGTGGGAAACAAAATTGTTATCCTAGGTCGTGTGTACGCAAGCATAGCCACTCTAGTGAAGTATATTGGAGATGATATCGGTCTGCAGCATTCTGAGTGCAACCGCTTTAACTAATTGGATGCAAACAACGCGATTAGGTCAATGCACTCCTTTGTATGTATTTAAATGAGAATTATTATTCAAGTTACTTGCTTCATTGTTATATATTTCCTAAATTGTTGAAATGTTTCAGTGCTTGCAAGCAATTATATTTCGTTTAGTTATATTTTTTGATTGCTCTATTTTTTACTTCAGCTATGTCTATTATATCCATTGCCAATATAACGCTGTATATATTTAAACAAAAAGTATAATGAAGTTAATAATATAACACCTGTTTTGTATATTTCTCAAACTGAAGCGTATAATTTTTATTATAAATAGCACGTATTGCTTTTTCTGCAATACAAATATACAAAATACTGTGCTGGATAGCAAATGCGCAACCATTTCCTCAATAGTATTTCGTAAGTCATAATGCTATACAAGCGTGCAAAATAAACAAGTTACGTAGTGTCAATGTTAGATACCTAACTGTTTTTTTTTTTCTGGGTAGTTTACTTTAATACTGCGTTTCTGAGACATCGAAATGTGGTATCTACGTTATCCAACCATTGAACTTTTATTGTATGTAATACTATGATTCATTTACAACTCTAGTTAAGCGGGGTTCGCGTTTTTGAATAGATTTCAAACTATTATAAAAATATTATGTCTAAATCCTCTTATTACCTCTTTTTAGACAACAAAAATACGCATACAAAGCAGATCAGCACGCGACATTAAAATGGTTCAAACAAAACGCTTTCACATAAATGTAATTGATCATATCTAAGACTTTCTGTTTTGCTATTGTTCTATTTGTTGCACTCTCTCAAATTACAAAACAAAGCCGATGAAAAATGCTTTATAAGCGCGTGCCAAAACCGTGCTGCATAAAAACATAACTTTTGGGATAAGTAAGTTCGTAGTATAAATCAAACGCGATAAGTTTGTGAAGGATGAGCTTTTTATATTAACCACTGCTTTAAAAGTACAATAAATTTAATCTTGAAATAAAAATAGTTCTAATTCTTATATAAGCATATACCTTTTTTCTTTGCTGAAACATAAATCAATGAAAACAATTACGATGTATTGTAATCTCATTATGATTTAATTTCCCTATCATGTGCCGAGTAAACAAAATTGTGGCAACAACGAAATCTGAACATCATAGATTTCTTCCTAAATCAACATTTTGTGAAATAAAGAAAGAGATACAAGCAAGGCTATCGTTTTAAATTTCAATTTGCATGTTTTGGAGACAACTTTATAGCAAATCTTAAACCATAACTGTATATAATTAATCTATATCATTAATTAAATTATTTTTATAAGTTGAAGATTAATTTATAATATTCAGGTTTTTTCGATTATTTCAACAAAATTTCTTTCGTGCCATGACAGTTCATAAATAATAATATTTACATATTTGTTTCCAATTTTTGCGAGCTATGATATTTTTATTTACATACATGAACAATTTGATAGTGATGTACACTTGAATACGCCTGACGTCATTACTTTCAGCCTACGACGGGATTAGCCGTTATTACGCGTTAGAGTATGACGCTGTTTCCTTGTTTATTGACGAACTGCCATAATAAAGATAGTTCCCTTCTGCATGTTCCGCGTTCCTTGCTTTCCTTGATTTTATTTAATATTTGTAACTGAATACTTTACTGACTCTGTTTTGACATTCTCACTACTTAAATAAGCGATCCAAATGCATTGTTAGTGAGAACACAAGTTCGTGAAATGGATATAAAATTTAGATTTGTTCTTTTTAAAAACATTTAAGAATTATTGTTAATCCAAAATTTCGCAGTGACAAAATAATTTATCTAGATAATGTCAATCAGACAAGGCACTTGGTGGTTGATCTTATTAAAAATATTATTAATTAATACCCTATAATTTTTGTGGATTGCACTGAACTAACTAGGTAGGAGGTATTATGTTGAAGGATTTAAAGAGTGATATCTCTTATTACAATAGGTTGGTATCTTGGTCTGGGTAACGACAAGTTTCTGAAATTACACACTTCACCTGTTTGGCTAAACCAGAGCATCTAACAGTAATATAGGGTCTATATTCAAAATTAAACTTACTCGCATTCACAATATTTAAAACAAATAACACACTAACAATGTTGCAGTTATTAATTTATTGTGATAATCACAAATGTAATTTGACTCATGAATTATTAAATGTAACAAAATTACCTTTTTTGTTGGAGTAAGTTAAATATGGTTGTAGACTGATGCAACGATAGCGAAGTGTTAAAAGATGATTATTACCTTAAACAAAATTTATAAGGCAGTTTTAGGTCTATATTATTATCAAGTTATATTATACTCATCTCTTAAATTTTTATGGGAAATATAATTTCTTAATCATATTTTTTAACTTTATTAAAGTTCGCAACTTATTCACCTAACAAATAATAATATTTTATGAAAAACGAACAATCATTTATCATGACAACAGGGCTGTATTGTAATACATAAGTATCTATCACTGTTATATCTTGCTAGCTTGTGGCTTACACTTTAGATTCATAGATAAGGCTGTAAATTATCTGTGAAAGCTTCTTCTTTTTAAGCTATAAAATGGCACTTTTATATTTCATGCTCTTAAGATAAAGCTGTTGACTAAAACATATATGCTGTTACACATAAAACAATGTTACCTATAAGGTAATCAGATCATTTTAAATTTTACACGTTTTAAGAGGATTCACATTCCGGTATATTTGATGTCATCAGAAAAATCATGCAGTCATCAAGTGGTTACTTAAATATGAGGGATGTAATGAATGCAGGTCAGCGAACTTTGCAAACCATAATGGGGCTAGTCTCCCGTTCTGCGTAACCTGGGTCTGGATGAATGGCGTTAAATTAAAAATTCAAAACAAAGCGAAGCGGCATGTGGGCGGCCGGCATACAGTGCGGAGGGCGGGCGGCGATCGAAGAGCGCGCGCGGTGTCGGGACCGGGGCGCGGGCGGGGCGGGCGCGGGGTAACGATCCGCGGACGCCGCAGTCTTCCAGCCGCGAGCGTGTTGCGAGCATGAGTGACGTCGGGACGCTCGCCGCTATGGACGCCTTCGCCGGCGGCGCCAGGCGAAGGCCCGCGCGCCTGCCGCCACCGCCGCCGCCCTTCGTCCCGCCACCGCCTCCGCAACGCCATGACCACTACTATGTGCGACGCAAGTCCCCCGTGCCCAGGCAATCCTCTAACCTTACGCTCTTCGCTCGTTCAAATGGTACATGTCCTGCCAAGCACTTCCTCTGCACCATTCATCCTCTTACACACTTTTAACTTATTTCTATTTAAATATGAAAACGTCATTACAAAAATTTCCTATCTGCACGCAAAGCACTTTCTTTCGTATTTCATTAATGTCACAAGTAATAAAGAAAATGTTAAGAGTATCTATTTCACAACCATTATACATAGCTAATAATATATATAATATCTAGCTAGTCTAGTTTGATTATTTATAATGTTACATTAATTTATGTTAAGTTTAATTGATAAATAAACCAGCTTTAATTACAATATAGTTCATAACAGTTCACCAATATAAATAATTAATAATACGTTTAGTTAAATTTGATTGTGTCGTGCGCGCTATGATAATAATAAATATATCTAATATTTAAGCAGAATAGAAAAAACATATCAAGTTTATGTTACAATTTATACTTTAGTTAATTGTATTATAAACCGAAAGTTGCACCAGGTAAAATTTAAATCTATAGTGAATTTGTATATAAAAACTGTAAGATCAAGGGTAGGAGATATAAGTTTACGGATAACTGTCACCGCAACTCACGTCACTCAACGTTACAGTCGACTGTTAGTATTTATAATCAGTAGGATGAAATATACAGGTATTTCATGTACTAACCTTCACAAAATGTACATAGGTAGTACATTCAACATTTCGAAGGCGTTTTATTTTAAAATTAAAATAAGCCTATTAACTTTCAAAGCTGTGATAGCTCAGCGATGAGACCTTCAGTTCAAACCACGGCAGACACCAATGAGTTTTTCAATTAAAAACTGTGGGATTGTAACAGGTCGTTTCTTTCCTTTTTTACTTTTACATCCCAAAATTGTACTTTTAAGTGCAACTGAAGTGACTGAACTTAACGAATTATGACTAATTGCTGCATTAAAAAATAACAAATTAATCTAAATTGACTTTGTCAGTATAAAAGTCAGCAAATATTATATATAATACTTTCTATAAATTTATTTGAAATATTATTATGATAATTAAATTTATCATTAACTATTATAAACTTTTTTTTGTGTTTTCATTATATTATTGTGCTAATTTTTAGGTTTTAATTGTTATCAATTGTAACATTGTAATTAAGAATGATGTGTTCTCCTAAATTGGTACGACATAATTAATTAAAAACTTTAAAATTTTATATAGGATATTTGTTGTATTTTTTCATATGTAACGCTGTTGCAGATCCGAATAAATAAATAAACGAGCGACAATATTGCATCTTTTTTATATACATACGCAAGGAAACAGTTTATTTTAACGCATGAATACGAAAGTCAAGTTGAGTAACACATCATGAATGAAACTCAAGGCTATTCAATATAACAAGCATTCCATAAGCTTACGGTTGCGCTAATGTAGAGATTATATTATATTACTGCTTTATCGCGAGCAAAAGCATAAGAAGTATAATTATTATCATTGCTGCTTTATTAGCTACAACTGATGCAATCACTCTTGTCAGGCTTGTGTTAATCAAAATATGTTATAGTCTAAATTTCTATTACTTTCATTCTTTTAGTGGTGAACCCAGTCTGTCCACCGTAATTTTGTCAATGTATCCGTAATCCAAAATTTATAATGTTAACTTTACTCAAACTTACTATTTAAAATACAGGAGTATAATACTTGCAAAGGAATTTTGTCGTGACCTCGTACAACTATTTGTGGTATGTCTGCGAGTTATACTACCATACGTGTGTAATGTACCAATTAAATTCCCTCACTAGACGTCCACTTAAAATGAAGAATACAACATAGTCGAAAGTATTTGTTTATATTCTCTTTTAATTCGAGAATTCATTCCTTAGATATGATATCGTTGTCTTCGTCCAATTTATGTTAAAATGTTCTAATTAAAGTTGGACCGTAATATTAAGCGCTGAAGTTTTATATAAAAGCTTTTGTTTAAGACAAAAGGCATATCTAAAGATAATAATCTGAAGAATGCGGACCGTATGATGGCGAGAAATTAGTTGGCTGACGGTCGCGGTCGCGACCCGCCCTTGACCTACAACCGCTTCCGCTTGTGCCGTCGCCTCTCCCGTTGCGATACCAAGGCTCCATTTATCCCATTGTTTCTTTAGTCCGACGAAATCTTTTTACTATTATAAAGAAAGTATAGACTGCATATTTGAAAATTGCAAATACAAAGATACGTTTTGTTATTCTGATAATATTATGGTTCAAACATATTTAAGGACCATAAGAAAGTTCAATTTATCTCCCACATTTAAATGGAAACACTTTTAGTGGTATTAGATGGTTCATAGTGTTGTTTTTATAATTCAAACACTGTAAGACAACTAATTTTTTTATTTTTAAAAGTTTCTTAGCGTTCTAAACACGTTTACATTATTTTATTATATATATATTTTGGGGTTTCTCAACCTACATCTAAATAATTTTAAAGAATTTTGAAATAAGAAATACGTTATTTTGAATTAGTGTCCATTAATGTCGTCAAAATCTGAGTGTACACAAGCGTCTTTAGTCGCCCACGTAAATTAATGTTTTTACTACACAAATTCTGGTGAGCGATTGTCGACCTACTTCTGTCTGTTGTACACATTAAATAATTTATTACAACCGCTATTTTAAAACGGGACTCGTTTTAAATAATTATTTTATAGATTTTATACTTTTCTAACAATAGCATAAATCTAAAATAATGTATTCGTTCGACTACAATAAACTTTTGATTTGAAAAATTTTAATTGAAATTCTTTTGATAAATTTTGATGTATTAAGTGATCAGAATATATTTATTAATACCAATTAATACTTTAATCGCATATTCCAGACATCTATAGACTTCAACACTTTTAATTTTTATAGTGTTTTATATACATACCTATGTCATTTTCAAAACAAAATCTTAAGGAATAAAATTTTACCGCCCCATATGAAGAATAAATTTACATGTCCCATGTCTATGTCCTGATGGACCAAATCGGCCTTTCATTTGTATTCTAATGACATTTCGTACTCAAAATTTCATTTTAAGAGCGTACATACGGCACGTATCAACGAACACCTACTTCTTTTCATCGAGCTGTTTATTTTTACCGCTTGGCTTTACGTCGACGTGGTGTTACGCATCATGACGACGTATACTAGAGATTTTACGAGACCACGTTGTTACTGGGATTACCACTTAAATAGATCATAGACAATTCATAGATCATAGTAATTTAGGGTGTTACAAAAATAGTACTCAATAGACTATGAAATCGTAAATAAAATGACTCACCGCGTAGACATATTATAGAAATATCGTGCGCCTTGGAATTTTATACCGTGTTAATTTAGTAGGTACCTATTTATAAGACGAGAGTATTCGTCATGAGATATTCTATATAATCCATGAGACATGGTAATCTTAGACACGTGCAATTTTTTAGTACGCGTGCACTTGACATTGTGTGTCAGTGCCATTGCATCCGAGCTCTATTTTGCTCCATCCGTCATTCCGCTGGCGTATTTTCCTGATAACGTCATCTTTGACAATCTTAATCATTTAATGATAGCAGATTTAATATTTTTATAATTCTAGGTGTGATTTTACCATCATAATTTTTGTATTTTGTTTTAATTATTTATTATTCGCATCTGTGACATCGTTTGCACTAACTTAAGTGAAAATTTTAGCGTTAAAGTACCCTCAATAATAAAACGATTTGTGTTCTATCTTCCCGAAAGAAAAACGGGAATTTTGTTACCCTGTGTGTTTTAGCTGTAATTGTACCCAATTATATCAATATTCGATAGACAGACTTTCGCATTTATACTCGTACATTACTAATTTTACTAAAACATTAGAATCTTAGTATACTGCCTTTCACGTGTCAAGTTTAGTATACTTTAATACTTTTATGCACATAACGAACTTGCTTCTGAATAAAATAAACTTTTTATGTAACAATGGCAACCGCAAATCGTCGTCCTCGGGACGCGAGGCCTTGGCCAAGGGCGACCGCATCGATCGTAGCTGGGCCGACAATCCGGGACCCTTTGCCTTGTAGCCGAACCCTGCTTGCGCATCATGTCATATTACGCCTTAAGATACTATTGTAACTGTATATATAGTCAAATTTACAATTGTTCCTTTTGTTTCGCCTTTACCGAATATACAATTAATTAAATAGCGATTGATTTAAAAATAATTTTTCAAGTTATTTATGTATTTTATTGTAAACTAGATTTCACTCGCGACTTCGTTCGCGTGGACTGTTGTTGTGTGATAGATCGATAATAGATGGCGCTTTTCAAGGCCATCCTGTTCCTGTAGGATTAAAAGGATTTCTATAGCCTATATGTTATTCCGGTATATAAGGAAAAATTGTGCCAAATTCCATTGATATTAGTTCGGCGGTTTCGCCGGTAAAGAGTAACAAACATACATCCATACTCAGAAACTTTCGCATTTATAATATCGGGATAGGATATAGTAGTTCTTGATACAAATTTGGAATTAAATCTGCCCTTTCAAAGTGTGTCGAAATTGAGTTCAAACGAGTCGGTTACACACAAACAATGTCAAAAATACTCGCAAGTCTCTCAGGCGAGTCTGTTTTATATTATTCTTTATAATGACTTTTAATTTTAACTTTCCTGATTATGTATGTAGGCATATGACACCTATCACTCACTACTATCTACAGTGAAAGGACAATTCGGAAGTCCATGTGTAGTGCTATATGGGCGTAAAATAAAGTTCTCTACCACAGATTGTAAAACTGTTTTTTTTTCTTATATCAGTCGTACATATTTTACTCAATTTATTCAATGTTAGTGTAATTTATCTATGTTGAAATTCAACTGAGGCAACACAAACGTAGTAGGTCATGAAAATAGCAAGGCTGGCGCGGCTAGGTGCAAGTTGCCGTATTGGTACATGCAAGGTTGAGCCTACGTGGTAAAGTTGTAACATATTGAACTAACAGAACGCTCAACTTAACTATACAGAAACTTCAATTGTTATGTCGAAACGTAACTTCCATTGTTAGGTAGCTGTGAATCATGGTTTAACAGTGTTGGCTGTTATAAGCAATATTAAATTTTATTAGTTCTTAAGGGGTGTGGGAGGTAAATTAAATGAAAGTAAATTATTTATACACATTAATATAATTAGCCAGCATTTAAACAAGGAAGTAAGATTATAATTAATTACTCAACAAGCTTTGTGTACCGCCATGGTTTAAACAAATGCACAATTGATTTCCTTTATATATGAGCTACCATAGATTACGTCAAAGTGTAAGTGAAGGTGAAAATACAATTGCAATTTCAGTTATTGTAATAGTCTTAAAATGTCGTTAAGCGGTGACACGTTAACTCGTCAATATAGGTTTGTCTCAGGTTATTAATCGGAATGGGCTTCTAATTCGAACCTAAATTAGAATCGCTAGTTTTAACATGACACTGCTTTACTCTCCTCTTCTACGGGCACTTTTTATAAACTTATCATGTATTTCATATTGAATATTGACTACGACAAAGTTTATATTAACGGGAAAATGTTTAGGTAATTAAGAAATAGACCTTCCAAATTGTATTATTAATCCAAACAACACAATATTTTGATACAGGTAGCCTTGCCAACTACGAATTACTATACACTACATTATACTTTTTACTGTTGAACAAGAACAAAAGTATATAAAATGCAATTTCAGCATCAAAATGCTTAACACTATAAGTGTTAGAAGAGAAGAAGCGTCTTAACGCGTGATGCACACATTTTCTTTATTCAATCAGAGGACACTCGGTACAGCGCAGCCACAAACAAATCTGACTAAAAAAGATTCAACACGAATCAGAAAGTATTTAAGTTTTGTGAGTAGTTGTAAAAATATGTATTTTAAAATACTGTTTAATACTCGTCTCAGGCCTAAATATAATTTATTTATTGTAAAAAAATAAGTTAGCAGCCCTAGATATAGGCTGTTCCTATAAGGCCAAACGTCGCTCAGTTTTCTTTAGTTTATATTTAGAAAAGATAAAAGACAGTTCATTCCAAGTAGTAGTTGCGTAGATAAACTGAGAGCAGAGACGTCATGGAACAATGTCGATAGTTCTAATAATAGGTGAGAGTGACGAGCTGACGGACCGTGGGCACGCGAGTCCCATTCATCGCGGCGCCGCACCGGTCGACCTTCGCACATGCTTCTGTTTATTATTAACGCATCCCGTCGTCCGTACCAGGCACACATTTACTATTGAATAAGAACGGTAACATTTGTAACACAATAAAAGGGAAGAATTTACGTATCTATTAAATAAATTTAGTCTTATAAATCTATACTCATATATAGGTAAAGCTGAAGAGTTTGTTTGTTTTATTGTTTGAACGCGCCAATCTCAGCAACAAAAAAAATTTAAACAAAAGATGGCACAGCTAGTTACATCACTACATATTATAAAACAAAGTCCCTATATCCCTATGTAGGCATAAAACTTTAAAACTACGCAACAGATTTTGATGCGGTTTTTTTTAATAGATAGAGTGATTCCAGAGGAAGGTTTGTACGTATAATAACATTCAATACGGAGTAGAGAAATACTGTAATTTTTGAGGTTTCTGTAAATAATTACATTTTTTTCCCCTTACATTGCAAACACAGGCTAAACCCTACGAGATTGATCAAAATAATGTACTAAGTATTTGTACATCTTGAAAAGGTCTACAGAAAAGTCCGCGATGGTATATGTCTATCTCTTATGGATAACCCACTATAGCATTTTTTGTCATTTACTTTTTAAAAAAAATTATGCCATATTTTTGAAGCAATTTTTATACAATACAGCATTAATCCTTATCCAATAAAGTACCTCAAATAAATAGTTGATTTAATATAGATCAATATGGCCGTTTACAGCATGTAATTTAAGTGAACATTTTCGGAGATATTACAGATTTAGAATGCCGTGAGGACGCCGCGCTTCGCCCTATAACACTTCGACTTTAGCAGCTATGTCGCTCTTTCAAGAGTTTGTTTAAATACATTCTGTAATTAATTGTAAAAATAAAATACATAGGGAAAATGTAAAAGTAAATAAGTAAAAATGTACTATACAAATTTAGATATTCCAAAGATAGCAGGAAATCTTCTTGGTATAGGGAAAGGAAATTGTTTTTCTCCAAATTTAACGCGTGCGGGCCCCGGGCAGTAATGAATAAATAAAAACTACTCGATCGATTTTAATCATTTTTTTTACACTGACTGACATGGGATATTTTATACCTGTGCGAAGCAGGGGCAGGCCGCTAGTATAAAATAAATTATTATATTAAATAGATTGCATAAAAACAGAGCGTTGTGGTAAATATAATATGAATGTATTTACAAACTCTACTTTTTACAAATTCTTATTTTTTATTTCGTATCATTTCTAAAAATGTTGATCTAGACATTAAATATATATCCTGCGCTTCTTAATAATCAGTATTTAAATGAGTTAGTCTTGTATATGCATGTATATAAATATATTTTACGAATCTCGAATCAAATTGCCAGTGAAGTAGGTACTTATTAATAAATATTTGCCACGAGCCATGTAATTGTAGGAAAGATTCTCATTACCATTAAAACAATTGCGATAATAATAAATAATAAGTTAACAAGATGCAGAAGTAATGTCATGCATATGCTATGATCACAAAAGACGCATGTATGTATATGTATGTAGAATTATTGGTGCGTGAAAATTCCTTAAATGTGTGCATTTGTATGCGTCGTCGTCAACGTTTTCCTAAACTGTCTTATTAACGCATATTAATATATACGCATATAAGTATTCCATATTGCGTTAATATAATACGTGATAGATATTCATTTTTATCAATGAATGGGTTTTATAATGTACCTATTAATGTGTTAATATTTTGTAATGTATTTTGGTTCCTTATATACATTCTGTTACACACTGTTCTAATGCGGAATAACAATTCTCGATTCTATCTACATTGTCATTGTTAAAAACCTACATTTTTATCATACATCACGAGGTTTTTTCCTTATCCATAATCACGCATGATTAATTTTAAATATAAATGAGGCAAATATTTTTTTTAATATAAATCTCAGTGGTGAAACCCCGCGAACCTTTGATAAGGACATCTGGCTCCAAGCGTAATAACTCCACGGCTTTTCATGGTCAAATATAAGTGAAATATACAATTGAGATTGTATTTCTCTAGGATTTATATCTTTTTTTTTCTGTTACAGAACCAAAGAAAGATAAATTGGAAAATGGTGGCGAGTTGGTGAGACCAGAGCGGCCGAATTCGTTGACAGCGGGCAAACACCCAAGGCGGATATGCTATCAAGGAGACGGTGAGTCATGAGTTTTCTCATAATAGTCATCGTTTAAGGCAAACCACCTGATATAATTCTTATACAATGTTGGATCTTCTGTAATTGTTACAAAGGCAAATAATAATTAAGGTGTTTCAGGTGTTTTTATAACAGAATAATATTAAAATTTGAAATGCAACTTTTTAATATGTGAATAAAATCTTTGTACTTTTTAATATCAACAGTAAGATTTGACATACTAAAATTTATTATACACTAGGGCTTCTAAAAATAAAATATTTGTTACGAATACCTAAAATAAAAAAAAATTGTTAGCATTTGTCAATCAAGATATAGGTTTTCATTTACTTCGGATCTACAGAAGCTGCAAAAAATATTAAAATCCTTATAACTGTGGGTTTTAGAAGCAAATTTTTTAGATATTTTTTAGATTTTTTGCTTTTTAGATTAGGGAGATCAGGTTACAAATTTTATCCAAGCACAATGGCCGCAAAATCGAAGTCGCGGGCTTAAGCTATATTTTTTATTATTATTTCGATATACCACCTGTATAGGTATTATTAAGAGATTACAATTTAAATTAATTTTATTTGGGTCGTTAGTGATGACACACTTGTTTTTATGTTCCTTTCGCTGCTACGAATTCAGTGTATATGAATAATTCACTAACATTGCTTTTAGGTAATGGGATGCTGAATAAAAGATTGCGGCATTCGTTTGTAAGAAACATATTTTTTATTGGTTAGTAGGTGGTTACACTGTGGGAGGCGAGGGCGATGGCAGCGCGGAGGAGCAGTTGATGCTGTCAGATTTACCCGAGCCGCCTATTGCCGTGTCAGAGATTGGGCCTATTCCTCCGCCGCCGATGTTTAGCTCTCCAAGCCCCACCCGACACCATGCACTTGTACTCTCCAATACACATTCTGATTGTAAGTGTTTCGTCAACGATATTTCCGCGCTCGCCTATCTCGCCCGGTGACGCGAGAAAACTCTTTAGGACTTGTTAGCCCTATGTATTACGGGCCCGCATGAAGTAATGCTGAGCGGTTCCATGTTGGCCTAGGCGAGTAGGTAGAGGGAGGTATTTAGTCCGTGCAAATCCGACACTCCTTACCGTAAGCGTCCGTAAGGGATTTTTCCTCCCCAAGAAAAAAAAAAGCCCTATGTATGTAAATTAAATCTAACACTGTTCTAGTTGTCGGATTAAGAAATTACAAAGGCCATTTGTAATATATTTTATACATAATCTATAGACATTTTCTTATATAAGAACATAAGTAAAGTATAAATAACTGATATCGTTCGCTTAAGGGTAAGGTTAGAGAGGGTGCTTATAAGTTTTTTTTTACCATTCTTTAATTGCTTTGAGTTTTTGCGTTATTTTTTTCAAATTCATTCATACCTATCTTTTAAATGGAGATAAAAATTTTAAATGAACGGTATAATCTAAAATTTCTTTGTTGTATTTCCGCTTGTCTGTTTGGTAAAAAAGAAAAACTAATAATCAAAACGAGTATAATGTAAATTTGTTTTTTAAAGCAGTATATAATATTTGTAACATTAAACTATAACCGTGAGCCTCATGCAATTACTAATGAGCGTAGAGAGTAGCTGTCGTTGTGAAAACACAAGAACTCATATAATTTGCATTACAATGAAATTGTTTGTGACTTAGGAAATGTGGCGTACGTTTCTAGCGTGGAATTGTAAACGATGCTTCGTAAGTTTTTTTTTATAGCTTATTACATTTATACGAAGAATACCGTTTATTTAAAATCAGTTTGATTTATCATATTTCTGAGTTTAAATTGCTACTAACATTTGTCCAATTGAAGAAAACAATCGTCAGAATCTTGGATGGAATCTGCTTGCGTAATGATAAATTTTTCTTTAGAAAAGTTTAAATAAACGATGAATAAAATAAAGGATAAATTACTGGTAAATTATTTCGGTGACTATTGCTTATCCTATTAACTAAATAATTTTTAATTTATTACATTATTAGGCCTATATACTGCGTCCATCATATTATCAGTCTTTTGACAGCTCACGCTCATTAAGTTTTGTATTGCTTACGTACAAATATCATACAAATAATATTTGTACTTTATGGATGGGTACCGCCCACTTAGTGATGTCACACATAATGGTTACTACGATTATGCCACAGATTAAAAATAATCGGTAGAAATCGATGTTACGAGTATTAAAAGACATTTAATAACATTATATAAAGTTTTACTTTCTTCTTAGTTAATACATGAATACAAATAAAACAATCAGGATATTTTAATTTATTTTATTAGCACGAGTCGTCGAAATGATAATCAACACTAGACTCCTCCGATGAGGAGTCTTCAGTAGCAGTTATTATTAGCTCTTGTGTAGATAATATATTATCAAACGCAATATCACGTTCCCAATCAGAGAATATTACTCTTTTAGTTCTTTCCACCACACTTGCCCAGTTCTCGGCCGTTACGTGGGTGCAAGCATTTTTTAGCAATTGCAACATTTTATTCGCTGTGAATGGGGGGCTTGTATTGCATCTCGCAGCATGCCCTTTTACTTGTGCCCATATAAGTTCTATTGCGTTGTACTGGCAGTGGTATGGAGGAATCCGAAGAACAGTATGGCCATATTCTGCTGCCATTTCATTGATTACATAGCGTTTTGCTCTCTTTTTGGTTTTTAATATTTTTATTAATTCAACTTTTAACATTGAGTCGTCCACATTTTCTCCATTGTCCCGAAGCCAATTAATTATTTCATGCTTTTTATTAGCCTGTGTTGGCATTTTGTCAATTTGACGGGAGTGGTAGGGCGCATTATCAATAAAAATTATTGATGGTTCTTCCAATGAAATGAGCATTTTTTTGAACCACTCTTCATACACATTTGCATTCATCTCTTCGTGGTAGTCATTTGATTTCTTCGATTTAAATGCCAACAGTGCGTCTTGTACAAATCCTTTTGCTGTACCTGCATGGCAAATGATTAGGCGCTCACCTTTTCCCATTGGTACTGAGGAAGTGGAATCAGCAGTATCATCAGTCCAGAAACGAGATAGTGTGTGGTTAGCGTTGAGCCATGTTTCATCCGTGAAAACAATATTTGCCCAATCTTGTATTTTCTTTGCCTCTCTTAAAAAATCACAACGTGCTATAGCTATATCTGTGCGTTCCATTAATAATTTTCTTTTATTTAACTTTTTATATGAAAAGCCAATTGTGTTCAAAACTTTGACCAAAGAAGATTTTTCACCATGAAATAGACCACTTTTTTTCAAAGAAACAATAAGTTTTCTCAAAGTTGGAATTTCTTTTCTCAAGTAGTAATCATATACATGACGACGAATAGCGTCAGCGTCAAAGTCATCAACAGCTGTCACCTTATGAGCCCGGCGCTTTCTTTTTGGTGTAGATGGTTTGTTTTGCTCCAAGCCGCTCCTGCCGTAGGCATCAGTAGTGATTTTAGTCACAGTTGATAGACTGATCCCCAACGCGGCTGCAACACGGTTTCGGACTTGCGTGATAGGTATAAGAGGTCCGCCATTTTGATTTTCTTGCTCAAAATACTCATGAAGTTTTAACACTAACTGTCTCGATTGTGCTTTCAACACACGTCCTTTCGGCATTTTCACGATCAATTAATATAAGTTTCACAAAAGTTTTTCCGAGGAATAAAGCTACTTAACTCAAGGTGTAACAGATGCGAGAGAACACTCAGCGAACGTAAATGCGTGTGACTATCACGGGCGTTTCGTTGAGAGTGACAGATCACGTCAAAATGGCGGCCGAGCGGAAGGTCTGTTGATGTTGCCAGTTGATGTATAATATATTTTTATGATTATAATAAATACACACGGATTAACATTTATTTTCAAAAAACTAGGGCATATTAAATCAAAATGTTGATTTCTATATCTGTTATTAGTTTACGTAGGTTATCATTAATCGAATTACTTAGGTACGTAATTCGATTAATGATAGTAGGTACTATAATCGGAATGGTATCGCATACGAGAATCTTTAGGACATCACTAAATATGTAAATCGTCAATCTGTCAAAAGATGGTTAATATAATGGACAGTGTATAGTTACAATGCGAACATAATATCTACGACAATTTAATATCGTATCTAGACATTAAACTACTAACGTTACTATGGCTTTAATATATTTTTTTATTAAACTATATATAATGTAAATGTAATGGCCTGTTACTATCCCACTGCTGGGCGTAGGCCTCTTCTCTCCGTTTTTTTATTTTTTGGAGAGAAGGATTTCGAGCTAAGACCTACCACGCTGCTCCAATGCGGATTGGTAGGTTACACATATCCCCAGAATTCTCTAAAGGTATGCAGGTTTCCTCACGATGTTTTCCTTCACCGAAAAAACCTTCACCGTGTGATAAATTGCAATTATCAATTAGACACATAAGTTTTACTAGAAAACTCATTGGTGCCTGCCCGGGGTTTGAATCCTAGACCTCCTCGAAAGAGGCGCACGGTGTTACCGCTGGGCTACCACAGCTTCAATATATAATGTATAATGTATATAGTGTATAAAAAAATTACGAAAATGAAAATTAGTATGTGCAATTCAAAATTAATTCTAATTATACTTAATGTTTAATAAGTAATTTTTTGAAAGTGGTGCTAGTTTCGCTTATATTTCGCAAGAGTTTTTAAGATATTGACACATCCATCGGAGATTCACGTCCTTCTCTCATTCAAGAAAGCTTTCATCTAACAATGATATTATATTACTGGACTTAGGTATATGATTATTTGAATACTGATCCGCCGTGTGGTATCCGGCTGAATAGAATAGTACCACCCTCATTTCTTACCGAGGTGTCGTAAAAGGCGACTAAGGTAAGTTGACCCACCGTGTGGTATCCGGTTAAGTAGAATAGACCACCCTTTTCCTTACTGAGGTGTCGTAAAATACGACTAAGGTAAGTTTATGTCAGACAGGCGGCCGGTCGTAAAATACGTAGCCAAATGATCTGACAACATGTTTATAACATGTTGTGCCGACCCCACTTAGAGTGGCATAATGGCAGGAAGATGATGATTTATTTTAATACTGATGAAAACTTTATTATTAGCCGAGGAGGAAGACTCTGGCGACGAGGACGAGATCGAAGCAAATAATGCAGATACGTCACGTGTTGAGGAGATACCGCCAAAAGAGCCTCTGTTCAACGCTGTGCCGCTTAAGTCAGCCCTCAAGAAGCGGCCCGCACCATCAGCCTCTCCCGCCGCCACACCACTTGCACCACGGCAGGACCATCACCACGCCAGCTTTAAGTCAGTATAAACATAATATATAGAGTAAGACATTAGTTTGCGGAGATCCATAATACAAAAGTAATAACAACGAGTCTTTTAGACCACGCGACTAAAGTAAAACTTTTTTAGCTCCATCTATACGCATGTATAATAAATATAATTCATAGCCAAACGTTGTAATATAAGTATCTGTAATCAGAAGTGTCAGAGTCTAACTTACGAATATTTCACGATAATTTTGAAACTGTTAATTTTATTTTAGTTCATACTCGACGATTCAGTAACTAGACTACTGTGGATTCTAATAGATCGCCTTTAAAACTAAACATTATCAAAATGTTAAGGAAATAGAAAATCATATAAGGGAGAATTTCGAAAAATAGTATTATAATTTTAAGTGTATAGAAACAGGAAGTGTTTTATTTTAATCTATTAATATGCCGGTATAGGTTTAGTGGTTAATATTAGATGCAAACAAAATATAGCAGCTACGAATGCAGTGAAATAATCGTTTAAAAAAAACAAATCATTTAAATGTTATTCCAATGTGTTATGTATAGGTAAAGAATAAGTATTCAAAATTTAATGGGATCAATAGTAATAAGCGTTAAATGAAACTTAAAAGTAATCTGTTTAAATTTATAAATGTTGAATACTGGCAAATAAATTTATTGCATTGTACAGCTGTACTATATAAATCAAACTGCAATAGGCATGTGTTGGCGAAATGGTTTACAAATGTGATACACGAGTAGGCCTCATTAGTAATTTAAGTGGATAAGTCGATTGTTACAGACATGTAGGCTGAAAAACAATGTTGTAATTGAAAACAATTGAACGGTAATTGAATATTCTACATGTTAATATTTGTAGCTAGTAATTGTATGTTACACAGATGTCTTTGTTCCTAACATCTGTGATCTTAACCTTTGGGTGTGTGTTGAATATTCTATTACCGCAATAAGCTATGCATGTTAGTATATTCGTATGTTGTGTATCGGAGGTCGCATTAACTATTTTACTTTGGAGGTGACAAAATGAAGACGGTGTCAAATATTTTCGGTGATATAACTGGGTTATGCGGAAATGTTCGTTATTTTCATTTGTACGACATGCTTGGTATATTATGTCATATGAAAAACTGAATATCGCGTCAATTAAGATGTTCGTTTGTTTCCATCCTGCGGTGGCGTGCAGGCGGCCGCCGCCCAAGCCGAGGACGCGCATATGGTAACACTTCCTCTCGTTATGTCGATGTTGTCGCGCCACTCTCACAGGCCTCCCGACGGTCCGCTTGCCTAAGCCCATGCATCGTGCAGTGCACGCTTTCAACTCTCATATATCTTAATTCATGGTCTATACATATTACGAGTAGTTTCATAAAAACATATCAAGACAGACTGAGAAGATATTTTATTAAATTTCCTTCTCTGTTACCCAAAATTGCATACATCTAAAACTAAAGAATAAAAAGGCAAAGGTGCTAAATGACATTATGGTCCTTTATATTACAAATGAAAGGAAGTTGTAATGTAAATTTTTTACATAAATTCCTATGTTTTAATGAGAAAAAACTATATAATACTTATTTTATATAAGGTAGTAAAATATTAAGAACAAATTAATATCTGAATAATTACTATTTTAATTGATTTATAGAATCAGGTGTAACTTTCATTGATTTCCACTGGAACTGTTGATAAGATTATTTTCACCATAATCCGCGATGAGTCATTCATATTTAATATCTTTTGTTTTATAATAGATTCATTGCAGCGGAGTATAGTTAATAATCTTATCGACACTTTTTTGTAATTGATGGGAAAATTTTTGTTAGTAAATTGAATTAAAATTATATATCATTTCCCTATTACACATATTCACCACGCTATCAACAAATAGATCATTAATAACTTCATACACGCTCCAATTATCTCTCACTCACACACTCTGACTGATAACACCACGGCTTGTTAATAAAATTCGTACACATTCGTATATCGCATTATTTCCATGTTGTAAAATGAATGATAAATGTTTCGTAGGCTATTGTGCTATTTAATATTATTGTTCTAGTAATATCTCTTTATGTCTTTGTTGCATGTTTATGGATTGATCGAACTAAACTCAAGGTTATAGAAACGTTGTACACTTTTAAAATCATAGGGAATAATATATTTATTTTATATATGAAAACTGGCTATACTTACGTTGACGTAAATATCGAGTTCGCCTTAAAAATGACAAGTTATTTGAAGTTCACAAAACCGAGTACTTTTCGCGACATCATTAACTCAGAAGGGACTAATTTCTATAATGCTATAATTTAAATATATACATATATTGTTTAAAACTAAACTAGTGGGAGAGAAAAAAAATTAAGTTTAACATGGATTAAGTTATAAATTATACGATTTTTGCGAACGTTTACAGTAAACATATTTTTATGTTCACTAAGCTACTGTTAATTTTACTCATCTAAGTTGTAAAATAATTACATTTGGCGTTACAAAGTTGATGGTACCGCAAAACATAACGGGTACGAGCGTGTCGCCAGTCACGCACGTCTGCATGACGCTCCCTAATACTCCACAAATTCCATATGATTTTATTCTATACCTATTCTAAAGTTCGTGCAGCATTACTTTAAATATTGTGGCAATTTCAGCGAATTTTGATGTAAAAAACATAGAATGATCACGAACTTTTTAATTAAAATAAAAGCGCTTGAAGCTAAAATTCCTTGCAAATAATATAAATGTGTGTTTGAAGTGATAATACGACAGCATTGTTAATATGTGCTGAGGTATTGCCTAAATTGATCAGAACTTATATGTAATTTCTACAGCAGTCGACCGGTGCGCATTGGTAATGCGATGGAAAACAAGGAAAACGCACGTCCTTGGGAAGGTGAATTTCGCGACGATTACTCGAGCGAATCTGAGCGCGTGGCTGCCAAGCTCGCGCGAAAGGAAAGTTTGAACATCAAGCTGGCTCTGCGACCTGACCGCCAGGAACTCATTAACAGGTATAGTCTACACATCGATGATATTATTGGAAAGTAGTATTGCGAAGTTTTCTGCAATTATGGCGTAGATACTTTTGCAATGGGCTCCATGTCCAGGGACTTAACGTCTACGCGTAGAAGGTACCATTCATTCATTTGTGTATCATTGTGTCAACTTAGGTCGTCTACTCGTTTTAATCTTTAATAGCTAGGCCTTCAAATTGGAGTGGGCTGCGCTCAACCGCCAGAAGTACCACTAGATGTATTGTCTACATGTTGACAGTGTATGAATAATAGTTTCATATTAATATTTTTTATATGGACGAGTTGGATCGTTTTTTGGAACGATGAGTTGGGTGTTTTGCCTTTATATATCCACAGTTTATACATTGAAACTTTATTAGTGTGTAGAAAAAAGAATCCACATTGTGCAATAATTCCAAAAGTATAAACCTATAAAGGCTACTACTTTAAAAGCACGTACTAAAAAAGAGAATATTCTATTTGTGTTTTCATTCAGCCACCGATATCGTTACCACATCAAACAACATTGAACTTAGCATTGTTTGCACTTGAAATAGAGAACAGCAGCAGGAAGTGCCTTGGATGGTGCCAATATAATCAGACGTTCCGGCAATGTGCCAACTTTAACGCTCCTCAAGAATATTTCAATGGAATAGTTACAATTATGTTTACGTACAGCTATTTTACATCCTTGTCCACATTGCGTTAAAGTTAAATAAAATTTCACGTGTTCCTTAAAATTTCAATGAATCCGAAGATGTGTTAAAGGGGTTAATATCTACACACGTTATTGTGACTTCACTTCACCTTCATAGAGAATCAATGTCGTATACAAATATGTAGTTTCATAAATGAAATTATCCGACAGCGTCTCGGTACTTTTAAAATGATAGTAGATGTAGAACCAAATGGTTAAAGCTTTATGCTTAGGGACATGGTCACGTGACATGGACAGACATGTCATACATGGTTAGACTTTCATACCTCTAAATGGCAGAAGTTGCATGCTTAGAAAGCATAACAGCTTAGCAGTTTTAGGTACCTTCTTCAAAGTATCAGTTGTGATGGTGACACACAGTAGTAAGTTACTCAGTATTGTCATTACTTATTTTGAATCATAGTCGAAGTTTTGATTTACACACAAACATTATTTATTACTAAATCTCGGTTTAAAAAACCGTGTTAGCTTATTTAAAAATTGTCGTGATTAGGGTACCATAATTTATTTTCTAAAAATTAAGTGCGGTTATAACATTTAGATATCCGGGCTAAGTGGAATAAATCTGTTCTCTCCGTAATAGGATCTTCTACTTTAGTAATATAACCATCTTTTTAATGTAACTGTGTTTGATGTTTCTTGATCTCTGAGGCACAGAAAGATGACAAGTACCTATTAACTTCCTAAAACTCAACTTGGTTCCGCATCGCTTTTGGACAATCCAGTTATCTGATTGATATAAGGTTCGATCACAGTAACAGCTCTACCAAAGTTTATAAACGTATAATTTTATCATTAAGAAAAGTCTTGTAGAATAGTTTCATTGCGTTCAATAATCAACCTTAATGTATCTGTATTGGTACACAACACATGCAGGTTGTAAATGTGTAATACAGCTGTGTTTGTGGGAGCTCTATTGCCAGCTAATTCCAACGCCTGGGAGTTTTATTTCTGTTTGCAAAGTCACTGTTGTCGATCGTAATTTCGAAATATTTTCTTGTGATAACTATTACTAGTGTCTAATAAATAATACTTATATATATTTTTTAATATTATAGTTTAAATATACATAAAGTGACAAAAAATATTGACAGGTTCAATTGATGACACAATTATGTGTATCTGTTTTACATCTTAAACATACGTGATAAGTGACCTCAGTTAATTAAATCTAGTTCACATTACGATTCTTGGTATTTTGCCAAAATTTTTATGTTAATCGGGCATTATGAATACGCTTTCACCCGCGCATTGGCAAATTTTATGTCAGCGTCCAGTAGCTGGTGCACGAGGACATGTTAGGCGAATATATTTTATTGTCAGTGTATTGAGGATTTTCGGGGAAAGAATTGCGTAAGTTTTTATAATTTAGTTATAACGTGTGGATCGGTCGTAAATACTGATATTGTGATTTTGGTGTAAAGGAACATCCTGGTGGTGCAAAGCGAGCACGAGCGACAGGAATCGTGGGAAGCGATCGGAGCGCGCCTCATCCGCCGTCTGTCCATGCGGCCCACTGCTGAAGAGCTCGTCGAGAGAAATATCCTTAAAAGTAAGTTTGAATTAAAATTTACACTTTTACAGCGCTTTGAAAACACACAACAGCAGAAATATTTTTTTATTAAATAAGGATAGGAAATAAATAGGATCAAAGGTTATTCCACATTGTATAAACACGAATGTTTATTTTGCAGGCCAGTCTCCCGCCGAAGAAAAGAAACAAAAAGAAGAAAAGAAGCGATATCTACTCCGTAAACTTAGTTTTCGGCCTACGGTCGATGAACTTAAGGAAAAGAAAATTATTAGATTCAGCGATTACATTGAAGTAACACAGGTGCGTTCAATAACTTTACATGTATAATGGATATATGAATCTGGCAATCTGCTCTGAAGCATAGTGAGTCTTATATTCAATCCTTCTTTCAAATGAAGAGGAGGTCTATATCTTGTGAGCTTATAAGAGCCTGCTATTTTTACTTTTGACCAACATGTATTTCAAATGACAAAATTTGACAAATCCAAATACCGCTTTCAGAAGGTTTTACGGAGGACAAATTGGTATTATATCCGGACTTGAACTTAACTTAAACTAATGAACCGTTGGCGCAGCTGTTAGTAACCTTGCCTTTAGCTCCAGCAGATAGGCAGTGAAAGAGTAAGGATTCTGTTGCACTAAAGAGATATTTGCGACGCGACGTGTAGAGCAAAATCTAAAAGCAAAAATCGTTAGCAACACTAAGCGAACAGTGTAGCTACAAGGCTCGTTTACGATGTATTTGTTGCAATGTAATGTAGCCGCAGCCTAATAGAATGAAAAACTTTATCATTAATAATATTAATATGGATAATTTATAGAATTTGGCATTACTTTGCGGAGATCTCACGTTTGCGGATTAAAAATAATTTTATTATTACTTTTGTATTAGTATGGATATAATGTTTTACATACAGGCACACGATTACGACCGTCGCGCAGACAAGCCGTGGACGAGGCTGACGCCGCGCGACAAGGCCGCCATCCGTCGCGAGCTCAACGAATTCAAGAGCTCCGAAATGGCGGTCCACGAGGACAGCAAGCATCTCACTAGGTATGCTTGGTTCCTTTCTAAAGTTTCCATCAGTGTCATCCAACTTTTGTTGCCGTTCCCCTCCTTAGCCTTTATAGAATCCATTTGACCCTCTATGTAACAATTCTGAATTTTAATATTAAAAAATTATTCACTTAAGAAACTTAAATGATAAATATCAGGAATAATTATTTCCTTTTTTCGTTAAATTTTTGCACTGAAATCTAGCATTGCATTTAAGTGGCCCTAAGCGAAAAACTCGTGTCGAGTTTATTTTCGAGTTACCCCTTTATTAAATAAATTACCAACCCCCTGTAGGGCGTGGGCCTCACGTTGTCATGTGGGCCCAAATCGCGGTCAAGCACAGAAAATAAAAAACTCATGCGTTTAATCTCAATTATTTCAATATCTATCAACAATTCATCATGCACTTTACGGTGATAGAAAACATCTTCGACCCACAATATCGCTGCAGAATTCCTTGGATATTTCTTAACTGGGAATTCGTAACAAAATAAAAAGAAACTTAAAATAAAATGTAAAATGAAATTAATATATATAATAAAATGTAAAATTGTACAGTAACAAAATACCAATATCACAATTTATCAGTTTGACCCTTTTAGCCGTGTGGTATCCGGCTAAGTAGAATAGTACCATCCTCATTTCTTACCGAGGTGTCGTAAAAGTAGACTTAGGTAAGTTGACCCGCCGTGTGGTAACCGGCTAAGTAGAATAGACGACACTCATTTCTTACCGAGGTGTCGTAAAATACGACTAAGATAAGTTGACGTCAGGCAGGCGGCCGGTCGTAAAAACACAGCCAAATCTTCTTATAACATGTTGTGCCGACCCCACTTAGAGTGGAATAAGGGCAAGAGGATATATATCAGTTTGACCCTATATTTATAAACGACATTAAAATGACCACCATTTGGGGACAGGTTCCATAGACCATGACGGCCGTGCCTTAGCCCTGGAGCCGAGCGCGCGAAGGCGCCGCGGCCGGCCGACGTGCGCGCTCTCGCACCTGTGATTTTAATGTATTTTAATATTGACTTCTTCCGCCTTACGGAAGATTTGTATGCAATAACACACCAGAACGTAGCGGTAAAGTGTTGATTATTCTAAAACTCACGTTTGATGCCATTGCGGGGAGTTACGTTGTTTCTATTTACCCACTGTCGTTTTAGTAATCTTTTCGAGTACAATTTATTGTGGTTATTGTATCGATTTATATTTAGTTTACGTATCCTAAGCGTACCTATACATTCTTTGAATTGACCTTCGAGAAAGGTTAGTGATACTGATTATTGTGGTCGAGATTGAGTTTTTGAAGCTCGGTGAGATTTAAGCGTTGTTTTGAAATGTGAGACGCATCAGTTAGAAATATGTAGACTTGTGATTTCTTACATTGCTAGCTTTTAACTTTGTAGTCCTTAAGCTAGAATCGATTTTGGTCGTGTTTGTTTCTCGCAGTTGTTTTTGGTCACAATTTTATATTTTGAATTTTATATGTAGGTATTGATAGCGAGCTTTTTGCTTGTTAAATTATATAAAAATGCAATCGTTTATCGCTTAAGTACATTTAAGTAATCTTTTTTAAACTTTTAATGATACTCTGTTCACGTTGGTGTTTCGCTTTTTTTGCGCAGAGATACTGCCACAGATTTTCATTAATTATTTCTAGAGTATCCATTATAGTGCAGAAAATGCAGTGAGGTGACATTTATATAAACTTTCCAAATTTTGTTATGGCCAAGCCAAGGTAGATGTGTTGATAAAAAGTAAATATTCGGTTACGGTGCGATATGGTGATATACTTTTCAAATGTAGAGGATTTTTTACACTCCATATTGTATGTGTTTTATATTTTAATGATAGAGACTAACAAACAATCCACAAATTACACTTCACTATATTAACATATTATTTTCTTAGCATTTAAAAATAATGTAATCAGAATACTTAAATTTATGTAAAAATGTGCTAAAAATATAACTTACGTAAGTACATTTAAAAGTTGAGTTTCAAAGAGTTTTTAGTCCTAACAATCGATTAATAGTATCATACATTTTTTCGTCAGCTTAAAATGATTCTACAACAGTGGAAGTTTAATTTAAAAGAATGAAAATAATAAATCTATAAACTTGTTCTGTTCATTGTTGTACAAGATGCGAATACTACATTAGTACAGGGAGATTGAAAGTGATTAAAAATACATTAATAAAGTTCTTTTATTAATGTAGAATGTTAATCGGGCAGGTCAATGACATCAAATCTTAGCACCAATTTTATATATAAATGTTTTTGTACTAACTTCGAAATGTTTCACCTATACGTATAAATAAAGGTTTCGGGGTTTGTATGAAGTGTTAGCTTGTATGACAATTAAAGGAAAAGCAAATCGAATTAATGAAATGATGATATTATTCTCGACGCAACACTGTTCTTCTGTAATACGGTATAATCTTATAGCAAATATTTTTTATTGTTCGTAGATATTCTATATGTATCACTCCTATAGTGCTCGTGCTACCTCTTAGTAAGGTGATAAGTTTTATTTATTATTATTTAATTGGTGTTGTTAAGGAATATTTCCGTTATATGTTTAACTACCTTAATAATGCTGTTTTAATGGTGTCTATTGAGCCGCTCGATTATCGTTTATCACTCATTGGGTGGAGTGCAATCTGTACGTAGCGAACAATTCCGGCGGGAACAAATTGTATCACTCTAACCTAGGACTAGTGTAACTAATTTTAAATTGAATGAACTATCGCGTAAAAGTTTAACTAAATATGGAAAAAAAACCTAGCTGTTTACATAAAATTATAAAACCTTTGAGATTAATTCGATTATTTCGTATATAATACACTTTCTTATTTATTATTAAAATAAAATTACGAGTTATTATTATAGTATAGACAGCAATAATACTGCTGAATTCTTTTATTTCAATTGTGATGTGGTTTGATGTTAACACTTTTACAATAATATAATTACGTGGTAAAATAAATAATAGTTAGGATGCATTTTATTAGAGCGATATTTATGTTCAGTAGCGGTGCCATTAGAGAAGTTTTTCGAAATTGTTCAAACTGTTCTTCATGCTCGCCACTCGTTATAGTTTCGAACGATATTATTGAACTACGTGTATGCAAATGCGACGCTTGAGATTTTGGGTAAATATATATTTATTAATTAATAATAAGTTTACGATCACAATTGATATCTATTACGTTTAATTTCTACAAAGATTTACACGATGGTTACTCGTGAGACCATTCCATTTTTAGGATAAAGTGGAAGCCAAAATGACGACTTATTTTTCTAAACAATTTTGTTAGATTGCAATTAAAGGTGTGTAGATAAAATGTAGATGTTTATCGATATTGTAATCATAAGACATTCAGATTTCCAAAGATCTAAAGCTCAACTAAAGTCTTTTAGCTAGCTAACGTCACGCCCTCGTTGAAATATGTATATGTATGCGAAATTAACTGAATTTTTTACAGTCGAACTAAACTTAGTAATAAGTTCAATGGTATGTATCCGACGTCACTTAGTATGTACATACTTAATTACCATAAAATGTGATAAGACTTTTTTATGTTGTAATAATTTTTTATAATTATTTAAGTACATTAAAATTTTATTTGTATAAATTTCTACGAATTAAAAAATGTCAAATGGTGCTGTCTTAAGCAACACATTTCCTTCTGTACATTTGGTATTCACAGTGAAGTTATATTTTATATAACGTCGTAATATATATTGATGAGTTATGTAATCTATTTGATGTTATTTTAATTGGCAAATCCGTTAATTTATACAATTTTGAGTGGAATTTTATTTGAGTATATTTTCTTTTAGTTTCTCTCAAAAAAATATTATTATATTAGGCGCTTTATAAAATGCTGGAAAATAAGCCATTCAACTTGAACACTGAATTCTACTATATTATAACATGTCTGTATATAATTATTCTACGGTGTAAATTATGGAATCTCTTTTATTTCCTTTATCACCAGGAGAAATCCTTTTGTGCTATTACATAGCATTACGCTGATCAGTACTCGATTTACTGTTGCTTTCAATTTGAATTATACTGTAAATTATTAATAATGACATGTTGTAATAGTAAGTATATAATGATAGCCATAAAAATATTTGTTTTATATAATATAAGATTGTAAATACTATGATTATACATTAAGTTTTATACTCTACTGTTTTTGATTTATTTTCAAACAACCTTTAGTAATAAATGCCATACTAAAATATCAAAAGGTGTACTTACCTTCCTTTAAAGGTCACGAAGTAAAGCACTCAAAACAAAAGTCACGCCCTTACAAGGACCGATTCGCGTTATAGACAATTATCTAATGAATTTACGTATATAAGTAATAATGATATTAACATTGAAGTACTTTTATTATAAACAAACAAGTAATCGTAAATATGTTAAAAAACAATATTAAAGGAAGTTAAATCAGGCAGTACTTACTTGTGTTATTAGTTAATGGTTTTTAATAATTGCCTCATTTATACATAATACATACTATAATATGATGATATATATATATTATCAACATCAACACTAACACTAAAATGCGGCACTAGCACCGCCTACATTCACTACGACAGTGTAAACATATATTCGTCGGAACTGAAGAATCAACACTAGGTAAATTTTAAAGCAAATTATAAAATGTATCATTGCATAATAATCATTTTTTAAATATATATTCACAATCAAGTAATAAAACAATGTTACTTTGTTTTGCTGAATATAAATTTAAGCTTGTTAGGTACTTATCATGACAATGTAAGTATTAATTCGAATCATTTAAAGTATTTAGAAATATGCATAATTGTTGTGGACTTTTTTCATTTATGGTGCAGTGTTCGACAAATAACTTTAGTAAGTAGATGTTGCTAAATTCGCATTCCATATGGAAAGAGGAACCGTCTCGAGCTGATGTTATCCAGGTTTAACAAAATTACTTTATCTCAGAGGGAATCGAAAGATTCTTATAAAGTATCTAATTAAGTTTCTATGAAGGCTTTGACCTGCACCGCAGAGGCCGTAGAGACTTTCGATAGCGCGAAACTTATGGTTTGTATATGGCGGTTGCGGCCGGGGAGAAAGTTAACTGTAATGCGTGCCCGTTACCGCGGCCCAGGGCGCTTATTCACTTCGCGCCGGCCTCGCGTTGGCGACACATCTCTATCAGGCGCGACACAACAATGTTTACACGCTGCCCAGCCATCCGGCAGATAGTCTGTAGAAAGCGATAGTGTTCTATATAAGTGAAGCTTTTGTTTTGTGACCTTTGGACAGTGGGCTTAAGATAAAAGTTGACTGAGACGGTGTTCATTGCAACTGGATAAACTACGGCGATGACGTTCTCTGGAAATATGAAAGAGAGTAAGCCGCGAACCGTAAAGGACACCTGGGAGTCAGAGGTGAGATAAAACTAATTAAACATGCAACGTTATGATTAATTTATCCGGCGCATGCGTGATTTGGCGCCATTATGGATAGAAAGATCTATCAATGGGATTCTCATTAGGTTGCGCGACAGTTTTTTCATAACCGCATAACAATGATCACTTTCTCTGCGATAAAAACTTTATGTACTTACCTACTTTATAATGGATCCCAGAACTTGATAAAATAAAAGATATTTACGAAATGTATTCGTTAGTACTTGGTACCTTATATACAGATACATAATAGAAATATACATATAACAAAGCTCTGATAGTTTTTTTAAATTCATATTTTAAAAAATATTAACAAAGATTTCGAACGAAAGATTTTCTAGGTTCAAACATTTTTGTTCTTTTGTCATTTGGGGTCGCGCGACATTTACATCTTTAGTCCTGTTTTTATTGATAAAAACTTGACTGTCTTAAAAATGAGAATCTTGTGCCTAACACATACATCACTGGAATGAAACTGATTGAAAAATTTCGTAAATTAAATTTTTCGAAAATGAGTCGCTGAGTATTATAGCAATTACCATATTTTTCTTTGCAAATCCCATAATTTAAAAGTTCTTCAACCGACATAATAGAGTAGATATAAAATAAATTCCATTCTGTGTGGAAAGGTAGTTGCTGCAAACGAGGCTTTTGAATAATATAGGTATTTATTATTAGTGTAGTATTATTAGTACCATAAAAATGTTACAAAAAAAACTATTACTAAAAAAAGTGTACAATATATTGTATAGTATTTGTATATCTATCATCCTGTCCTTATCCCACTCTAAGTGGGGTCGGCACAACATGTTTTTCTTTTCCATTCTGTCCTATCTTTCGTCAACTCTGGCGCCACTGTATAGTATTTGTATATTCATCCATTATAGTATAAAAACTTTTGTATACTCTACCAAATACACTTTCCAACATGTCGCTCAGTGTATTGTATTGTAAAAAGCCCTTACTGTACCATAATATCAGTCTATTAAAAACTTATCATCATCGAATTCCATAATATGTCGGTTTTCAAGACAATGACTTCGATTAAAATGAAACATGTTTGAAAAATGAAAAATATTTTATTAAATTATGCGGACTGTGTCAACTTAAATTAAAAGCCAAAGAAATCCAGTCAGAAAAAGAAAGCTAGTCCAAAATTTTAGTAGTAGGTAGTTTAATTTTGAAAATTAAAACCTGAAGAAAAATCCAACTAAAAATATTTTGTAGACGATAACTCCATCGTACCGTATAATAGACTTACGCAACTAAGTGTTGTGACTTATTTCTCTAAAAAAATTACATTTTATGAGCAATTACACAATTACGAGCATGTTTAGTCTACTTATACAATAATACAAATGTATTCACATATATGATCATCAGCCATTTCATACGTAAATAACGGTTAGTATTTTTTTATAAGTATATTATAAACAGTGAACTTAATTCTATGACTTAGAAGTTTTGTCTACGGTTTGAATTTTACTTTTACTTTATTTTAGCTACATTACCTAATTTTATTGACCAACTAAGAAAGGAAAGTAACTTTAAGTACCTACTTTTGGTTTAATATTGTTTAATATTTTAATTTGGGGTAAAGATAAAATTTAGACTTTAATTTTAGTTAAACAAACAACTTACTGGTTTCAATATAGCCATATTTTTTTTATTACCAATGAGTGCAGTGCTTTGTTACGTACTGAACAAACGCGAAGTTTTTATATGTTGAGTTATTTTCATTAAAAAAAACTGAAACAGTGTCTATACTAATCTGGCATGAAGTAAAACTTATTAAGAGACTTGTGATAAGCCGTAGCATAATCGATTAAGCGTGCAAAATCTTTTAAATAAGCGTTAGAGCATGGTATACGCTCTATATAGCTGGTTTGTGGCATCGGCTACGCATGCCTTCGTGAACAGGAAATTTAAAACTAAGATCAACTGATTGTCCTTGTGTTGCCTCTCACTCGTGTAACGTGACAACACTACTGTAAATAGAGCAAAACATTATCAGTATCGATATATAATTAATACTAAAGTTTTTTAACAGGTTGCTCTATGCGAATTCGGAGAAAAGATATTTGATATTTGAAAGAGTAAAGAAAAATACCTTAATATACTATAGTATACATATAGTATACAATACAATATAGTATATAGACGTGTTTTCATTCAAATTCAAAATAGTCTATTCAAGTAACCTTGTAAACAAGTGCCTTTGAATCGTCAACTTTACTGCCGGTTCGGAAAGCTGTTCCTACCGAGAAGAGCCAGCAAGATACTCGGCGATTGCTCTTTTTAAAATATAATTCTTATTAAAAGTTACATTTAATCATTGCTGTATTGTACAGAGTCGAAGAGTAGCTATATCCACACGTCATATCTAAGTAATCCTCAACAGCATTGATTCACTAATCAATGCTGTTAAATCTTCGCTAAGAACAAAGATGGTGATTATATACTGGGAAATTTCTTGGGGTAGAGATAACCCACCAATCAGTATTTAAGCTTATCGTAGGGCTTCATCTAGAAACATATTTCCATAATGTAATAATAAACGTTTAAAATAAGGTTTTTTATATTTATATAATAGTTTTTATCGAATTTCTTTTCTCATTTCCACTTACATAGGCTACTGTTGTATAATGTGGTGTTTGATAACTTGGATTTCGTTATTTGTTTCGACGTACAAATATTTTAATCAACCGCTCTATTTAAACTTATTTATTACGACACGAAATTATTTAACGAGGCCACATGTAAAAATATATTTTTTTTGTTATTGTATTTTTAATAGACAAGTGATTAATAGCAAATACATTTAGTCGTTTTTTTTTTGTAAATAGACATTAAACATCACATTCTTCATCATAACTAAAGATTACAAGTACATAATGATCATAAGATAGAGATTCCATTATAAGACCAGAAACTTATTTAGATTCATCTCCAGCCACACACAAGAAAAAGCCTTACGATCTGCGACGCTTGTCGGATCAGCAAGGGAATGGTCTTTGAAATTACATGTTATGATTGTTAGTCACACTTAAAAATACAAAATCTTAGTAATTTTAACATTATCTATATATGATTATATAATAAGTTTGTACGTAATAGTATTAAAAGGTTTTTGGCCTAATGTGCTATAAATCCAGTAAAATAAATATAATCGGATACCGGGTAGATAGAAATCGAAGAAAAATGTGTGTCGAAATAGACTGCGGCCGTGTCCTTGTTAATATAAATAGTTCTGCAAATAAAAATTAGGCTTTGTTATTTAATAACGACTGGCCGTAGTTAAGGACAAAGCTTTAATTAAATCAAGATAGAAGATATTTGTTACAACATGTTTTTAATACAACCTCCTTCATAGAGTTGGCGATTAATATGAAAAAGCATTGTGGCTGTCATATTTTTATGTGTCATTCATTGAGTTGTAGCGAGAGAGTAAATGGGTTGACTCTGGGAAAACTGCTTTTTATTTATTGAATAAGAACAAAGGAGAAATATCGACGTTTGTTATATTCAGAAGTGGGATGTAACCTAAACTCACAAATAGAGTGGACATACGGAATATCTGGAAATTTAAAGAGTTTAAAGAAAAGACAAATGACGATCAATATCTTGAGACAACACGGAGAGTGCGAATTTCGTATAATTTGAGAGATAGTTGCGATATGCGATGCTATGGAATAAAAAATGGAGTTTTTATTGGAGAGATTATGGATGGTAATTGGTATTCGGGTTAATTAATTCTGTGAGATCAACGTGACGATGTGCTATGTGAGGCCTTAGACGCGCCCGTGACTTTTGTTTGATTGAACTGTCAGCTAGAATGACGAATGTTCTCTGGATCTTTCCAGTTGTAACGATTGTTTTCTAGACTGTGGACATCTGCAACGACTGTCAGCTAGGCTCTGCCTAGAAGTGGTGATTGTTCTTTGAGCGTTATCATTTGCGAGTCTGTTTACGTATGTATCTGCTGAGTTGGTTGCCACTAATTGAGCTGTGTTATGCCATGACAGTGATTGAGGGTGAGCTTGAGGTGCGAAATGGTTATGGTGCGAAAAGCTTAAGGAGTTGAGGAGTTGAGCTGAAAGAGTTGAGCATAAAGCGTGAGCTTAGAGTTGAGCATAAAGGGTGAGCGTAGTCCTGTCATGTCATGGCATGTGCGGTTTTCTTTTACAGATTAAAAGAGCAAGTACTGAGTTTCTTTCCGATTCTTCTCAGTACAATCAGCATTCCGAATCGGGGGTAGATTCATTCCCAGAAGTCAGCTTATGAGATTTGCGGGGTCGCAAATGTTGTCAGGATGGTCGACTGTTACAACATGTTTTTAATACAACCTCCTTCATAGAGTTGGCGATTAATATGAAAAAGCATTGTGGCTGTCATATTTTTATGTGTCATTCATTAAGTTGTAGCGAGAGAGTAAATGGGTTGACTCTGGGAAAACTGCTTTTTATTTATTGAATAAGAACAAAGGAGAAATATCGTCGTTTGTTATATATTATTTAACTAAGTCTTCTTAAAATAAAAGTAAATCGAGAGCAATCGTAATCAAGGTCCGCGCATATTAAAGATGTCATGAAGGCAATGATAAGCTCTACACGTCCACTATGAGTGGTTTTTCAATTTCTACAAAATTTATGTTGCCGCATTTTTTTTCTATACTATTATATTATGATATTATTATCTACACTATGACCTATACTAATATATAAAGCTGAAGAGCTTGTTTGTTTTATTGTTTGAACGCGCTAATCTCAGGAATGAATCGATTTAAAAATTATTTTAGTGTAAGATAGTCCATTTAACGAGGTAGGCTATATAACATCACGCTAAGATGAATAGGAGAGAAGTAGCAATAAAAAATAGTAAAATTTTAAACTTTGCGTGCGCTGAGTAAACGGTGATAGTTATTCAAAAATCATGTATTACAAAATTGTTCCCCTCTAAAAGTTCTAAATAAAAGTTTGCGACAGCATAGGTCTAGCTTTTAAGGTTAATCCACTTCAAACATTTTTATGGTTATCAAAAGACTATATTACGGATCAAATTTTTCCTCGCGGGCGGAGCCGCTGGGCAATTGCTAGTCATATATATCATGATATTTGGTTTGTACAAATCTGTTCAGATATCAAATACCCACAAAAGTTTAAGCGACTCATTAAATCCGTTTCACCCGAATTTGTGTATAACGAATATCTCATTAGGTGCGCTTTATCTCAAAATAATCAGTCGGAATGGGGACTAAAATAATACAGAGAAATTTTGTTAAACAATGACAGATTTATTAATAAAAAAAAATATATAGAATTTGTAACTTATTGAATTAATTATAGAATAATGTCCGGATTAATATGATTACCATTCATGATAAAATGATAATTGTCACGCCGTGTGGTACCTGGCTGAGTAGAATAGACCACCCTTATTTATTACCGAGGTGTCTTAAAAGTTGGCTAAGTTAAGTCGACCCGCCGTGTGGTATCCGGCTGAGTAAAATAGACCAACCTCATTTCTTACCGAGGTGTCATAAAAGTTGCCTAAGTCAAGTCGACGCGCCATGTGGTATCCGGCTGAGTAAAATAGACCAACCTCATTTCTTACCGAGGTGTCCTAAAAGGCGACTAAGATAAGTTGACCCACCGTGTGGTATCCGGTTGAGTAAGTAAGTAACGGCCTGTTACTATCCCACTGCTGGGCATAGGCCTCTTCTCTCCGGTTTTTGTTTTTTGGAGAGAAGGATAGGAACTAAGACCTACCACGCTGCTCCAATGCGGATTGGTAGGTTACACACATCCCCAGAATTCTCTAGAGATATGCAGGTTTCCTCACGATATTTTCCTTCACCGAAAAGCGTGTGATAAATTGCAATTATCAATTAGACACATAAGTTTTACTAGAAAACTCATTGGTGCCTGCCCCGGGTTTGAACCCTAGACTTTCTCGAAAGAGACGCACGGTGTTACCGCTGGGCTACCACAGCTTACCCCACTTAGAGTGGGATAAGGGCAGGAGGATGATGATAAAATGATAACTGTTAATGAAGTACATATAAAAGTAAACAATTATTTAAATAGTTTAAAGTTTTATTTAAAATATGAATTTGTATTTGCTGTAAAGAGGACTTAATGATAAAACTAATTCAACTGTCGTCATTGAATTGTCGTATTACAAAAAGCTGTACGCCATTAACGCGTTGAAGCGGAAATGAAAATGGTTGCATAGACTGCTACACTGGTTTGCGCTGATAGATATAGACTGTCTATGTATAAGCAAAAAGAACCAATACTTCAAAATGTAATAATTTCAATTATATATCCTCCTGCCCTTCCCATTTTAAGTGGGGTCGGCACAACATGTTATAAACATGCTGTAACATGATACAAAAGTAATAATAAAATTATTTTGCTATAATCCGCGATGAAGTAAAATAGAAAATATATATAATGCTAAATGTAGAGTGGACAATCGGTTATCATACCTGATACATGCAGGAGTCGTAAAAAACACATGCACAAACCTCCACCACCGCCACCGTGATACATAAGCACTATATACGTTCACTATCACAAACTCAACAATCGTTTCGCCCCGCAACCGAAGCATCGTCAGGAGATAGACTCCACGACCAAAATCGCAAAGCTCGGCTTTGCGATTTCTTCATCGCGGATTATAGCAAAATAATTTTATTATTACTTTTGTATTATGGATCTCCGCAAAGTAACGCCTAATTCTATAAATTATTTATGCTGTAACATGATTTAGCTACGTTTTTACGACCGGCCCCCTGTCTGACGTCAACTTACCTTAGTCGTATTTTACGATACCTCGGTAAGAAGGAGGGTGGTCTATTTTACTAAACCGGATACCACACGGTGGGTCAACTTACCTTAGTCGCCTTTTACGACACCATGGTAAGAAATGAGGGTGGTCTATTCTATTAAACCGGATACCACACGGTGGGTCAACTTACCTTAGTCGCCTTTTACGACACCATGGTAAGAAATGAGGGTGGTCTATTCTACTCAGCCGGATACCACACGGTGGGTCAACTTACCTTAGTCGCCTTTTACGACACCATGGTAAGAAATGAGGGTGGTCTATTCTACTCAGCCGGATACCACAGGGCGGGTCAACTTACTTTAGTTGCCTGTTACGACAGCTCGGTAAGAAATGAGGATGGTCTATTCTACTCAGCCGGATACCACACGGCGGGTCGACTTACCTTAGTCGCCTTTTACGACACCTCGGTAAGAAATGAGGGTGGTACTATTCTACTTAGCCGGATACCACACGGCTAAATTTTAGTCTTATTAAGGCTAATATTCTAATTACTATTGTAAATTGAAAGGTTTGAAAGATTTCGCCCATTTGAATACAAGGGATGAACCTTAGATGTAATGACAAATTCATGGTCATAATAAAGTATCGATTAGTAAGTAGTCATAAGTTGATGTGAAAGTTGATATGATTTATTATCCGGCTCAAATGATACTTTAGGCGTGTTATAGAAGGGGTACTTAAATATAAATACACGATTTTACTTTTATTAAAATTTCACAATCCATTTGCTAATAGTATTATAAAAGCTTTGTGTATTTATATTTTTTTTACAATCCATTATAACTATGATATTAACTTTGAAAGTCATTTCTTATAATACACACAAGTCATCCTCTTGCCCTTATCCCGCTCTAAGTGGGGTCGGCACAACATGTTTACTACCGGCCGCCTGCCTGATGCCAACTTACCTTTGTCGTATTTTACGACACCTCGGTAAGTAAGAGTGTGGTCTATTTTACTCAACCGGATACCACACGGTGCGTCAACTTACCTTAGTCGCCTTTTACGACACTTCGGTAAGAAATGTAGGTGGTACTATTCTATTCAACCGGATACCACACAGCATTTATAATACACACAAGTAAAGAAATAAATTCAAAGATATATATTATTCGTCGACTTCTGAAGGACTGACGACATGTGTCAAAGCGGGGCGTGGTGAGAGTACAACTAGCTGAAAGATAGGAAATAGGAATGATGTTTAATCCACATTAATCAATTTACAATGATTTTTACCTTTTTTAATAAATTATAGTTGACAAAAGTAATAATAAAATTATTTTGCTATAATCCGCGATGAAGTAAAATAGAAAATATATATAATGCTAAATGTAGAGTGGACAATCGGTTATCATACCTGATACATGCAGGAGTCGTAAAAAACACATGCACAAACCTCCACCACCGCCACCACAATACACAAGCACTATATACGTTCACTATCACGAACTCAACAATCGTTTCGCCCCGCAACCGAAGCATCATCAGAAGATAGACTCCACGACCAAAATCGCAAATGCTTTGCGATTTTGGTATTATGTACTTTTATTAGAAGAAGAAGAAGAAGAAGAATAACTTTATTGCACAAATAAAATACAGAGTGAAAAGAACAAGAGACATAGATAATAGAAACAATTAAAAGTGCAAAGGGCGGTCTTATCACACTGTTGTGATCTCTTCCAGACAACCCTTTGAAAAAGAGGATCTTTTATATAATTATCCGTGGGTTAGCACGCAGATAAGTATGTAAAAGAAGAGAAAATAAATAGTAAAAAATAAATGTAAATATAAGTATAAACAAAAACACATAAATAGAGAAAAATAAACCAAAAAGAGAAAAAGCAAAAAATAAAAAATAAAAATCGTAATAATGCCAGTGAGAATCATCATTAAAGTGACAAATAAAAATCCTTCACACGAACCTTAAATATGGTTAATGAAGGAGAATGAAGGAATTAGGTACTTTTGTATTATGGATCTCCGCAAAGTAACGCCTAATTCTATAAATTATTTAAATTATATTTGCATATAGAACTAAAGGATAACATAACATCCTAGGAGCCGAATGTGATTCGCGAGCTACATGTTACTGAACCCTGGTATAAACCCTCTATGGCAAATATGAATTACAGTTAAAATCTATACTCTATCTATATTAATATTATAAAGCTGAAGAGTTTGTTAGTTTGATTGATTGTTATTAAATGCGCTTATCTCAGGAACTACTGGACCGATTTCAAAAATTCTCTCAGTGTAAGATAGTACATTTATCGATTTATCGAGGAAGGTATATAACATCACGCGAAAACGGCAAAATTTAAAGCTTTCCTTTGCGTGCTCTGAGTAAACAATAATAGTTTAAAAAAAAATCATGTATTATAAAATTGTTGCACTCCATAAGTTATAAATAAAAGTCCGCGACAGCATGTCTTTTTTTTTTTATACAGGAAAAAACCCCTTATGGGTACCGCCGCCCGACGGGGACAGGTGGCGGTTATGTCGGACTCGCACCGACTAAAACGACCTGTGTGCTCCACCACGCTGCCGATGGCGAGGACAGGGTATCATTGTACATATTGCCCCCATCCCGCCGACAGCTCTGATCCCAGAGAATAAACACCTCCGGGTAGGGGTCCCTCGAAAGAGAAGCCCCCCGCCGCTAACCGGTGCATCGGGAGCACCAGATGCACCGACCGCCTCGGGGACCTGTAAGCCAGACGTCCGATAGACCCCGTTCGGAACGTCCGAAGGTCCCCTGACAGGGCGGCAGACGATGGGCTTAGGCAAGTCGCTATCACCAGGACTCGCCAGCAGTAGATTGGAACCAGAACAAAGTTCCCGGAACCGCTCCACCGCCTCCCTCCGCCCCCCTCCGCTGAGCAGAAGGAGGCCATCGCTGCCCGCGGTCGCTCCCTGCCCACCGTGTTTGCTATTTCACGGTCGACAGGGAGAGACCGCGCCCTAAGTAGGGACCCCTACGCCATGGTGGGCGTTTCCGCCCCCACCGGGTAATTTTTTATAGAGGTTTTCTTCCTCGCAACCCGAAGGTTCCCGTTCCCATTGCTGGGCTTCCTGGCTTGGGACTCCACCCCAAACCCCCTGGAGTCCCCGGCCCGTCCAGATTGCCCTCTGCTAATCAGAGGGACAACTAGATTGGCCACTCCACAGTGGTCCGTTCGCCAAGACTAAGCTTGCCCAGGGTGCGCCACGAGGAGGCCGACCACTTTGGCACTCCAAAATAAAATGTGGAACGCTTCACGATTTTGCGTTCGTTTGATATCTCATTGATACCTGACCGGGTTTGAATACTCGAACCGTGAAATCTCAACATGAACGATGTTGACGTACACATATGTACATATTTAAAGAGCTTTATTATTACAATGTGTACAATGTGTTTCAATGCTAATAAAACATCGCCAAAAAAGACATGCCATAATTTTTGAATATATTATATTATTTTTAGAAACATTCATGTATAATGAGATAATGACTTTGTATATATAACATAACAATTTTAGTAGACAAGTAGTGTGTTACAATCTTAATTAACGAGTCGTAAATGTTTAAATTTAAATCAGTTCTTTGACTGGCTCGTTGCGGTAGCTCGCAATGTCTATGCTTTCAACTCCGCGGGTCGCGGGTTCGATACCCTCCGAGGGCCATTTCTAAAAAACAATTTTTTTGATTTGTTTTTTCATGTCTTGTTGTATTTATACATTCAAGTATATTTTTAAAATTATATATGTAACTGTTGTCTGTCAACCACAAAAAAATATTAATTTACTTACTTTGGGGACGGAGGAACGTAATTGTTATATATATATAGTTTTGTAATACATTACATAATCATGTATAAGTCATATTGGGGAAGCTGACACAATCCATATCCTGAATACACTTTGGTCGGTCATATACGGTCTGCTCAAGCGATTAGCTAGTGATCAAGTTTCAGTCAGAGTCAACAGCTTGAAGCTGTCAATGATAACAGAGCTGTCAACCGCCCGAACAGTTGCAACTACTCGAGCGATTCGTGAATGAACCTACACAAGTCTGTAGTTCACTGTGCAATCGCAGCTTGAAGGATTCAGGATGGACTGGCACGTGGTGGACAGGGAGAGGTCGTGAGTAGTGATGGCCTCCTTTTGCGAGCACGTTATCTCGTGGAAGGAGGCGGCAGGGCGGATCCGGGAAGTCGAGTCCTCGGAACCGATTCGCCGCAGGTGAGGCGGGCGCATGCGACTCGCTCAAAACCATCGCGTGCGGCCCTAACGGGGATCTTCTGGGCGTTCCGAACGGAGTTTATCGCACGCCCACCCTTGTAAGGTCCCCGAGGCGGTCGATGCATCTGGTGTTCCCAATGCATCGTCCAGCGGAGGGAGTGGCCACTTTTAGAGAGGCCCCGACCCAGAGGTGGCGCACTCTGGGGTTCAGAGTTGCTGCTGGCGGGGATGGGGGTAATGTGTCCCACGGTACCCTATCCCCGCCACCAGCAGCGCGGTGGAGCACTGTCAGGTTTTTAGTCAGTGAGAGTCCGACATACCCACCGCTAGTCCCCGTCGGGCGGTGACGACCCATAATGGGTTTTCCTGACATAAAAAAAAAGTCAGGATGGACTGCTTCCAGCTGTCCGTGTATAACCGGACTTTATCCTAATAAAAGTCATAAAAAGTTATAATTTATTATTTTATTTTCGCAAACATTAGGTAATAATTTCTTCGTTCCAAGGTCCAGAGATATATTAACGAATTTGATTTACACGAAGCATTAGAACGCTATATTTATAAACTTATCCGATCCGATGTATAAAAATAAAAATATATTCATTTATAGCCAAAATGCAAAAGTTTTCATGCAAATGAATTTCGTGACTAAATGGGTTTTTGTACAAGGCCGTGAACTTTAACAAAGTGTTCACCTTGATGTACCTGTCAAACGTTGATTAATTTGTGTTTGATGCTCATAGTTATTATTATCACGCGTTTTTATATTTAATGCAGTTAATTAACTTAACAAATGGGTGAAGATTTTGTGAAATATGTTTACCTTATAAGTTGTACGTAATAGTAAATGATTAAAAGACTTTATTGTCGAGGTTATACCATTTATGAAAGATTAATTCAATTATTTTTACTGTATGCGTCATAGAAAACAGCTATTGACTTAGGTAATTATTATTAGCAAGTCAGTATAACTATTGAAATCGGTAATTTTGTATTGAAATCTTTAATTTTTTGCAATTTAGATATTTCAATAAAAAATGACATAATAATTTAGAAGAAAGTTTAGCTTAAAAATAAAACCATTTAGATACGTGAAAAGAATTTAATACTATTTAACATTTTACATTCTATTCTGTAATCTAAATTCCTCATTCTCATTAATCATTTAATTTCATTCTTTATTCCATACTTAGGTAAGCTAAATTCTCTACAATAATATTCATGTCATATAGAGACCTTAAAAGCAGAAAGAAACGGTATTATAAGCAAGTAATAAACGCGTAAATAAAAAGGCTAAAGTTTATTTCATCTGTAAACCATTTTCCAAAAAAAATCTAATGAACTTGAAAATTTATTAAATATTGAATAATGTGTGTAATTCTTATCACAAATATACAAAAACATAAAGCATAGTGTAATTGCGAAAAGTGTATATACTTTTCTCCAGTTGCTGGAAAACAGATTGAAGATCGACAGAGTAACCAACTAAAATAGATATAGACTGAAATAGTAGAAATATATTTGGAAAATACTTTATAGTTATTTTTTATTAATCCATATTGTATTATGAAGAGCCGTCGAAATGAAGTAAATAAAGCGGTATTAAAGTCAAATACTAGGTACGTAAATAAAGTAGCCGTCTGTGCCACAGCTCGTCGTGGTCACTGGTCAGCGAACTCTCCACGACCCGGATCGCAGATCACACGGCGCCGTTAGCGTCCGAGTTGGCACACTTAACTCTCACTTAGTTACATACAGTAGCATTATAAACTACAGGTGAGACAATCATTTATAGAATTAGGTGTTACTTTGCAGAGTACCATAATACAAAAGCAATGAGAATATTATTTTGCTATAATCCGCGATAAAAAAAATATGTAATGCTAAATGTACAGTGTACTATTCGTTCTCATACCTGATACATGCAGAATTTGGAAAAACTCATGCGCCAATGACACAACAATACGACAAAATCGCAAAACGCACGACAAAATCGCTACCTGACACTGATAACACCAACAATACACAAGCACTGCATACATTCACCACCACAATCTCAACAATTGTTTTGCCCCGTAATCGACGCATCGTCAGGAGATAGACTCCACAACAAAATTGCAAAGGGCTTTGCGATTTGCGTACAGGTGAGACATTATTTTAAACGACTAAAGTATTTTTTTTTTTGTAAACTATTATCCAAAATAAACTTTAAAATCAAATTATAAATTAAATACGAAATAAATACATATTGTTTAAAACTAAAAATATTTTTTTTACATGTTTTTTTACTTATACAGCCTTGTAATTTTATTGGGCAAAAGGTGCGTTACAACCCAAATATACTTAAATGAAATGTCGCAAATTCATAAGAATTTGATCTACTGAATCGATAAATTGCTTTCCAAAGTTATTATAAGTCCACGATAAAAAGTATTGCGGATGTATAACAGATCTAAGTCTAGACCGTCAGTACGACAATTACAGATCAATTCGATTTATTAATCTAGGTATTTATATATATCAACTTAATATTTCAATATATGTTTAAAAGGTCTTCGTTATAAATATAGTATAAAAATATATTTTATATTCACCCTTTAAGCATGGTCCACAAGTTTATTTGATTACTCTTGGACTAAAAGAGCCAGTAAGATTACTCTGTCAAATTGGATAAAACGATTAATGAATACATATGCGTGAAGAGGTCATGACTGGATATATTAGAAACTAGAAGGCTTAGAGGGCAACGTCAAGAACCAGTTTTTACTCTAATACTTTATGAGCTCACTTTAAGTTATAATCTAAGCCTTAATTGAAGCTTATTATTATTTCTTATATAATTATGAACTGCAGTTCATAATTATATAACTCAGTCTGGAGGCGGAAGTAACGAGTCAAATAATATTATGGCGTGTGAACTCCCACGTAGTGTGTATTTTTGTGAAAAAAATGAAAAAAATTAAATTAAGTTTTTCAATGTGTAAAGCAGAGCTAATTTAGAAGAGGACTTATTAAAAGCTACACTGTTTGAGGGCTTATCCCGAGATCAAATGAAATAATCGAACCATAGTTCATTTGTTTCCGATGTAAACAATTTGAAATATTAAGGTCTATCGCGCTTTATCAGTAGAGTATAGACAAAGGTCAAAATGTTCACAAGGTGTGCCGAATCATTTTCAGTATGGTAACTGTAGTAACCGATTACAAATTTTCTCTGATTTAGGTATGATTTCATAACTTTGCTAACTGACCCGACAGACGTCCTGTTTTAACTACTCGTATTTAAGTAAGAGTGTTTTCTTAAATTTCCCCAACATTTACAATGTTTTTTCTTTCACAAGAACCTTTTATATATAGATGTATAAAGAACAAAGAACAGGATAAATTGGTACAAGTAAGTAGGAGTAAAATCACTAAATTATTTTAAAATGAAATATAATAAATTGAGTTTAAATATGTTTGTCGTGTTCATTATTATCTTATGTATGAATTAGATATTCATAATTTCCTTCTTATTTATATATCTTTATTTCAAAGATCTATTTAACGCACACGAAGATTTAATCAAGTGCCGGTCCAACGCAAGGCATGATATGCTTTTATTACTTACCATCTCCTATACTGAAAATTTGCATTACAATGTATTTGGTTCTGTTGATGACCTTGAAACAAGCAATCCAGTTAGACACTTTATTTGAGAGTCAGGTGCTTACTGTGACAATTCAAACACGCTGCCAAATGAAAGTGAGGGCGTTCGCATTGTTGATGCTGGAGAGCTCACTAGAAGCCAACGAAAAGGCTAAGGCGTGCCCGAGTTTGCATTTCGTTTCGCAGAGAGCAAAAACGTGGGGAGAGATGTAGGTCGCGGCGACAGGTGCAATTTGCACATGCCTTCTTTGAAGTGAACTCAGAATTATTGTTGGATTGGGCTTGACTTATCTTGATTAACTTGCGAGAATACAACTTTACTATTTTAAAGGTCATGAAATTATTTTATATTAACTTTTAGTAAATTATTTAAATATTATCATAATTTAAATTATAAATTATTTATATTTTGCACCATGTGTTGTGTTTTCCCCATTATGTTTTCCCCTATTTCAAAGGATTAACCGGAATTTTTGAAGTGTACCAAATTTCATCAATATTTCTTGAGCGGGGTAGTTTGGCAGCTTAACAGAAAGATGGACTTTCTCATGTAAAAAAAATTATAGCATGATTTCTTATTTATTATTCAGGCGTCCAATATTTATCGTCATATAATTCATCGCAAGTATGTTGGTAAGGTGTGTTCTAATTTTCTGTACGAACACGCCTTTCCTCTATGTTTATTTCTATGTTTGGCCTTGCGCCCACATCAATTTGAATCTCTGAGATTATTATACAGAATTGACTTCAAATACTTATCGATAATCTCTTTGTTTGAATAATATACTTGATAATATACTTGATTTCTGACTGCATTATGACGAAGAATTGTATATAAAATATGTCCTACAAAAGGACAGAAAATTTATGTTTTAAAGAAGGTTTTCCCAGGATAAACCAACTCTATAACGAACTATGTACAACTATGTTATTATTAACTAGCAAAACCAGACATATATTGCTACGGCTCTGTCTGTCTTCAAATTCCCTGTCCTAATATTTTGTTAAATTACTTTTAATTTTGCAATAATTTTTGAGATACTAATTTTAAATTGTATCCGCGACCACAATGATGTGCATAAAATGTTACTAATATTAGGTAGGTAACATATTTAATTTGATAAGGATATTGGATCATCGTATTAAAAACTCGTATTAAATTTGCGACAGTATGTCTGTCTTTATGTTGACCTGTCTGTCACATAACATAGCATAACATCTAACGGTTAAAATTGTGAGAACTATTTATTTGTCTATTATTTGTAGTCAAGTGTGTTTTTATTAAAATAATCTAATTTTTCAAGCTTTTGTATTTTTTTAACGCATTACAGTAAATGGCGATTCGCAGAATATTACATCGCTCAGAACTTTGATGTCGCAATATAGACAATTTCGATTGCTGGCATTTGTACACCAATGCCGAACTACTAAATAAAATTACGGAATATCGATAAGCTTTTTGTTGCAACATATCTTAATGCACTTATATTACTAATAATATGCTTTTTAGAACTATAAAACTAGGTACATTCAATATTTTCCCCACTTCCCGCTTAATAGTTTCGGTTGGTCGATACACAATCTCCCCTTTCAGTCTGAGGTACAACACTTACTTCAATCCAACCCTTATTTGGTATCTATCACTACATATTATAAAACAAAGTCCCTATATCCCTATGTACACATAAAACTTTAAAACTACGCAACAGATTTTGACGCGGTTTTTTTTAATAGATATAGTGATTCCAGAGGAAGGTTTGTACGTATAATATCATTCAATACGGAGTAGAGAAATACTGTAATTTTTGAGGTTTCTGTAAATAATTAAATTTTTTTCTGCTTACATTGCAAACGCAGGCTAAACCCTACGAGATTTATCAAAATAATGTACTAAGTATTTGTACATCTTGAAAAGGTCTACAGAAAAGTCCGCGATGGTATATGTCTATCTCTTATGGATAACCCACTATAGCATTTTTTGTCATTTATTTTTTACGAAAAATATTGCCATATTTTTGAAGCAATTTTTATACATTAATCCTTATCCAATTAAGTACCTTTAATATATAGTTGATTTAATATAGATCAATATGGCCGTTTACAGCATGTTTTTTTTTTATGAGATAAGGCTAGCGCCTGGCTACGATCTCACCTGATGGAAAGCGAAAGATGTAGCCTAAGGTGTGCTGCGCTTGCCAGTGTAGTGCCTATTCACTCTTGTAATTTAAGTGAACATTTTCGGAGATATTACAGATTTAAAATGACGTGAGGAAGCCGCGCTTCGCCCTTTAACACTTCGACTTTAGCAGCTATGTCCCTCTTTCAAGAGTTTCTTTAAAGACATTCTGTAATTAATTGTAAAAATAAAATACATAGGGAAAATGTAAAGGTAAATTAGTAAAAATGTACTATATGAATTTAGATATTCCAAAGATAGCAGGAAATCTTCTTAGTATAGGAAAGGAAATTGTTTTTCTCCAAATTTAACGTATGCGGGCCACGGGCAGTAATGAATAAATCAAAACTACTCGATCGATTTTAATAATTTTTTTTACACTGACTGACATGGGATATATATTTTATACCCGTGCGAAGCAGGGGCAGGCCGCTAGTATGGTATATAACGTTTTACCGATCCAGTACTTTATTCCCAAATTGTATTAATTTCTTTTAACGGTACAAAACACTTTCGCAACTACTCTTTATTCTTTCACTTCGGCGTCATAATGGACGACGATATTAAGTTTAATTTTATTAATATAATTTTAAGTATATTAAAAAAAAACTATAAGGAAAAGTAAGAAGTTATTTAATTAAATAATATTTGTCTATCAACCCTAGCCGTTATTTTTGATTTGGCTTATATGATATTATCCTACTGGATACTGGACTGGACTGTACGACCAGCTGTCTGCCTGACGTCAACTTACCCGTATTTTACGACACCTCGCTAAGAAAGAGGTCTGTTTTACTCAGCCAGATACCACACGGCTTAAATCGATCACACTAGCTGTGCTAGCAGCTTTGCCCGCATGGAAATCAGTTTTTCACAATTTTTCCTCGAATTAAAATTTTGAAATTAAAAGTAGTTACGTGAGTTATAAGAGATTTTTGAATAACTTTCACCATTTACTTAGCGCACGCAAGGAAAGCTTTAAACTTTGCAGTTTTCACAATATTTTTTATTTCTGCTCCTCTCCTATTCATCTTAGTGTGATGTTATAGTCTTAAGCCTTCCTGGATATGGATGGACTATCTTACATTCAAAGAATTATTCAAATCGGTCTAGTTGTTCCTGAGATTGGCGCGTTTAAAAAATCAAACTTTTCAGCTTTATATTATCAGTATAGATTAAATATCGTAATTGAATACTAACACTATAAAAGTTATCTAAGTAGAAAGCTTATGCATTTACGTTTCTAATACATTTGAATACAGTATCTGTACTTACACGTAGCTTATATATACATATTAAATTGATACATTTTACTTTTAAAATACGTTCACATCAAGAAAATCAAGCCTTGGTTCACATGATTTCCTTTCACACTTATAGGTACGTATTACATAAATACATTATGTGAGTACACTTTTCGTTGCATTTTATTACTGTCTAAAGATGGAAAGTACGTAATAATCTACTAAAAATACTTTGCAATTGACCAATGTAAAGAATTACATTACGTAACGTAATAACAAAAGAGATGAAGCATGACATCATACTTAACTTTACAGTCTGGTTATTAAGAAACTATAAAGAAAAACAAATTATTGACATTATTCCAACGGAATATATGTTATGATCTACTTATACAATGTGGGTATGATGTTTTGAGCATAATATATTCAAAATTTTACGGAATGTAGTACGGATAATAGTTGTCGTGAGAAGCTTTAATAGTAATCGTATTTCATAGAATACTGTCATTTTTTATAAATGCAAATTTTGTCACCTACTCAAACCAGTTAATTCAATGTCGTCCTTATTTCACAAATTTAATAAAGTGTCCTACTAAATAAATGTATTTAACGGCAATTCGCTTTCTTTTTTGACGATGACATCTCTACATCTATGACCTAATATGGCCAGTTAGATTTACGCTTCGGGCGTAGCATATTTTATCAGATATTTTGTAATGTACACATCCTATCGAAGCTTTTTCTCTCCTACACAGCGTCAAACGATGTGATTTCCTGTTAGGATACCTTTAAGGCATTACAGGTAATGGCTGCACCTAATTCAGGTTTACGCGTACCGACTTACTTTTTAACATAACTTGCTATTACACAAGTATCTCAACATCAGATAATGTGCAAACCATTGTAAATAAATTAAAATATATAACAAGTTATATCAAATCAAAAGCATATCGAGTCTAAAGTTGCCGATTAGTTGTAATAAAAAGTCTATTATAAAATTCTACAGTAGTATAAAATTCTGTCAGCTTTACCTTTTCGTAACATCTGCCTGTAACAGTAATAACCCGACTTTATTGTGTTTTAAGTTTCCTTTAAATAATAAAGCTTCAAAATATAAAACGTTTAAAGCGATCATAAAATATCTATCCGGTGTAGAAAGTAGTTGTTTATAAATGCGAATAGAGAAAAGCTGTGAGAAACAAACTGTACTCTTTGAACGCAATAAAAATAATTATACAATGATATCTGTAATTCCTACTCCAAGTAAAATTTGTTTTAGCAATTGGTGTACTACTTAATGGAGATATATTTTGTTATTTGCTTGTTTTTAGCTTGGATATGGATGGTCTCGGAGTGGACAACGTCGGTGCCGGGCGCACAGGCCGCCAGAGTCAACCATGTCGGTGAGCAGTGACATCAGATTCACGCGGCGCAAACTAAGCAGACCCTGTCGCGGCTGTTGTGCAGCTTTGGCAGCGCTTCTTGTGCTCTTACTACTTGCTGCTGTCGCTGTTTACCTCGGCCGTTGGTACCATTACGTTTATTATGTCGAAAGATTAATATACCTCACTATAACGCAATAAAAGATTATAATATTCTCATTCTGTATTTGAATAAAATATAATTCACAATTTATTGGACATCCCAGACAAGCCCAGTCGTATGATTGTGATTACGATGATCCTTTACATCATATAATTATGAACATCCTAGAATTTTGCTTAAAATTAAAATTAACGTGCGCCAAAATATTAGAGGGGATATCGAAATATGAATGACGCGTGGGCAGATCTTCTGGTATATGTAATAAGTAAGAAGTGAGAAATTTCGTAAAGTTAAATGTATTTTTTTAATATATGTGAAAAAAAGAGTGCAATTGCATTGCCTCAAGTTTTGACCACTGATGCATAACTATTTAACATTAAAAGTACTACTTAAAAGGCGACTAAGGTAAGTTGACCCACCGTGTGGTGTCCAGTTGAGTAGAATAGACCACCCTCTTTCTTACTGAGGTGTCGTAAAATACGACTAGGGTAAGTTGACGTCAGGCAGGCGGCCGGTCGTAAAATACTGTTGCCAAATCATATGACAACATGTTTGTAACATGTTGTGCCGACCCCACTAAGAGTCACAACACGTAAATAAGGGCAGAAGGATATATTAAAAGCACTACTTGGGCAATAGCAGTTTAATCACTTCTAGCAATAAAGACATTCAATGTGCTGTTAACCATTTGGCAATGTTAACTGAGTGCAAAGAATTCTTTATGCTCACGCTCGTTGTGTCATCTTGTAATCCTTGGCTTCATTGGCAAACGCAGCTGACTGCCAAATAAGTAAATGTTTTTGATGTTACAATATTTAGGTATAACTTATTTAAAGTTGAGCATTATCCATTTTTACTAAAAGTCGGTACGATAAGGTTTATGGTATCAATTTTCATTACTAAATCTAGATACAAAGAAAAGATACAGGTATAGATTAAAAAATATAAGTTATTGTTATTGGTTCTGTAGAATCCTCTGAAAACCATTTTGCATTGATATTTACTATTATTATATTATTATTATTTATTATTACTATTACCTATTACATCTACAGTTTTTATATATTTGTAAACCATTGTTTTTTTGTCTATACGCATTCTGCTGATGAACTTTATTAAATTTAACATTTTAAAGTTAACATAAAAATGGAACATTGAAATTATGCATTGTCAACATATTTTTACAGACCTTGAACCTACTAAGTTCATTATTATTTGTCAATACCACTAAGATAATATTGTGTGTTCTTATGATTTTCTTTATTTATATGATATCGGGTTTAAACACGACAACGACATTTATTCGAGGCCCGTCACTGCTAAAAGGCCAGCGCTCTATATGACCTTGCGTTCGTCGGTTTGCCTCAACAAGTGCATAAAGGAGTCTGATACATATTTCTTGCCCTACGATAAGCAAGTTGTAACTATCACACAATAAGTCGTATATCACACCATAGCATTACATAATGTATTACTGTGCCATGCAATGTTCTAATGATTACAAATTCTGCGATATTGTATCAATTTGATGACGTAGCAATAGAAGTAGTACGGGAACTACCGCCACGTCCATAAACGTATAAAACTTTGCTTTATATCTAGATCTTAGAAGGAAAAGTTCTATAAAAATATCTTAAATTTTTCGGCGTATTATCTCATCTCACACTGCAGTCGCACTGTTTAAATTATTCACATTAAATTATGATCTTAACTACATTAAGTGACTAGGACGGACCAAAGCTCGTAAGAACAAGACAACAAAAAGTAAAAGGCTGTGATCATACTCGTAGATCACCCTTGTTTATCTTTTATCGATTATTGTATTATATTGTTAGATCCATGTAAAAAGAAATTAATATTTTGTAGTGACTTAACATCTAGCGGGTTTTTCCAATATTAAAACTTTTAAGATTACGGTACACCTACACGTAAATCAACCACAAAGTATTTGTTACAGTATCGATTATTTTCAATGTTATTGTAGCAAATAGTTATCTATGTAGTGTTGACCACAAAGTACATTATTCAAGTATTGAGAAGATTACTTGCAATAAAACCTTTAATACTATGAAACCTTTTCTCATTTATCACAAGTAATAATAATAACGGGTGTGTTACCTATTATAAAATAATATAATAGTGGATTTGCAATTTAATTTTTATTAAATTTTCGAAACACAAAGTGATAGCACATAACCAGAAATAATTAGGGCAATATGGTATTCAATTATAGAAGGAAAATTTTTAGTTCTGAAATTTTCCACATAAGACTCAAGAAATATGTAAAGGAAATTACTAAGTTTTTATTTCAATATACAGTCTCTTTTTTAACAAAGAATACTTACGAGAAATAAATGGAAAGTAAAAGTATTTCATAACTACATGCTGTTGATATTAAATAACTTCACGGCTGAATGGCTAAATTGAAAATAAAAATGATTAAGATTTGTTAAGTGAAAAGAAAAGTTTCACATGTAGGTAGATTGGTATCATCATATAAAATATTTCGAGTGACCAATATAAATTAAAAAATAAAGTATAGAGAGCTTTTTCTTTTCTTTTGAGAGAAAGATTTAAGTTTAGACCAACCACGCTGCTCCAAATTTGGGCACATATGTATATTACAAGTATTCTCCTGAAATTAGCAGTGGCAATATATTGTTTTTTACCGAAAACTATTACACACTACAATTAAATAAATATCAATAGAATAAAACTATCAGTATCAATTATTTAATATTTAATAGTAATTATTTAATAGTAGTATCAATTATTTAGTTTGCTCGGAATTAAAGTTTATATAAAAAAAACAATATAAATGTTGTGTACGCAATAAAAATAATGAGAGGTTATTTCTTATTTTCAGATATGTATCTTTTTGGGGACCCACTTAATCGGCAAACTTTTCGAGGTTCTTTTGTTGTATTATCATGGAGAGTCCAAGACAACGTGGCGACAGAAGTTAAAGGAAACAACACGAGAGAAGGAGAGCTGAGGCAGGCTCTTTTCGAAACTTACACAAATTCCGAGTTGAGATCTTGCTTTGTGACCGCTGAAGTTCTTGCTTTGGATAAGTGAGTTACTTAGTTTTTGTAGTAGAATTCTATAAATTTATAAAAGCAGGCGTAAGTTTTCCGAATTCCATAGTCATAACTTCTTTATTAAATAGTTTTTTTTTAAACCGAAACACTATTGCACAACGAATATACATATCACAAGGTAATACAACATTCACATTTTCAGAAAACAAACCACAAAACCATCAATAACTATGATAGTAATTTTATACATACACTCAATAACATAAATTACTATATAAATTGTCATTGTAACACTAAGCTTACAATTTTATAAACTTTTGCAGAAATAAGTGGGAGAAAGTTCGCTTTCTAGAGCCGTACGGCTGAGTAGAAGCGTGTTATAGGGCCATAAGTACAAAAAATATGAATATCTACTGTTACAATTGTGTTTTATTTCATATTTAAACAGTGAAAAAAGAAAGTAATGTACGTTTTCACATAATGTTTTGCTGTTATCTAGCCGCTAATATTTTTAAATGTTGACATAGCTTAACTTAAATGTCCGGTTGAAAAGGTTCTTTGCGTCAGAATAAAGGTATATTATATATAGCATATTTATAGAAATTAATTACATAATCATTTATGTTTTTTTATTATATAAATATTTAAAAAAATATTGTCGTTACAATCATAGCTTGAACCCGTATTAGAAGCTCAAATAGTAAAAATAATATAAGCCATAAATATAATGAACTATTATGTTCGTAAAATAACGTATTGTTGTCATATTTAGAATTGTCAATATTCAAATCATAAAAAGAAAGAATCGATTGACCTTCATATATGAACTAACACGTTCAGCATAGAAAGTTCAAAGCTTAGAAATCCAAGCACGCGTTAACTTTCCCGTATCAATATGATATACAAAGCATCGCACCACGGTTAACGTAAATTGTAAACGGATCGCTCCGCTTTACTGACATACATCAGCACTATATCTGCCAGACGGAACTTCCTTTAGTCCTTAAAATGTGTAATACCGGTCTATTAAATATTATTGTTGAATTCTTGGTCAGTTATTAATAAAAGAATACTATAGATATATAAAGGTAAATTCTAGTTTTAAAGCTTTCAACAACTGTTTTGAAAAAAATACATTTAATATAATAATTAAAAAAGTAACAGCGAATATAAAACTGAATTGTTTAAAATTATAGGTACGGAAGTATCAGAATAAATTGAAGTTTACTAATATGTGATTTCTCATTGTTCACCGTCTTGCACGAGACTTTTCTAAATGGCTTTTTACTTAACTAGTCTAGTTTATAGAATTAGGGGTTACTTTGCGCAGATTCATAATACACAAGTAATAAAAATATGCCGCAGAAAATATCTCATATATACATGGATGTTGCATAACGAATACTACACTCTACATTTAGCATTACATATATTTTCTTTTATCAGATTATAGCAGAATTATATTAACTTTTGTATTTATTATTACAAGCGCCTTTAGTTATACTTATTTTTCATACCTACAGCGCTGAAAAAGGCACTCGAGTACATTTCGAAGTATCTTTCGAACCAATTTTTACGGCGGTGAGCACAGCAGAAGTAGTCGCAGTGTTAACGCGAGCGCTTCTCACGCCCTACTTCCAAACATTAGGCGTTCTTCCATCAACATTGCACATTGAGGTAAAAAGAATATCATTACTAAATCACAGTATGTCATGTATAGCAAGTAATAAAAAGTCACATTTTTTTTCGAATATGTAATTTTACAGCAACTGTGTGGTATCCGGTTGAGTAGAATAGACCACCCTCATTTCTTACCGATGTGTAGTAAAAGCGACTAAGGTAAGACGACCCGCCGTGTGGTATCCGGCTGAGTAGAATAGACCACCCACTTTCTTACCGAGATGTCGTAAAATACCACTAAGGTAAGTTGCCTTCAGGCAGGCGGCCGGTCGTGAAATCGTAGCCAAATCATGTGACAACATGTTTATAACATGTAAAGGAAATATTTTGCTGTGACTTGTTGCCTATATTCTAATTATTAATACGTTGTTTGATACGCAAACATTGTAGTACTCAAAATACAAACAAGCGAGGTTGGTAGATAATAGCATTCTAAAATAATCTTAGGAAATTGATTCAGCGAACATTGAATAGAATTAAAAATAAATATTATAGAATAGATAGAATATCAAAGATACTATTTTTAAAATATGGTAGGGAATAAAATGTATGTAATATTACAGTACCTGTATTATAAAGATGGTTTGATTCTTTAGAAGTTGATTAACCTTATTTTCGATTACAGGAAAGTTCAATAATATCTTCACAAGCTTTAAAGGAGAGCGATACACCGAGTACCGAGATACCAACTACCGAAACAGTCACATTCGAAATAGAAGAAGATTTACGAGAATGTTCCCCTTTAACATTATCTCTATGCTCACACCTACCTTATAATACAACGACTTATCCAAATTTAGTTGGACACTCGTCTAGGGAAGCCCTACTTCGTGATCTTGTTGCATTCAGAGAATTATTAGATGCAGAGTGTTCCTATCTAGCGCAGGTAAATATGTTTACCATATACCAAAATATAAGAATCAGTTTTTAGAATTTTACAAAAATAATAATAAAATCCGTGATGACCAAATTACATCGCTTTGCAGTCTTTTTCATCGCAGATTATAGCAAAACAATTTTTTTATTACTTTTGTATTATGGATCTACTCAAAGTAATGCCTAATTCTATAAATTAATTATTTTAGAATTTTGATTATTACTGAAATGAATGAATTTTAGTCTAATTTTTTCTTTATAAACAACAGTTTAGACAATCTGTAAAGTAACGGCCTGTTAGTATCCCACAGGTGAACATATGTCTCCTCCGTTTTTGAAGAGAATGATTGGAGATAAGACCTACCACGATGACCCAATGCGGATTGTTAGCTAACACATATCCCCGGAATTCTCTAGAGATACACCTACAGGTTTCCTCGCGATGTTTTCCTTCGCCGTGTGATAAACTGCAACTGTCATTGAGGCACACAAGTTTTAATAGAAAACTGATTGGTGTCTGCCCGGGGCCCGGGTGAACCTATGATCGTCTCTCGAGAGCCGCACGGTCTCACTGCTGAGCTCTCTGTACTGTGAAGCTATCACGATTTTAACTAATAGATAAATAAAAATCGAGAATTTATCACTTTTCTTTCCATAGAAAAATATTATTCTATATTATTTTCTAGGATTTCGTATGTCAAATGCTCCAACCGCAGTGCGACGGAGACCGATTAGTACAGCCGTGCCGCGCGTATTGCCGAGCGTTTCATGCAGGATGCGGCGCGCGGTTACCTGAACGCCTGCGGCCGCATTTTGACTGCTCTCGTTTTCCTGATTTCTTTGGTCCCGGTTCTTGTTCACCCGAACCAGGTATTAATTTTTAATAGATATATGTAATTACAGTACAGGAGTAAAGGCAGATTTCGTATTGTTTTAATTTTAGGTATATAGTTTACTTTATTGAAACTATGCATATTATCACTATTAACACTAAAAATAATTGCGTTTTGATATTATTGTATTTATTATGCATAAATACAATAATACCAAAACTCAGCGTATTGATGGTTATATACAAAAATTTTAATTGTGATGGCTGACCATACTACTAACATGTATTAGGTATACGTTTGTACAATACATAGTTTTTCAACACCTAAACGATAATGTCTCCTACATAATATATTCTGAATATATAAATGTAAAACATACGTTTATACATTACTCGCTGTGTTAACGACTTCGCCGGCGTGGAAATCAGTGTATCACACTGTTTTCCCCGCGTAAATTTCAACCCCTACTACTACTACCTACTACTATTAACCTAAAACCTTCGTCAAAATTTCCTCAATCTCTTAATAAAAACCGTACATTAATCCGTTCAGTAGTCTTCGATGAAATCAATTACATACAGACAGACAGCTTTTGGGGACTTTGTTTTATAATGTATATCGATTTTTCGAAGCTTTTTCTTCGATAAGCTCGAACACAACTTATTTTATAGTATTTATTCGATTAAAACAAAATTAAATGCTTAATTTTAATTTTACAAGCAATGAAAATGAATGTAATTATTTTGAAAACAGATTGCGTGGGTGGACTACAGCGACTTGCACTGTCTAGGAGAGCTTGCGATGCGGTGCCGGACTGCGCGGACGCATCGGATGAGCGCAGCTGCTCGCACTGTGCGGCGGCAGGGCCCGGAGCGCTGCGGTGTGCTCTGCAGACTCGCTGTCTTCCAGTGCATCTCCGCTGCGATGGCACGCCCGATTGCGCCGATGGCAGTGACGAAACTGGTTGCTGTAAGATATCGACCATATTCTCCTGATAAGTGATTTTGTCATCACAAGACTTCTTGTCTCACTAAGAATAAATAGCACTATTAGTAAAAATGACAATATTCTATCGACATTAATGTTGCTCCCATTTTTTCTTCACTATCTTCTATTCATCATCTTCCTACCCTTATCCCACCCTAAGTGGGGTCGGCACAACATGTTATAAACATGTTGTCACATGATTTAGCTACGTATTTACGACCGGCTGCCTGCCTGACGTCAACTTATCTTAGTCTTATTTTACGACACCTCGATAAGAAAGAGGGTGTTCTATTCAACTTAACCGGATACTATACGTTGAGTCACTTACCTTAGTCGCCTTTTACGACACCTCGGTAAGAAATGAGGGTGGTCTATTCTACTCAGCCGGATACCACACGGCAGGTCGACATACCTTAGTCGCCTTTTACGACACCTCGGTAAGAAAAGAGGATGGTACTATTCTATTCAGCCGGATACCACACGGCGGTCTTCACTATCTTCTATTATAGAATAATAAATTTGTAGTATAAATAATGTATAACTCTATTAATGGCGCTTAATACATTTATAATACTACTATATGTATTATTTTCACCTTAAAAAAAAAACGCCAAAAATGAGATTTTGTAATTATGTCAACGAATGAGCAGAAAATGAAGCATTAAAATAGCTTGGTTTAATAAATATTAAAACAGTTGGTGTTTAAATTAAGAATCTTAGTTATCATATATATATATATGGCTTTAGACTTTGAATCCATTTGGGAATATAATAGAGGCGTTTTACCTGAAATAAAACGCTTATTAAATACTTACCTTATTAGAAGCTTAAATATGAGATAGGCACACCTGGTTTTCCGTCGTATTTTACCTCTCTTTCTACCCAAATATCTCTGTCTCCTTCCTTTTTCCCCCCTTTTCACCGGACATGGCGGGAGGCGCTAGACAGCGACTCTTTGTATGTCATTGTGTCTCATTAAGCACCAGGCAGGTATAAAAAGTAAGCTTCTAATATGGTAAGTATTTAATAAGCGTTTTATTTCAGGTAAAACGCCTCTATTAAATGCTTGACCGTTATTAGAAGCTTAAATATGAGACGTGTTTGTTATCGCGTGGTGAAAAGGTGCCAATGTGACTTAAATAAATTATGTGGAAAAAGGAGTAAGTTCATCGATCAGTCAACACCACACAATGTTTGTTATCAACACACTGAGGGTTAGGTACTTTATCCTGCGACCTAAACATAAAATAGTAATGTGGTTGTGTACCCAACCACCTGAAATACGTTATTTATATTTACATTATTATAATGTGGAGACAGTATATTTTTTCTCTACAACTTGTAACACCTCTAATATCCCAATTTGGTGGTTTATGTACCTTAAGTTCCTTAAAGATATGAATTTTAGAAAATATTTGACCAAAACATGTACATATTATTTACTTGTCACTTCTTATATGAAGTGTATTTTGCTGATTTGTTAGGTAAAATTGTTTAATAGGATAGGTTATGCTTTAAATGTAGATTAGCTAGAAACTTATTAAAACACAATCGATTTCTCTTCGATGGAACTACTGTCGAATATAGACATGTTACATACATGTAGTTACAATAGCGGACGTTTCCACGGCACGCTGAAAGGGTCGTTAATACATTGCCTTGTGATTGTTGTAATCTAAGTTGCGTTTGTCACCACGCAAGCGGTCTTCAATGCATATAAATCGATCACATTTATCGATCAAAGTTAGCTATGTTATCAGCTGAGATTTTGTTCCGCTTTCGACGCGGTAATATATTCAATTTATACCATACTTTTGGCATTTTTGACATACTTTGACATTTCTGTCTTTCAAAATGGAAACCAACTCTGCGATTGCCGAGTAGCTGTTGTTTTATTGAAAATTCTTAAGACATTAATTTGATATCAGTCTCCTGGATCGGGAAGCGAGTATTTCACCATGAATACATGTTCTGATAACGTACTTAGAAACCCGAGAGTAGATCGGTGATTAGGTTTCCCGCGAAGGACCTTAACCTGGCAACATTGAATACGTCCACTAAATAAATCCTTCAGAACTCTCAGTATCGCGTGTGTCTTTAGCAACAAGAGCCACATATTACTTAGGTGGTAGCAGTTCTACTTGGCCACAAAGTTCTAGTTTTGTTACACAAGAGATAGTCAAGGTCAAATCGACGACCAACCTTAGAGTTTTTATTCAAATATTTGGCGCTATAAATTCACCAAACACACATAATTTCGGGTGTCGAAAAGAAAGACAACATTTCTAGCATTTGATTTTCATAACCAGCCGTAGGAAGCGACTATCTGTGATAGACTTACCTCGCATATGCAATCTCCCATTAATTGCGAAGTTATCCGTTATCCCGAAGTGCGATGACGGTCAAATATTATGCTGAGGCTTTTTAGATAGCGGTATATAATACTCTGATAGTAACAAATAATACGGAGCTCCTATTTTTCTTCAGGGGCTGACGTACTGTGCTAGACTTCCCACTCGAAAAGATTTGGAGGTATTGCCTTTGTTACTACTGACCCTAGTGGGCGATAATTGACACTTTTGTCCCCTTATTACAGATTTTCGCAGGATGGCAATGATTATAGCCGTCCCACGAGGATTGGTCATGGTTATAACAGGCATATAAATTTGGACCAACTTCATTGTTACGCTTGCCGAATTACCACGCAACGGTACAACACAGATATTCACGGGGTGGCAAAGATGATAACTGCCCTGCGAGGGCTGATAATGATGACAACTGGCATAAGAATCTAAACCATCATCATTGTCATACTTGCAGACGTGCCAAGCGATGGTGCATTATAAATATTAATGTGGTGGCAATGATGACATTCGCCCCGCGAGAGCTGGATATGCTGACAACTGGTATATGAATTTGGAAAACATCATTTTCATATTTGCATAATTACCAAGCGATGGTACACCATGATGTTCATGGCGTATCAATAAAAATAACCACCCCACGAGGGTTTGATATGATGACAACTGGTATATGCATTTGAAAAAAAAGTCATTGTCATCTTTTTCTTTGCGTGTCTTTCAAACTAGTGAAAGGTAGCAGTCAACTCCGCATGTGCCTTTTTATTCTTGGCAAGACGGAAGACTTTGGGAGTGCTCCAAATTCCCATCCATTCCCGGATATTTTGTAAACAAGATTACTTTTTAAGACCAGGGCTGCTCTTTTCAGCAACTTTGTCATTGTTATACTTGCAAAAATGCCACGCGATGGTACAACATTATACATAATCATAGGCTACAGTGACGATAACCGCCCAATACGAGTCGGATATGATGACAACTGGTATACAAATCAGGGGCAAACGTCATTTTCATTTTTGCAGAAGTACCGAGTGAAAGTACAACATTACACATCTTCATAGGATACAATAAAGATAACCGCCCAGTGAAAGCTGGATATGATGACAACTGGTATATGAATTAGTACCAAACGTCATTTTCATATTTGCAGAAGTACCAAGCGATGGTACAACATTACACATCTTCATAGGATGCAGTGATGATAACCGCCCCGCGAGAGCTTGATATAATGACAATTGGTATATGAATTAGTACCAAACGTCATTTTCATAACTTGCAGAAGTACCACGCGATGGTACAAAATTACACGTATTCATAGTGTGCAAAGATAGTATTCGCCCCGCGAGAGCTGAATATAATGACAACTGGTATATGAGTTAGGACCAACGTCATAAATTAAAGAAGTACCATGCGATGGTACAACATTACACATCTTCATAGGATGCAGTGATCATAGCCGCCCCGCGAGAGCTTGATATAATGACAATTGGTATATGAATTAGTACTAAACGTGATTTTCATATTTGTAGAAGTACCAAGCGATGGTACAACATTACACATCTTCATAGGATGCAGTGATGATAACCGCCCCGCGAGGGCTTGATATGATGACAATTGGTATATGAATTAGTACCAAACGTCATTTTCATATTTGCAGACGTACCAAAGGATGGTACAACATTACACATACTTATAGGTTGCAACGATGATAACCGCTCCGCGAGAGCTGGCATTGTAATAACTTGCAGAAATATCAAGCGATGGTACTACATTACACATCTTCATAGGATGCAGTGATCATAGCCGCCCCGCGAGAGCTTGATATGATGACAATTGGTATATGAATTAATACCAAACGTCATTTTCATATTTGCAGAAGTACAAAACGATGGCACAACATTATACATAGTCATAGGATGCAGTGATGATAACCGCCCCACGAGAGCTGGATATGATGACAATTGGTATATGAATTAGTAACAAACGTCTTTTCATATTTGCAGAAGTACCAAACGATGGTACAACATTATACATATTCATAGGATGCAGTGATGATAACCGCCCCACGAGAGCTGAATATGATGACAATTGGTATATGAATTAGGACCAACGTCATAAATTAAAGAAGTACCATGCGATGGTACAACATTACAGTTATTTATTATTATACTAGTTACATACTGTGTTTTCGATGTATTCCGTTTATTAAACTGCGTCCTGGCCGATTGCCTTCTCACACGACCGCACTGTCTACAGTAGCAATGAGACTTTGAAAACGGAATATATGAAATTCAAATTTTTATTTATTTACATTTTATAAATAAATCGCGCTCACACTTTCAAATGTTATCCTTTGACATCTCTGTCTTTTCAGAAGAAAAGATATTACGATAAGAATATCGTAAGCCATATGTAAAAGGTCAGCCGTGACATGTTCAAACATGTTCAAAAATATCTCGTCAATCTTTTAAATGACATTCAACCGCGACATCTGATATTTTAGTCGAATAAATCAGTTGGCTTATAATTCGTAACATAATTATTCGCAAATAGAATAGTCTCTTATTGCTTTCAAACGGCAAACGTTAAATCAACAAACGAACGAACGAACAAACGAAGCATAGGATTTATCAGAGTCTTGACTGACGCAATTTATTGCTTCACGCTAAAATCCGGATGGATGATTATACCATTTCTGTGTATCGATATACATCATTCACATATCGCTGCCAAACCATTGAACAGAGGTCGCAAGGTTGGTAGGTAAAACGGGATTCTTCATTTTAATTAAAACATTAAATGTCAAATTAGGTACGCCATGATTCGAATCACTGTAGTATTGAACTTGTCGATTGTTCTATCTCGCGACAAAAATTAGTCATTATCAAATAGTTTATTTATCCTTTATACAAAGTGTTTGCTTTAAATTACTAATAGAGATTAACCGCCAGATATCGCATTGTGAATTCGTTCCGACATATTAACACTCTCAATTCATCAGGATTACGTTATCGTTATGCATTACAAAAACACTTGTAAGGATTCATTATTCTAAAAAATAGCCTATAAATTCTGGCCAACATCATTCTTGCAGAAGTATTACGCGATGTTACAATATTACAGATAAAAGGGTAGAAAAATAAAATTTTTCTTAAAGAAATAACGAACGGTAACACCGTTAACCATAAAAATAATGTGCAACTTACGTGCTGGATTTAACACAATACTCACTGAAGGTAGTTAAATAATTTTACCAACACTGAATTTGCACAAGTTTACTAGACGGAAAACTAAATGCCAATGACATACAAAGAGTCGCTGTCTAGCGCCTCCCGCCATGTGAAAAGGGGGGAAAAAGGAAGGAGACAGAGATATTTGGGTAGAAAGAGAGGTAAAATACGACGGAAAACCAGGTGTGCCTATCTCATATTTAAGCTTCTAATAACGGTCAAGCATTTAATACTTACTTATAAATTTTGTTTAAGTGTGGGTTACGCGTTCCCTCGCTTCGTGGAAACGAGAAACAAGCGAAACTACCCTCGGCGCAGTCCGAAGCCGAGTTGGGTATGCAGTTTGGGCGGAGCGCGGCCGTGTGGGCAAAGTCTGTGCTGCTCCCTATGAAAATGACAAGCGCGCACTCATGAGTGTTGCCAACTCACTGTGTACGTCGCTCACTTTCAAGTATGTAGAACTATCGATTGTTCTTTATTTCACGAATTCATCTGACTAATATTTAAAGTTTGTGAGCTTCAAATCGCCTAGTTTAGCACAGTAAAATATATTTAATTCTAGCAAATTGTATAATTATTTTATTAAAGAGTATCCGCCGAGTCTATTGCTGATGCATCTCTGTAGGAGCAAACTTCTTAATCAGCGGTAGCTTCTTTAAAAACATTTGACGATTCAAAAATATTGGAAACAGTTTACTCGATTAAATATCATAATATTTTGAATTTGAGATTAAATTTAGCGACGGGCTCCTGTAGTGGCACAGATTAAAAATATCTCAAAGCAAGCTGTACCCGCAACTTTGTACGTTTCAACATAAAAGTTAAAATACTCTCAACTATGTATTACGTGTTTCTTATCATCCTTTAATTTTATCATCCTTTATGTTATCCCGATAGTCTACTGCATTGTACTATTTTTTACCAATACATATTGCACTAGCAGATGTAGGCATATAATAGTAATAGACGGAGAGACGCTCAGACTTTCTCCTTGATAATATAAGTATGGATTAAACAGAAAGAAAACTAAAAATTATTTTACAAATAAAGTTATGAATTTCTGTCCGGGCCGTGCAAAAGACGTCGACACGATCTTTGAATATGTAGCGATAAATCATGATTTAAAATATGTTGAAAATCAAGAAATTAACTGATCGGACTGATTTCTTAAATGTACTTTCCATTTTTAAATAGAACTGCTGTATCGGCGGAAGTTGTAGCTGATGGCGAGGAAAGTATTGATGAAGATACAACCGAAACCAGTTTTCAAGAAGAAGTAGCAAAAGACACGCCTGAATATGTAGAAGTAGTCGATCCATTGGCATCAGAAATATCATTTGTTAAGAGCGACTGCCCGCAACGTAAAGTAATCAAGATAGTTTGTGATCAATTAGGTGAGGTAACATTTATAAGAGAAAAAAAAGATATTCAAGCAAAGATTGTATAAGGTCATCAGTCCGTCTTTGTGATACTTCGAGCCAGATCTGATACAGCAACCTATGGATATCCGGCTTCAAGGACCATAAGGATGTACTGGCTAATACAGTATTATTAAATCTTTTGTTGATAGATTTAGTTTAAAGATTGATTAAATTGATAGTAATGTGATAATTAATAGTTAATTTATATTAAATTGATAATTCCATTCTCATTTTTTGGTAACGTCTGTACGTGCGGTCGGTAATGTCGTACAGACTCCAAATTTGTACAATGTGAAAATGACAAAGGTAAATCCTATATAGTGTATTATCTATGCTGCTCGTACGCACACGTCATTCGTAATAAAATGTAGTTTAACAGATAGAGGTAACTCAGAAATATATATGTTTTAGAATGCGGCTTAGCTTCAAGCCGCGGAGGTCGTTCGGCGCAGGGTGTAGAAGGTTTACCGCGGAGCGCACGCCCCGGGGACTGGCCGTGGCACGCCGCGCTTTTGCGCACGTACGTGCATGCCTGCGACGCGGTGCTCATACATCCCGCTTGGCTTATTACTACTGCTTCATGTTTTCAGGTAAAAGAAATACTAAATACTAAATATAACTACTATATATAATTTATATTCACAAATATTGGGGGCTAGAGATATCAAAGTCGTTTATTTTTAACTGTTTCAATTTTCTCTACTACCCATCTGAAGCTCGGGCACTTTTACGAATTGTACTTCCCATGATTGTAATGTACCGCCAATTCACCATGCGCCAGTTCCTTGATATACATACAGAAAATGTTTCTTCACTTTCTATAAAATAGGTTTAATCGAATAGAATATTTCTTCCAACTTTACCGCTTCTTTTGGTAAGAGGAATAAAATTGTACAGTTATAATTGAAAAGACATATTATTTATTTTTTTTACCCAGGGTCAACCGAAAGCGGAATGGACAGCGAGGTTAGGTACAGTGAGGATACAGAGTACTACGCCATGGCAACAAGAGCGACGTATCGTTGGGATGGTGCGCTCTCCGGTTGAGGGAAGCATGCTGGCCATGGTACGATTGGAAGAACCCGTTGAGATGACAGACTTTGTTCGCCCAGCTTGCCTACCTGAAGATGGCTTCAAGATCCATGAACAAACGATCTGTAATACGCTTGGTTGGACGAGAAATAGAGATCAATTACAAAGGGTGCATGTAATACCTACAACAATGAATACATGTGAAAATGTCAGCATAGCGACTGGTAATGGAATATGCGCTGAGCCTCTATATGACCAAGACGATTGTGATGTAAGTCATCTTTCTTAATAAGAAGTGTTGTTATTTAAAAAAATGTAATCCATATAAATGCCTTAATTGTAAATATTTATGTCAGGGGAATCGAAGCCACACATTCTGGGCAAGGGTTGCGAATGTTGATAGTAAAGGATGATTCACGCTACACCGTGTCGCGACCGGGCCGTGCCAGTCATTCATGTTACACCGGGCTGTTTGGGTTTATTATTTGCACGACTTATATCTATGTTAAGTAGCTTTTGTCAGCAAGTGATTTCATCTATCGATAGACTTGACGCCTAAATAAATATGCAGTTTCACAATTTGAATTAGCAGCTATTGCAATTGCCATCAATGTTGGCAATTGCAATATGGATAAAAATGGATTGGAAATTATTTTATTTGTTATCTAAATACTTAGGATGGCTCATGTCGTAAATCACAGAGCAAATTACACACATTCTAAACAATTTGCATTGTCCCTTTTGCTGTTAAGCTGCTAAACTCACTAAGATTTGACGTTGACTGCTCTGCGGGCGCCCGGGCGCATATGTTTATGTTACAACGTCTCGGGGCCGAACCGTGCCGGAGCCGGGAAACAATACCCACCGACATTTCAACGCCGTGCCCCGGCCGTGCACGGCCGGGACACGGCCGGGGCACGGTTAGGCATGAATCACTTCATACCAAAAGTATACCATAATGTTCGACCGTGCCCCGGACGGGGCACGGCCCGGTCGCGGCACGGTGTAGCGTGAATCATTCTTTAAACTTAAACATTCTATTAAAAACGGAAGCAATATAGGTAGCGAGTAAAAATAAAATGCTTGTAAAAATGATTTTTCATTTTATCAGCAGATTAAATCCTAAATTTCCAATACATTTTTAGGAAGAAGAGTATGCTGGCAGTTCGATGATGTGCTTTGACGAAAAATTCAAACACTGGTCCTTAATAGGAGTCAGTGGGTGGAGAATTGCATGTTCAAAAATCGGACTTGGGCGACCACGTATATACGATGTAGTCACATCACATATTGAATGGATTAGAAGGACCATTGCCAACTCATCAAGGTGACTTTAATATGGAACAAAAGACTGCAGATGTTTTAACTAAATAATTTTGTATATTCATGTAATTTGTACTATCTTTTGTTAAGTTAAATGTAAAAATAACATAATGTTTACCTCCGACACAATTTATGATGTATAGCAAAACTGTGTGGAAATAAAATTATTCATTAGATTGTATAATATTCGTGTATCGATAATGATTGGTTCGTTAGCAATTTAGCATAGGTAGCAATTTTTTTTTGTATTGCCCAGTTTTATATTCAAAGTATGTAAAGTAAAGTATTATGTAATATTAATGTATAATAGAAATATGTTATACATTAGGCTTGACTGCATAATTAGTACAAAATTTCAAAAGTAGTTTTGAATTAGGTGGGATATGTGAAACTATATATCTAGAATTTTGTAAAGAATTTCCGAAGACCGGTAAATTCAATAAGTACTTATACTCAATATCTTAAAATAACTACCGTCGATTTATTTTCCACTTACTGCAACCAAATTATTGTTAAGTTCGACACTTATTATTTAATTTAATTTATTATTTAAAAAAAAATATAAGTTTAAGACTAACAATGTCATACAGAAACTGCACGATTTCACATTTGCATTTGGTAGCCCTTATCTGTTCAAAACTATTATCAACTTACTATTGATGTATAAAATATGGTGCACATTGTATAGAAAAAAAAAACAATAAATAGTTATGGCAATTTCAATATACAATATTAAAACTAATGCAACATATTTAAAAAAAACCAATTTGTGTTAAAACTACTTACTACGATTTATTCTTTAATTTTATTATTCTACTATTGAATTTTCAGTTTATTACTTATTATATAAATAATGTGTCTATAACATAAGATATCTCTGTAAAATTATAAATATTTTGTAATTATATTTTATACTAGTGTTAAGGTTTAATAGTATTTATGAATAATAAATAAGATGTAAAGTGCTTGTAAATATATTTCAAAGTAAATACCAAATTATGAATAAACTAATTTAAACAATGTTCATTCTTATCTTCGTCTGTTATACCTTAAAACTAAAACAGTCAGAAAATAAACTTAAGATAATAAACCTCATCATCATCAATCCATCATATCTTTGTTAAATTCTTTATAATTTTATTAATACAAGTTTCTTTTTGTGAAGGAGATTTCAGCTTAATCTAAAAAAATAATCAATATTTTATCTTTTCATAAGAAAATTGCTTAATAATTTATTACAGTACTTGCTCTTTACTTCATTTTTTGAAATTTTTTTTAGCTCTTACAGGAGTCTATTCTTGGTTACAGCTTTTTTATTACTTTCTATTTGCAGAATAATTTTCCCTATTTATAAAATTAAGTAACAGTTCTTCCCTTCATCCCTAAGTAAAGAATTTTTATTTTTTGGCATAGTCTATAACAATTTAATATAAGCATTAATTACCTATATACAAGCTGTGATGGCCTAGCGGTGCGACCGTGTGAATCTCTAGAGACGATCATGGGTTCAAACCCGGGCAGACACCAATGAGTTTTTCTATTAAAAAAAAAAAAAAACTTATGTGTCTAATTGATAATTGCAATTTATCACACGCTTTTCGGTGAAGGAAAACATTGTGAGGAAACCTGCATATTTCTAGAGAATTCTGGAGATATGTGTAACCTACCAATCCGCAGTGGAGCAGCGTGGTAGGTCTTAGCTCCAATCCTTCTCTCTTATAACGGAGAGAAGAGGCCTATTCCCAGCAGTGGGATAATAACAGGCCGCTACTACTACCTATATACATATATACATTTGTTAATTAAATTATTTTAATTAATTAATTTTTTTGGGTACTAAATGGTTTAAAAAATTTGTAGTAGGTAAATCTTTAAAATGACTAGATGCAATTTTTGTGTTTGTATACATCTCTGAAGTAGCACATTAGCACATTTGTACGGATGAATTTAAACTCATACTTGATTGAAAAAAAAACATTAATTTACTTCATTCTAGTTTAATCATACCATTTAACAGTAACAATATCACTAAAATCTTCATTATCTGAATACACCATCATCTTTAAGCTCCTGCTTTATTTTCTCTTGTATATTTGCTGGGTAATTTTCTAACTCCTTATTTATATATTTATTGAGATCAACTAATGGTTTATAGTAGAAATGTACCATTTGTGAACCCGCCAACATGGTTAGCAAAGCGGATATTGAAAAGGATATATATTGACCCCAGGTTACACCAGCAGGCATTTTATAACGCTGAATATTTCTTTATTTTATCTTCTACAATATCTTTAGCTTGCCGCTTTTTAAATGTATTATAAAAATTTATCTCGCCAACTTTCCAATTAATCATAGAGAATTCAAACGCTGCTCCTAGTCCAAAAAATAGAGGAAGAAATCTATACATTCCAAATGTTTTCTCTCCCGGCCATTTATTCACGAGTCTGTGAATCCAGCCGATTCTCATTTCAATTTTCACAATATTACATAACTCATAGGTTTTGCACTTATGAATTATACTAATTATAGTAAAACACAATCTAAATATAGTAATAATATTAATCTAAAATATAGAAATTTCTAACTTATGATAGGGATCAGGGCGGTTTTACTACAGGCGCCAACACATGCTATCTCGCATCCCTCTTGCACATGTATGTATTTATGAATGAATCGTATAAAAATAGTCTCAGCTGCATCTCGCTCCACTCCTACATACATATTTTTACGCACTCATTATCATTTTGACTGTCTATTATAGTACCTATTTAGGTGGCCTGAAACATTACATATGATATTTTCAATGCATCTATCTATACCACATACTTATGTGTATTACTTTACTTTACTAAAAAATTTCAAAACATACGTAAGTAGTATAGAATTTTCAAATCAAAGTAAGGGAGATGACAAAATTTTGAGTAAGAAATATTTAATAAAAACACAAATACTTAAAGGAGGGTGCCAGAAATTAAATTTCTCTATAAACATTATAAACTTTCAACGTGAATGTGCTAGAAATCTAATTTAATAGCAATATAATAGTATTGAAAAAGTTTCCTAAAGTGGAACGTATCGTAACTGTTAACTTGTTGCTTTTTTAAATATACCATGCTGGATTCCAACGGTTTTATACAAATAAGAAAAAAAATACAAATAATTCTTAAATAACGTTTTCATCAAATAATAATTTAAAATAGGTATCTTAAAATATATAAGCTTGATTTTTTTAACAATAATTTTATTCCTCATTGATTAAAATTAATGCTTAGAAATAAAATATTTTTACTTAGGCTGTGGCCTACGATCTTAAACTCTGTGGGATAAAAAAAAAGTCATTAAGTCTATACATGGAATTTATTTAGGGATGTGACATGGAGTAGAAATATCGATTTATAAATAATTGATTTTTCCCCCTTTTAATAAATCGTTTTTGTTAAAATCGATTTTTTTCTGAGTATTTGAAAAGTTGCCTTTTTTAATATTAATAATAATTACAATAAAGGCTAATTAAAGTGGAAAACTACCGAGAAATAATATCACATGCGCTTTTTTTTCAAATTTAAAAATTCGATTGAAATGTGTAATTAGGCTACATTGGTTTCATCAAACAATGCATATCTTACCTTAAAAAACAAAAAAAAAGTAGAAAAAAGAAAAAAATTTAAGATGATCGATTACTGAAAATCAATTATTTAAAAAAATCGTTTATAGAATTAGGCGTTACTTTGCGGAGGTCCATAATACAAAAGTAAATTCAGGATCCATTTGAGAAATCATTCAGCAAACCATAAATAAGAAACAAACTTCTAGTAATCATTAATTTATGGATAATTTAAATATTTTTCACTGGAACGCACAGAGTATTTTAAGTAATAACCTGAGCTTAACTTGTTTTTTATATGATTTCAATATACATATTAGGCATGGGTATGATTGCTATATAAGAATCATATTCGTTCCACGATATGATCGATTTTAATCACGTGATCATACCTGCTATTGCTAATGCTATTGGAATACAAGCAAATGTATTCTTTATGTCGTATGCAGTGTATAGGACATAAAGACTACATTTGTTTGTATAAGAAATGCTAATGCTATTGGAATACAAGCAAATGTATTCTTTATGTCGTATGCAGTGTATTGGACATAAAGACTATATTTGTTCGTATAATCAATCATTTAGTCCATTAACGTAAATAATGTAATAGCGGATAGCGTTTTTGCTAATAATTATTATTCTGGTAAATTATTGTTAATACAAAAAAATGTAATTCCTACGTCGTACTCAAATTAAAAAACGGTCGATATTTTTAGGTTATACTTTCAATTGGAAAACGCGTTTTTTCTAATAAAATTTTCTAATAAATAAATTTGATAGTTATAACATTACATCCTTACTTATATAATAAATGCGAAAATTTGTCTGTTACGTTTTCATGGCCAATTCGCTGAACCAATATCAATAAAATTTGGTATTATGGCTTAATATAGTGGGGTAACGTATAAAAATCCTGTTTTTTTTACAGGAATAACATTTGATCAATATATCGAGGTTTTTTATTCACTATTTGTCAAAGTCAAAACTTCAAATTAAAGAAATAGGTTCTATATTACGCTGTTCGCCTTCAAAAACGTTATTTTTAAAAAGTTTTTTATATATTTCGATTATTGTTTATGAATCTTTATATTTAAATGAGTTAATCTTGTATATATATATATTTTCCGAATCTCGGAAACGGCTCCAACGATTTTCCTGAAATTCAACATGTAGGAGGTTTTGGGGGAGAAAAATTGATCTTGCTAGGTTTTATGTAAAAAAAAATTGTTTTATCCCTGTTTTTGGGCATTAAAAAACACTAACGTTTATATTGAATTGAATTTTCGCCATTAAACGTCAAGTCGACGTAGCTTATTCGGGTGACGGGCAGACTTGAGAAATGTGAATGCCAAGGTTCGATCCCCAACTAAATAATTGTTTTTTTTAGTTTTTTTTTTGTAAAAAATTACCGAGCCAAGCTCGGTCACCCAGATGTTTAAATTTAATAGACCTACTTTTTTGTTGAAATATATTTTTTAATGGATAAACTTAGCAACGATTACTACTATCATAATAATAATAACCATTATAAACAAAAACTTTAACGATTTTTATTTCTATAACATTTAATTCCAACCACTTTAGCAAACTCTTGCCACCTTTTGACATTTGTTAGAACTATTTAGAGACGCCAAATATTTTGGTATTTGCGGAACAGATGTCGCTATTTAAATCTATTTAATGTAATTATTGTTTATTAATAACGCTAATCTATTTCTTTTATTTTATTCAATCATAGTTTAGCACAAAACATTTAAATTTTTAAGCACATATATATTTCCGAGACTCTTCAAAAAACATTTGTATAATTTGAATTCGAAAATTTTCAAAATAAATTTTAATTGTTAATATTTTTTTATGAAAAGCATTTAAACATGGACAAATAATGAAATAGTACGTGCAAAGAAACGTGGGTTTAATTGCGTAATGTTGTTTGCTACTAGAGCCATCTGTTATATAGTTTTGAAATTCAAACATTACATATTGTATTTGTTTGTTTCCAGTCTCGTGCGTGCGCGCTTAGCGAACGGACGCGTAATACTTTTGCGCACGTTATCGCTGCGCGTATCGCAGGAGACGCAATATTGTTCGCCAGCTTCGGTTATCGCCCCTGCACCCCTGCCCCCGACGCCAGTTGTACTCGCCGCGACCCGTGTCGCGGCTTGAGGAAGCGGTCGGCAGCGCATCGCGTGCACCTGCTTCGCCGTAGCTGTCCGGACACAGCGATCTATACCGCCTTTCATTAGAAAAGGTGATTGTAGACGTGCCCTCTGTGACACCGCCGTCCTTCCTTCCCACGCGTGTGTGGTTTCCGTTCCCGCTCGCGGGCGCTTAGCTGGGCCTCCCCTAGGGGTCTCACCTGGCTGGGTTGCACGCGCCGAGGGAGTGCGGAGCCATACTCGTAAAGAAGTAGGCACTGTACAGCACACTGCTCACACGATAATAGTGTACCATGTCCGGAAGGGGGGAGCCCCCCCCTAAGGACCAACGTATCAGGGGGGAGCGCCCCGCTTTCCCAAACGCCGTCGTAAGGCGCGAGTTACGGGATAATGTCGTTCCGTTCGCGCCGACAGCGACACCACAGGCACAACCAGCGCCCCGTCCTCGCTTCCGGTCGATAACCGGTGAGCGACAGTCGTCAGAGCCCGCCACTTCTCTAATCACGGCCGATGTATCTGAGTATACATCGGGCGTCGATGCGCCGAAGCGACCACGTGCCGACGACTCATCACCCGGGTCACAAGAGGGTGAAGATAAGCGTCCGAAGACGGACCGTTCACCGACGCCACTACCTACACCACCACCACCAACTGTGGAACCTGCGGGCCTAAAAACATATGCCCGGCACTCGAAACCACCACCTCCCGAGCCACAGGACGTAACAGGAGGGCAGTCTCACACCGCTGGTGAGACGCAGGAGTCAGGCAGCTGGCCTCGAGACTCCACCAGCTACGCTGGCCTGGCGTCACTTTCCTCAATGGTGACGTCCCGCCCCCCCTCACCCCAGGCCGGTCCCTCCGGCTACGCTGCAGCTGCCGCCGCACCACCGTCGCCTCGAGCGCTCGAACAGCGCCAGGCCGAACAGCAGCGCCAGCAGCAACCATCTGCAGCAGGACTGAAGACGGCGCGGTCCGAATATCCACCCATCACGGTGGAGTGCTTCCCCAATTGGACGAAGCACTTCAGCGCCATTCGGGGCCAACTTGGACATGCACCCAACGCCCGCCCGATGGGGAAAGGGGTGCGTTTCCTACCAAAATCAGCAGAGGAATTCCGGGTCCTCCAAAGATACCTCACCGACGCCGCCAAGCTGGACCCCGCCATATCGTGGTTCTGCTACAGCCCGGCGTCAACCCTGCCCACCAAGGTAGCCATCAGGGGGCTACCTCAGGACACCCCGCCAGATGAAGTTGTCGCAGCGTTGCGCACGCTCGGTTACCCGGCGGACCGGGCAAGGGCCATCCCCCCGGTCAGAGGGCGGCACGGCTGCACTTTTTTCGTGCAGCTAGAGCACCTGTCCTTTGAAGAGCTTGGTCACCTTTACCGTGAGACCGAGCTCCTTTCGATGCCCGGCCTCGTTATCGAGGCCTGGAAAGGCGGACGAGGTCCGCCGCAATGTCACAGGTGCCAGCAGTTCGGCCACGCATCCGCCAACTGCCACCGGCCGCCCAGGTGTGTCCGCTGCGCAGGCGGGCACCTAGCCCTAGAATGCGACAAAGCCCTTGAAGATACGCCCAAGTGCGCTAACTGTGGAAAAGCGCACTTGGCGCGCGACAGGAAGTGCCCGGTCTTCCGCCGCGAGGCGCGAAAACGCGGCATAGATATCGCGCCGCCACGCCCTAACGAACAGGCGAAGAAGAGGGCAGGGGGGAGAGGGCAAGATCCCCCCCCAACCGCAACACCCGCCGCGTCCACAAATGCCGCCGCAGCAGTCCCCACCACCCCCGCAGTACGTCCCGCGGTAGCCGTACGTGCCGCCCCTGCCCCCGCGGTACGCCCCGCAGTGGCCGTGCATGCCGCCCCCGCCCGTCCCGCACCCAGTAGCGCCCCGCCCGGCGTTTTTACTGCCGATACTCGACCTGGGGAAGCGGGAGGGGTAAACATGACACAAGAGCCGACGACCTTACAACCGCCGGCAAACATCCCAACTGTCAGGGGGGAGCCCCTAAAAAAAAGGAGAAACCGGCGCAGGCGTCGGCAGCCAGGGCCCGACAATGCGGAGCCCGCCGCCGCGTCTACCCCGCACCCCAGGCCGCCAACACTAACATCGTCGGCGCCTTTACCAATAATTGCCGAGGCGCCGAGAAGCCGCGGCCACCAATTGCCCATACAAGAGGCGGAGCCGCGAGCGCCGCAATACCCTACGTTCCCCCCGCCACCCCCCGCGCAGGACTCGGACATTAACAACATTGTTCGGGTCCTTATCGAGGCGCTTATGGCGGCGCTCACGACGTACTTGAGCACGAGGGACGTAGTCGGCGCCATCACGGCGGCAATAACCCAGTTTGGGAGGTCGTACCAGTGACCTCCCTACGCATACTTTATTGGAATCCGGGCGGCATTAGAGGACACGTCCGTGAGCTAACACTACTCGCCCAGTCGCAGGATATTCACGTCATCCTCCTGGGCGAAACCAAACTCACGGACAGCGTCGAGCTCCGCGTGCCCAACTACTTTGTGTATCGACGCGACGAAGTCTCTCCCCGGGGCCGCCCGTACAGAGGTACGGCCGCTCTGGTGCGGAGGGACATCATACACGAAGAGCTGGAGCACACCCCGTTCACTAGCACCCGAACACAGGGGGTGCGAGTCAACGTGGGGTACCAGGAGCTCCGCATCTATGCCGCCTACAAACCACCCGGACTGACTTTCTGCAGCACTGATGTCGAGGCAATCTTCGGGCAACAGGGACCCGCAGTGATCGTGGGCGATCTCAACGCGAAACATCACGCGTGGGGATCGCGAATCATCACTGCGGTCGGGAGGGACCTGCACGAAGATAGCGTGAGGAGCGGGTACGGTGTAGTGGGGCCGGGAGCGCCGACCCACATACCCACCGACAGCCGCTCCCAGCCGGACGTCATCGACATAGTGCTGCACCAAGGACTCGACAATCCGTTCGATGTCGAGGTCCTCTATGACCTCGACACGCAACATCTACCGGTTCTGGTCACCCTAGCCACCCAGGGAGGCTTCTTAGTGCCCCGCCCGCCACGGACGCGGACGAACTGGGAGCGTTACACCACTGAGCTTGCCGGGCTTGAGCTAGCAGGTCCGATCACCACACCTTCGGAAGTCGACGATGCTGCTGCACTCGTCGCGGAGGCGATCATCGCCGCCAAAGCAGCAGCCACCACCACGTCGACTTCACCAGACTCCACCAACCGAAGGAAGGACCTGCCGAGCTCGCTCCGCTGCATGCTCAGACGGAAGCGCACCCTGCGTCGCCTATGGGCCCGCACTCGTTGCCCCAGGGTGAAGGCTGACCTGAACCGGCTTGCAGAGAAGATCGCGCGTGCCATAGTCGCTCTCGACGAGGCGCGGTGGGAGGATACCGTCGATCGAGCGACGGAACATGACACAGCGCTCTACTCTCTCTGCAAGAAACTCACCGGACACGACACCCCCGTTTACCCGCTGCTTGATGCTGCGGGTAAACGCACCTATGCCGCCAAGGATCGTGCTGAGATCCTGGCGGCGCACCTGGAAGAGACGTTTACGCCCAACGCCCCCAACACCTCCAACCTCCACGTCATCCGTCATCACGCGGCTGTCCAGGACAAACTGGAGAGGTTCCTGTCGGCCCCTACACCGCCGCTCCGGGGAGAGGACTTTATCTCCCTGTCAGAGCTGCGGTCGGTCGCTGCTCGCCTTGACAAGCGAAAAGCGCCAGGACCCGACGGAATCACGAACGCCGCGCTGATGCTGCTGCCCCGAACAGGTCTCGTAGCGCTCACGAGACTGTTCAACGGAGTACTCCGCACCGGCTACTTCCCAGAGGCGTGGAAGACCGGGAAGATCATTGTTCTTCCCAAGCCGGGGAAGGACCGCCGCCTGCCTGGAAGCTACCGGCCGATCACCCTGCTCTCGCACATAGCCAAGCTGTTCGAGCGTCTGCTGCTGCGTCGAGTCACGCCCCATCTGCCCCTGCGCGAGGAGCAGTTTGGATTCCGCAGCGGCCACTCGACGACGCTCCAGCTGGCGAGGGTCATAAACCACCTGACCAGTGAGCGGAACAACGGGCGCTACACCGTGGGGGTCTTTCTCGACATCGAGAAGGCCTTCGATCGTGTGTGGCACGCCGGGCTCCTGGTCAAGATCTTGGATACCACCATGCCGCCTGCCTATGTGCGAGTGCTGGCATCATTTCTTCACGGCCGTAGCTTTTACGTGGCAGTGGATGGTGCCGAATCCCAACCACGCACCATCCAAGCCGGAGTACCCCAGGGCAGCTGTATATCGCCGCGCTTATACGCGGCGTATACGGATGACATCCCCACCCTGCGCCACCATCTGCGGGAAGGGGAGGAGGACGTGCTGTTGTCGCTCTTCGCTGACGACAGCGCGTATTTCGCGTCGTCCTACCATCAGATTGTCGCCACTAACCGCATGCAGCGTGTGCTGGACTTGTTGCCGGAATGGCTGGACAAGTGGAGGATGGCCGTCAACGTCGGGAAGACGGCCGCTCTGCTCACCAGCCGCTCCAAGCCGCTACGTCATCTGAGTCTACGAGGCCAGGACGTAGAGTGGAAGACCACAGTAAGGTTTTTGGGGTGTGAGTTGGATCGCAGCCTGCGCATGGTCCCCATGGTCGATCGTGCCGTGGGCCAAGCTGCTGCTGCCAGGTCCCAGCTCCACACGCTGTTCACATCCCATCTACCTGTCAACACCAAACTGCGAGTCTACGGTGCCTACGTCCGCTCGCGCTTGACGTACGCGGCACCCGCCTGGTACGCGCTATGTTCGGCGTACCAGAGACAAAGGCTTCAAGTCCAGCAGAACCGCTGCCTGCGACTGATCGTAGGAGCCCCGAGGTATGTGCGGAACGATGTCGTGCATCGGGACACCAAAACGCCGACCGTGGAGGAGTTCGTTCATCGCCTTGCGCGCAGACTGTTCGCGCGCGCGGACAACAGCGCGCACGTTCACCTCCATGGCATCGCGCCACTCCATGCGCGACCACCCGATGGACGTTCCCTGCCTCGCGAGCTCCTGCGGTCACCGTCTCCGCGGCCCGATGCGGATGACGACGGCGACGATGAGGACGACGCGACGGGCGAGAGGGCGAAACCACCGGACGAGACAAGACCACCGATTACGACACCACCACCGGACTTAACAATTCCTGACGAAGACTACGAGGTCTGGGAGCTACCATTCCCAGACCTCCCCACCGAACCAGACATCCTTTAGGTCACCTAGGTGACCTGGGCTCACGGCCCGAATACCGACAACCCTTAGGTCACCTAGGTGACCTCGGCCTACGGCCGGAACATGGACCAGGCAGAATGCCTGCGAGGAAATGCCCGGGCAAAGAGGAACGCCTCGAGGCCCGTACCCCGCCTACCCCCCAACCGGGGAGTAAGCGAGATGACCCTGCTGCTGCTATTTGTTTGTGGATGTGCTGGACGGAGGATGCACCGTCTCAGACGCGCTAAGACGTAGTGTTCCAGTAGGATGCACATTAGAGCCCTAGGATCTGATAGCGATGTCGAGTCTCGTGCGTGCGCGCTCAGCGAACGGACGCGTAATACTTTTGCGCACGTTATCGCTGCGCGTATCGTGGGAGACGCAATAATTGTTCGCCAGTTTCGGTTATCGCCCCTGCACCCCTGCCCCCGACGCCAGTTGTACTCGCCGCGACCCGTGCCGCGGCTTGAGGAAGCGGTCGGCAGTGCATCGCGTGCACCTGCTTCGCCGTAGCTGTCCGGACAGCGATCTACACCGCCTTTCATTGGAAAAGGTGTCTGTAGACGTGCTCACTGCGATACCACCGTCCTTCTTTTCCCACGCGTGTGTGGTCTCCGTCCCCGCTCGTGGGCGCTTAGCTGGGCCTCCCCCAGGGGTCTCACCCGGCTGGGTAGCACGCGCCGAGGGCGTGCGGAGCCACACTCGCCGAGAAGTAGGCATAGATTAGTACACTGCTCGCACAAGTAAATCGTACAAGATGTCCGGTAGGGGGGAGCCCCCCCCTAAGGACCAACGCATCCGGGGGGAGCGCCCCGCTTTTCCCCGCGCAGTCGTAAGACGCGATTTGCGGGATAACGTTGTCATCCCATTCGCGCCGATAGCATCGCCACCGGCACCACTAGTACTCCGCCCCCGCTTCCGGCCTATAGCCGGTGAGCAAAAGTCCGCCGCTTCTTTATTCGCCGCCGATGTATGTGAGTATACATCGGGCGTAGATGCGACGAAGCGACCGCGCTCCGAAGAATCATCACCCGGGTCTCAGGAGGGTGAAGACAAGCGTCCGAAGACGGACCAGTCACCAGCGCTCTCACCATCAACATTTTCATCGCCCGCTGAACCTGCTGCCGCGGTTCTGAGAACCTATGCCCGGCACCCGCAACCACCGGCCCCCCCACCGCAGGAAGAGGAAGGTGGCCAGACGCACGTGGCTAGTGCGATGGAGGAGTCCGTTAGTTGGCCGCGGGACTCCACTAGCTATGCTGGCCTGGCGTCACCACCCCCTGTGGCGACGTCTTGCCCCCCCTCACCCCAGGCAGGGCCATCTGGCTATGCTGCAGCTGCCGCTGCACCACCGTCGCCCCGAGCATACGAGCAGCGCCGGGCGGAACAGCTTCGCCAACAACAACAGCAACAACTCCAAGCAGGACCTAAAGCTCCGAGGTCAGAATACCCCCCAATAACGGTGGAGTGCTTCCCCAATTGGACGAAGCACTTCAGCGACATCAGGGCGAAGCTTGGTCATGCACCCAACGCTCGACCTATGGGTAAAGGGGTACGATTCATTCCAAAATCAGAGGAAGAGTTCCGGATAGTGCAACGTCACCTAACGGAAGCAGCTAAGCAGGACCCCAATATAGCGTGGTTCTGCTACAGTCCTGCGTCTTCGCTTCCCTCAAAGGTGGCCATAAGAGGGCTACCTCAAGATACCCCTCCAGAGGAGTTAGCCGCCGCACTGCGGGCCCTAGGATATCCCGCGGTGCGAGCGAGGGCCATCCCACCAGTAAAAGGACGACATGGTTGCACGTTTTTCGTGGAACTGGATCACCTGACCCACGAAGAACTCGGTCACCTCTATCAAGAGACCGAGTTGTTATCTATGCCGGGACTCATTGTGGAGGCTTGGAGGGGTGGCCGTGGCCCCCCCCAATGCCACCGCTGCCAAGCATTTGGTCACTCATCGGCCAATTGCCACCGGCCGCCCAAGTGTGTTCGCTGTGCAGGCGAACACATATCAAAGGACTGCGACAGGGCGAGGGAGGACGCACCGAAGTGCGCCAACTGCGGAAAGGCGCATACGGCGCGTGACCGAAAATGTGCCGTCTTCCGTAAGGAGGCGCGGAGGAGGGGCATAGATATCGCACCCCCGCGCCCGACAAAGCCTCGACAAGTTCAGAAAGCAGTGGGGAAAGTACAAGCTCCCCCAATCGCTCCAGTCACGATCACCAACGCAGCACCCGCAACCTCCGCAGCACAAATACATGAGGCGTACGCCCCTACCACGTCGCTCGCAGGCCCTACCGCACCCCCCGTGTTTACTACTGGCTCAAATGCGCAGCCTTATAAGTTTAATACGCACCCGGCTACGGTAGCTGCACCGCCAACCACTCTACAACCACCAGCAAATCCCCCTACTGCTAGAGGCGAACCGCCTACTAAAAAGAAGAGGAGAAACAGGAAACGCAGAGAGGCAAGGCCCGCTCACGCCGAGCCAGCGGCCTCATCCACACCGCAGCCCCGACCGCCAGTGCAAGCGTCGTTGGCGGTACCGCCAAAAACTGCCGAGGCGCCGAGAAGCCACGGCCTCATAGGAACCTTTAGTGAGCAATTACCGGCTCCAGGAGCGACTACTGCCCCGCTTCCCCTCCCGTACGACTCTGATACAAACAGTTTTATACGAGTCATCATAGAAGCCTTGATGGCAGCGCTGACGACCTATCTACACAGCAAGGACGTCGTCATCGCTATCTCAGCCGCAATTAACCGCATTGGCCAACTCTATCAATGATCAGAATAATTTACTGGAACCCAGGCGGCATAAGGGGCCACGTCCGCGAACTCACATTGCTCGCCCAAACGCAGGACGCACATGTCATCCTCTTGGGCGAAACAAAGCTCACGAACAACATCGAGCTGCGCGTGCCAAACTACCTTGTGTATCGACGGGATGAGATCTCTCCCCGGGGCTATCCCTTCAGGGGTACGGCCGCTCTGGTGAGGAGGGACGTCATACACGAGGAGTTGGAGCATGCACCTTTCGTGAGCACTCGCACGCAGGGTGTGCGGATCAATGTGGGACAAGAGGAACTATGCTTATATGCCGCCTACAAGCCACCCGGACTAACTTTCTGTAGCGCTGATGTCGGGTCAATCTTTGAGCAGCAAGGTCCCACACTTATCGTGGGGGACTTCAATGCGAAGCACCACGCGTGGGGCTCACGCGTCATTTCCCCGGCCGGAAGACTGCTGTTCGAGGATAGCGTGAGAGTCGGTTATGGAGTGGTGGGTCCCGGAGCGCCGACTCACATCCCATCAGATCACCGACTCCAGCCGGACGTACTCGACATAGTGCTACACCATGGAATAGACTTTCCTTTTGATGTCGAGGTACTTTACGACTTAGATACGCAACACCTGCCTGTTCTCATCACTCTCGCCACTCGAGGAGGATTTCTGGTGCCCCGTCCCCCCCATACCCGGGTGGATTGGAAGCGCTTCAGCGTCGCACTCGCTGGGCTTGAGTTTGTCGGTCCCTTGTCGACCGCAGCTGAAGTCGAGGAGGCAGCCGCAACTTTTACCCAGGTGATACAATGTGCCCACACATCAGCCACCACCACCAGTGACAGGACACAAGCTGCCACCAGAAGAAATATACCAAGCTCGCTCCGTAGTATGTTGCGGAGAAAACGCACCTTACGCCGCCTGTGGGCCCGAACCCGCTGTCCCAGGGTGAAGAGTGATTTAAACAGGACAGCAGAGAAGATAGCGAGTGCACTCGTGGCTCTCGATGAGGTGCGCTGGGAGCACACCATCGATCGAGCATCCGAGTATGACACTACTCTTTATGCCCTCTGCCGTAAACTCACCGGAAATGACACCCCCATTTACCCCTTGCTGGACTCAACGGGTAAGAGGATTTATTCGGCCAAGGATCGGGCCGAGATCCACGCTGATCATCTAGAAAATACTTTCGTCCCGAACCCGACAAATACTAGCAACGCCCAAGTCGTCCGTCATCATGCAGAAGTCCAAAGTAAACTGGAAGGATTCCTGTCGGCCCCAACACCGCCGCTCCGGGATGAGGACCTTATTTCCCCGTTTGAGCTGCGGTCGGCTGTCTCTCGTCTAAATAAACGAAAGGCACCAGGGCCCGACGGCATCTCCAATGCCGCACTGATGCAACTGCCTAAAGAGGGTCTCTCTGCGCTCAAGAAACTCTTCAATGGTGTACTCCGGACCGGCCACTTCCCCGATGTGTGGAAGATCGGAAAGATCGTCGTGCTTCCAAAACCAGGAAAAGACCGCCGCTACCCTTCGAGCTACCGTCCCATCACGCTGCTCTCGCACATCGCCAAGTTGTTTGAGCGTTTACTACTGCGAAGACTCACACCTCACCTGCCCCTGCGCGAGGAGCAATTCGGGTTTCGCAGCAGTCATTCTACAACGCTCCAGCTGGCGAGAGTTATCAACTTCTTGGCCAGTGAGAGAAACAGAGGGCACTACACCGTCGGGGTATTTCTTGATATGGAGAAAGCCTTCGACAGAGTGTGGCACGCCGGACTCCTGGCCAAACTACTGGATACAACCACACCGGCACCGCTCGTGCGAGTGCTGGCGTCCTTTCTCGACGGTCGGAGCTTCTTCGTGTCGGTTGAAGGAGCAGATTCCATGCCACGCCCCATTAGAGCCGGAGTACCCCAGGGCAGCTGTCTTTCGCCACGCCTGTACGCGGCGTATACAGACGACATCCCGACCCTTCGCGATCATTTGCGCGAAGGGGAGGAAGACGTGTTGTTGTCCCTTTACGCGGATGACAGCGCGTATTTCGCGTCGTCCCATCATCAGATCATCTCCACCAACCGGATGCAGCGTCTGCTGGATCTGTTGCCAGAGTGGCTGGATAAATGGAGGATGGCGGTAAATATCGGGAAAACAGCCGCTCTCTTGACCAGTCGCTCCAAGCCGCTTCGTCAACTCACCCTACGAGGCCAGAACGTAGAGTGGAAGACCTCAGTTCGGTTCTTGGGGTGTGAAATCGACCGCAGCTTGCAAATGGTACCCACGGTGAACCGTGTGGAGGGCCAGGCCGCCGCTGCTAGGTCGAAGTTACATGCCCTATTCACATCCCGCCTGCCTACGAAGACCAAACTGAGAGTCTACGGTGCCTACGTTCGCTCGCGTTTGACGTATGCGGCACCCGCCTGGTACGCGCTGTGCTCTGCGTACCAGAGGCGAAGGCTCCAGATCCAACAGAATCGCTGCCTGCGCCTGATCGTAGGAGCTCCGAGATATGTGCGGAATGACGTTCTGCACCGGGACACCAGGACACCGACCGTGGAGGAGTTCGTCCGCATGCTTGCACGCAGGATGTTTGCGCGAGCGGACTGCAGCGTGCATGTCCACCTCCACGGCATAGCCCCATTGCATGCTCGTCCACCGGAGGGCCGTCCCCTACCTCGCGAGCTCCTACGGTCACCCTCACCGCTAGCGGCGGAACAGGATGACGATCAGGACGACGCGAACCCGGACATGACACCCCCCCCCCTGGACTTGACAATATCACGGATTGACTCTTCATGAAATCGACACCCCACCGCTCAGAAGATACCACGTGAAGAGAAAACCATTTCTCCCCGGATTATACCCGGGTTTTCAATGACCTGCAGAGGTCCCCCTCATACACAGAGATATCCCCTAGGCTCAAGCCAACAGGCGAGAGCCCTGGCCATAAGGCCACAACAATATCCAGGCGCAAGCCTGCGAGGACCAGCCCGGGTAAGGAGGTTCGCCTCGAGGCCCGTACCCCAATTGCCTTCGGGCATTGAGAAGACCCTTCGTCGTCGTATTTGTTTGTTTAAAAAAGACGCTATTTCAACTGAATGTATAACATAGAATTATCAACCGTATTGATAAAGACTTAAGAATTATATTTGTTTGTAATAACAATCATTTTGACTAATAATCATGATTAGCAAAAACGCTATCCGCTATTATATTATTCAGCAATTACTGGACAAGGTGATTGATATAACAAACAAATGTAATCCTTAAATCAAACACAATCGGTTGATATTTCCAGGGTATACTTTCATTCGGAATAGCGTAAAGTATGACATCATCCCGAAATATCGACCGCATTGTACTAGACATAAAAAATAAATTTGTTTGTAATAACAATCATTTTGACTAATAATCATGATTACCAAAAACGCTATCCGCTATTATATTATTTAGCAATTACTGAACAAGGAGATTGTTATTACAAACAAATGTAATCCTTAAATCAAACCCAATCGGTCGGTATTTCCAGGGTATACTTTCATTCAGAATAGCGTAAAGTATGACATCATCCCGAAATATCGACCGCATTGTTGATTGTAGTGGTACGAGACATAAAAATTAAATTTGTTTGTAATAACCATCATTGTGCTCAATATCAGTGATTAACAAAAACGCTATCCGGTATTATATTAATTCCCTATTATTGGACTAAGTAAGTGTTGAGACACTATTATACTTTCACTTGGAATAGCGTAAACCTGCCACATAACCTCGATACATATGATACGATAAGAATTACATTTCTTTGTATTAATATATTATTTTACCTTTTCAAAGCATATCCATTTTTCGTTTAGCAATAGCAGTTACTCTAAAACTCAATAGCAGATGATGCTATATGAAAAGTTTTTCATATCATAATCATTAAGTGATTGGTGATTCTGCCCATGCCTAATACATATAGGTATCATATCAGAAACTTGGTTGAAGCCTAATATTCGTTTTAGTATTAGTGGATATCAGGTAGAACGAAATGATTGTGGTAGCAAACACAATGGTGTAGCTATTTTAGTACAAAATTCTATTTCTTATTCTAAAGTAGACTCATATTTTGATAATTCATTGCAAAACATTTGTATTCGTATTAAAGTTAATAACAAAGAAATAAGCATAGTTAGTTTATATATGCCAGCAGACTTCATTCCTGCTTTCAATAAGCTGAAATTAGATAGATTGATCAAATCTATACCTAGTCCAATGATTTTTGCTGGTGATTTTAATGCTCATCACATTTCTTGGGGCTGTGTTGACACTCAGCAACGGGGAAGAGATGTCCTGGATATAATAGATGATAATAATTTAGTGCTCCTTAATGATGGCCAACCAACTACTGTGGGCACCTTGACTTGGCGTCCTAATGCACTTGATTTATCACTAGCTTCCCCGTCTTTAGCTTCTTCCTGTGAATGGTATGTACATAATGACCCCCTTGGTAGTTATCATCTCCCTATAATGATTAAATATGTATTTAACAGTGGTGTAGGTAATAATGAGGTAACAGCCTGTCCATATAGTAATTTACATTTACCTATTTATCCTAAATATAGGCAAGTAGATTGGAAAAGATATGAAACTAATATGCAAAATTTATTGTTAGATTTTAGACCAGACTTGTATTCACCTTTAGATGCATATGAAATTTTTATTAATAAATTAAAGCTAGCTATAATAAGATCTATATCAAATAATTCAGTTCCAAATACTGTTAAAAGTCATTCTTTTTGTGGTAAGAAAGCTAAGCATAAACCTAATCTACCATGGTAGAATAATAAATGCACAGAAGCTGTTTTCAATTCAAAACAAGCTTATTTAACTTTTAAATACAATCCTTCAGAGGAAAATTACTTGGAGTTCAAAAGGCTTCAAGCTTTAAAGAAATATACTTTAAAAATTGAAAGAAAGAATAGTTGGCATTCTTTGTGTAGTTCCTTTAACCGCTGTACACCTTTGTCTGGCATTTGGAAATTTAAACGTAAGTTTAATAAGTCATTTATCCCATTTAATGAAGAAGATGGTAGTTGGATTTTGAAATTTTTACAGACATATACTCCAGATTTTGTTTGCAATAATACTAAAACAAATTATTACATGCTAAATTCAAGCAGTGAGTTCATTATAAAATTATTTTCAATTCAGGAACTCAGATCAAGCTATTTCATCACGGAAAGATACAGCTTTTGGACTAGATGGTATTCCATATACTGCCTTTAAGAAAATGAATGAAAAATCATTAAATTATTTTTTAAGTGTTTTGAATTCACTCTGGATCAATAATGAGATTCCTTTTTATTGGAAAGAAGATACTCTAGTTCCTATATTGAAACCTGATAAACTTAAGCTAGACCCTAAGTCTTATAGGCCTATAGCTCTTTCATCTTGTACTGCTAAAATATTTGAACAGCTTTTGAAACAGCGTCTGGAATTCTTTATTGAACAGAACTGTTTATTGCCATCAAATCAGTTTGGATTTTGAAGAGGTCAGTCTTCTCGCAAAAGTATATGTCAACTACATTTAGATATACACAATGCTATAATGAGTAAAGAGTACCTTTTATGTGTTTTCTTTGATATCTCTGGTGCTTATAATAGTGTAAATATTGATATTCTCTGTACTGAACTTTCATTGATAGGTTTGCCTGGAAAATTATTTAACTGGATTCATGGATATATGACTGAACGAAATGTATACGTTAAATATAATAATCATTTATATGGTCCAAGGTTAGCTTCTATTGGAGTCTGTCAGGGTGGTATTTTGTCCCCATTATTATTTATTTTGTACATACGACAACTGAATATCATCCTAGGAACATCAGTTAAAAATTTGCAATTTGCTGATGATTTAGCTGTTTATGCATCAGGAAGTAACATATCCATTATTACTAAAACGATTAATGTTGCACTGGCAAAATTGAATGAATATTTTAATTATCTTAATTTAGAAGTAAATCCTTTAAAATCAAAGGTTGTACTGTTTGGTAAAAGATGCAGTTCCCAACCTAATGTTTACTATAATGGTACCTCTATTCCAATTAGTAGAGAAGTTAAATTTTTGGGGGTAATATTCTCTCAAAATTTGTCTTGGAAGAGATATGTTGATATCATTACTGTTAGAGCTATTAAAGCATCTAATATTCTAAAATCCTTGACAGGTACATACTGGGGTGCTGACCCTAAGATTTTACTTATGTTGTATAAATCCCTTGTACACAGCCATTTTGAATATGGCTCTTTTTGTTTTGCAGCAGATGAAAATATTATTAATAAATTAGAATTAATACAAAATAAATGTGAATTATAACAGGTGCATTCAAATCTACTCCAATTGGTACTATGCAGATTGAATGTAATCTCCCACCAATCTCAATTAGGATGGAATACTTAAAAGAAAAATTTATTCTTAAAATTTTTTATCTTCCCAAAAATATGCTTTTTAATAGCTTATGCCAAAATGCTTCAAAAATATCACAAAAGCCTTTCTTCTTATTTCTAGAATTTTCTAGCATAATTCTTCTTTTTAAAAACCTTAATATTTTTTGATCAAACGCAGTTTTACCTTGTTATCAAGGTAGTTTTATTAGTAAATTCCCTTCTATGAATATTGTCATAGATCACACCTTATCTACAAAAGAACATGTTTATGTTAAACTTTCACACTGGCATGATCACAAGTTTATTTATACTGATGGTTCTAAGAACTCAGACTCTTCTTCCTTCGCTATATATGACACGTCAAAATAATGGGTTTGGTTACAGACTAGAAAAACATGCAAGTATTTTTACAGCTGAAGCAGCTGCTATTCTGTTTGCTCTTAAGTACATAAAAAAATCATATCCTTCATCTAATAAATGGGTTATAGTTAGTGATAGCATGAGTGTACTTAAAAATTTACAAAACATCAAGTTGCATGCTAACACTAATTATCTTATTTACAGTATAAAAGAAATATGGATTGAGCTTACACAGTTGACATTCAAATTACTTTTATTTGGATACCATCTCATGTTGGAGTTGTTGGAAATGAAAGAGTAGATTATTTAGCTAAAGCAATTGTTAATTCTATAAATGTTACAACAGATTCTGAAATTAGTGATAATAGTATTACTTTGCCATTTACAGATATTGTCTATAATTTAAAACAGCGTATGTGTAAGAAATGGGCTAAACATTGGTATAATTTTTCTGAAGTTTTAAATAAGGGCCGCTGGTATGCTTCTCTAGGCATCAAAGTCAATAGTTCTCCTTGGTTTTACAAAACTCGAAATTATTCTAATAGAAAATTCTATGCAATCATGAGTAGATTGCGTTTTGGTCATTGTCGTCTTAACTTCCATCTTCCCCGCATAAAATTATCGAACTCATCGCTGTGTGATTATTGCGGAACTCAAGAAGTACAAACTATACAACACATCTTCTTCGAATGCCCATCTTTCGGCATTCAGCGCCTTGTGCTGATCGATGAGCTTATTCAATCTTATGGTACTAGTGACTTGGTCCCGCGTCATATAACGGATTTATTAATGAATCCTTCGGTTTATTATTACCTTTATAGGTTTATTTCATGCACTGTAAAAGACTTGTAAATATAGTGTATAATCATATTATATTCTATGATCTATCATCTATGGTTGTAAAACATCTTCAGAAACTGAAGATATACCCGTTCTGAGCTTTGACTTTAATTACTGACTATGACAATTTACAAGGACAGAGGACATTCAAGGATAATGAGAACATGCAAGGATAATGAGAACATGATAATTTACTATGTGAATTAAACTAATGAAGAATATTATAACCAATTTGAAGACAAATACAATATGAAAATAAGGAAAAATAATTATTTACGCAAGACAAAATTATTGGATATGACTTCAAAGATTTAATAAGTGAATATGAAAAGGTTAAAAATGAAAGAAGAATATACTAAAGACGAAAACTCATTTATGGACAATTGACAAGGCGGTATGGTCAACGACCTTAGCCTGCTCGTTTAGAAACGGGCGAATGGAAGAAAAATAAAAGTCTATGGTTATGAATGTGTTATGTCGATACTTCGGTTATAAATGAGGGTGGTCTATTCTACTCAGCCGGATACTACACGGCGTAGTTCCCCCATAGACATGTAATAAAATAATAATTGATACTAAGATAAATATTTTTCTATTTAACAAGTCAAAAATTACGACGTAACGTCTGGGCACAAAGGTTTTCTTCAAAGGATTCTCTTTTACCTTTCTTTTTGTCATTTGTAAACCAAACAATGAACTTTGCAGTTGTTATGGAAAGTTGAAAATACCATGTTTAAAAGAACGATTGAAAAAAAGTGCTATACGAAATTAATCTTTGACTGTAACTGTTATGGTGTAAAATTGAATGTCTATCTCTGTAATCTATAAACTGCATATAATTTTTTTATCCCGACTTACAAACCCGCAACAAATAAAAATTAAAAGAAGCAATATAATACTCATTAATTATTTATTGATACTGATATTGAGAAATATTTAATAAGTTGAAAATTTTTGACACTTTTTTTGTGCCACGCCAATTCTCGAAACTTATAAGTTCAAAGTTTTTTTGTATATCTGAATGTAATAGCAGCGCCGCATACGTCTTGTATTTCTTTCTTTCTAATGAATATTACCGTAAAAACAAAAGTGATAAAAAATGCAACACGCTTCTCTTTTCTTTTTATGTAATTGAAGTGAGATGCCTACATAGTATTTTGGAACAGGTGTCATAAATACTAGCCTAGTATTTTTGTGCGCGTCCCTGCGAGACCTGTTATTTTATACCTGTTACAAAATACTAGATGAGTATTTTGTAACATGGAGTATAAAATACTAGATGAGTATTTTGTCACAGGGAGAATAAAATACTCGTCGCTAGTATTTGAGAACTTGCGTACCTGTTCCAGACTGTTACATTTTAGTACTTATAATTATACCTGTTCCGATAAATACGCCTCACCTCTACATGCTAGTCACTAGCACATATATAATATAGGATACTCTAGCAGACCGCAAATTTGCAAAATGAATTGTTTCAGGCTTCAGCTGAACTAATCTATGAGCTGAACCATATACGATTATCAATTTCGACTAGACTAGTGTGTAAAGAAGTTTATTATATAATGTAAACTTCATAGTATGACTTGTGTTAAAACGGATGGAAAATATCATTGCACTTTCTTCAAAAAAGTGTCTCCAATTAAAATAACAGAAAGCTGTCGCTTGAAAATCAATATAAAGTGTTGGAGCATCTTAACTGATTATGTCTTAGAATCTGTTAAAATTAATCGATACAAACCAAACGAGGTATCATCAACTGCAGTACTTCAGGTGGGAGATGAATCAGGACATGTGACTTGCATTTTAAAAGGAAAAGATGTAGGACTTTTATTTGGACTGTCTAGTCAGGAATGGAAAAACATTGAAGATTTGTGTAATTATGGCGAGCAGTTATTTTTTAGATATTTTAAAAATGGTTTAAACAATAACTTTACTTGTGAACAAAAATTATTCTATAACTTTTGTCTAAATAATCAAAAAGAAGATGTTTTCATTGTTATATTTTACAGGTCTTATAATACCAGGAATAAGGATAAAAGTAATGCACTTATAAACATTATTGAATTGAGAAAACAAACTGGTTATGCTCTTGATTTATATATTGATTATTTAAGAAACAGGCATATACTAAAGTCTTAATGTACTGTATAAATAACATTCTTAAATAACTTTTTTTATAAATTTTAATTTATATATTGATCATTCTATTATTGGGTTATGAAATGGTTTAATAAATATTAAGCTTAGTAAATATATGAATTTTTTAATAATATCTTTAGTACTATATCCCAAATATAAGACCTGCTATGCTATTCAATTCAGTAAAATTTTAGGAACTTAATTGTGTTAAACTAATAGTAGTGTCTGTATGATTTCACATTTGTTCTGATTTTAATAACTAATGTTATATGCAATTAAATAAGGTTATTATGATAAATATGATAATTATTTTTAACAAACATGAGAATTTTCAATCATTCTAGTAATACACTAAAGAAGTAATCTATAATAATACATGAAAAAAACTTAGTACATCTTAATTTAGATTTTTTTATATGATTTCACTTGAATATTTTTTGACTTTTATTATACCTAAAATGCAATTTTTTCATTTTTCCTATTTAAAGCTAAATAATAAACAAAACATTTAAAAGAAAAATGATATGAACTAGAAGTGGAACAATATAAAAAATGTTTATTCCAGGGGTAAGGGCTCTAGAGCTCCACCTCCTTGCCATATGTGTATTTCAAGCAATACTGCTTTCTGCATTCAACATTATAGAATTAGGCGTTACTTTGCGGCAGTGGGGTTGAACCGATTAGTATATAACTAAACTTATTTGGGTATTGCTTCGCTTTGCGATTTTGGTCGTGGAGTCTATCTCCTGACGATGCTTCGGTTGCGGGGCGAAACGATTGTTGAGTTTGTGATAGTGAACATATATAGTGCTTGTGTATTGTGGTGGCGGTGGTGGAGGTTTGTGCATGTGTTTTTAAGAATCCTGCATGTATCAGGTATGATAACCGATTGTGCACTTACATTTAGCATTATATATATTTTCTATTTTACTTCTTCGCGGATTATAGCAAAATAATTTTATTATTACTTTTGCCTTTGACTACATTAAACAGCAACACAAACTGCTATCAAGGTTGGCCATACAGCCAGGACTACTCGTCACACTCTTGCAGTCAGAGTCAACAGCTTGCTTGAAGCTGACATTGATAACCGTGCTGCCAACCATCCAAAGAAGTTGTAACTGCTGTAGCGGCTCGTGTATGAACGTACTTAGAAGCCTGTAAAATGATTCGTCGCAGCTTGAAGCAGTCCATCCTGACTGCTTCAAGTTGTCTGTGTATAACCGGTCTAAAACAAATTGAAAAAATGAGTACACTGTTCATGGACTTCGCCATGGCGACGATAGTCTCGACATTGTCAATAGCTATCTTTCTAATATATTAACGGTATAGTTATAAGTCTTGATAACTTGTCTACGATAGCACTGAAAAAAACCCTCAGTTACTCCAAAGACATTGCCGAATTGAATCCAGGATACAGCGGCAAAACCCAATAAAGAGTTACAAAATCTACCATGCAAATCGTTGCTCTTCTAAATCATTAACATTGACTGCCCAGGTAGGTTTTGCGCCTAGTCTGCTTATTAACTGCCACGAAATCCCTGTGCACATAATCGTTCGCTTTTATAAAATGATTAAAATTTAGGATCCTAAGATTGTACACCACTGGTCAAAGAGGTTCGTTGCGTTTAAAAACCTACCACTAATCCTCCACACTCCCCTATAACAGTGGAGTGTTAGCAAAATTCGTCGAAGCACTTTAGCATAATTAGAGAGAAGCACAGCCACGCGCTTAATGATATTTATCCGGTTCGATAGAGGAATACCGGGTGATCAAAAAATACCTCGCCGAGGCCGCCAAGCAGGACTGCGATATATAGACACAAAAATTATATTTTTATGAATGTTTTGCAATTATTTAAGAACACGTATCCTTTTAATTTTATCGAAGGGAATCACGTGAATTTAAATTCTATATACACAAAAGACCCAAACATTAAGATAAAAAACAAACGCCAAATAAAAAAAAGTTCCCATATAGAAAACAAAACATCAAACTACGAGAAAGTAAAATGATGTGGTAATTTCGTATGATAACTAACGTCACTAATATTTTAGGAAGATGAAATTTTGTGGTGCTGTAAGGACAGTTGCCTAATAGTATGAAATGTGATGTTTAATGTATCTAAGGTCATTGCTCTTTTGGGCGGTCTACACAGAGAACGTTCGCTGTGTTACGTGATGTTGAACAATTATTATTTCATGACTCTTTAAATGAATATAATGATTTGTGTATACTCTATAAGCAGAATTTAAGCTTAAATGAATACCATTTGGCACGTTGCAAAACCACACGGTTAAGCGTAGGAAGCGACCCGTGTCTGGATAGTAGCTTGAAATCTATTGTGGGCGTTGACATCGAATTGGTGCCTACAAAGTTTTTGTTAGCACAAGATATAAAGTCATTAAAATTTTGAGAGCTAAAGTTTTGCGTCACGTAAGCTAAGAGCCAGAGCCGCTGTCAGTAGGCTTCGCGCTAGCGCAAAAAGCGAACGTGAGCGCACTAAAAATACAGTTGTGCGTCATCTAACACCGAGTGTAGCTGCAGCCGATCGAGAAACGAACACTTCGACATACAGACATGGAAGTAGCGGGTCAATGGCGCCGGCAGTGGGCTGGATCTGCCGAATACGGGAAAGTAAGTAAGCCCCGCGCTAAGTGCTCGCCTACACTATTAGTTTCAAACTATTTATTATTGAAACATTATCAATTTTAATTATATACATTGAGTAAGCAAGTTTTCAAACATCAGCCTTTGTAATTTTTATAATTTGTATGACAAGGATTATAGCAGCACTTAGATTTGCAAACTGTAATTGCCAAAACTATAAACCTGTCGCTTCCTTATATGGTGTAAAAACTTACACGACCTGACCGTCGAGCAAGCAATATCTTGTGATAGGCGAAAATGATTCACGCACACTGGTGTTATAAAGGTCAATACCAAGTACACATTATATCCGATTATCTTGTCTGGACCAGTTTTATCTTTGTTACATTATTTGTGATACGGTTTAGGTGAAAAGCTGTTCTTAGTGATGATATATCAGATATTTCGATATTATAAAACTAACCATTTGTCGTACGTAAATGTAACAAGTTGTTAAATTAACTAACATAAATTGTTGCTTTCTAGCATACATTTATATATCTCATTTATCCGTAGTAAACGCGTACTGCCAATATTTTAAAGTTTTTCCTCTTTAGAAGAGAGAAAATTTTGATAATAAATTTGTTAGAAAAGGTTTTTAAAAGCCAGTCATTAGCTAGTATTTTTTTGTAAAATTGATATGTTCCATGTTAAAAATGTATTTTTTTAAATACTATATGGATACACCCTAACTTTTTATTACTACATTCATAGCAACAATATTTTATATATCCTAATGTAAATCGATAAGATAAATCACACTAAGGTAAGTTGAAGTCAGACAGGCGGCCACTAACGTAAAATACGTAGCTAAATCATGCGACAACATTTTTGTAAAATGTTGTGCCGACTCTGCTTAGAGTGGGTAATTGCAGAAGGAGGATACAAAAATAAATCCAAATAAAAATATTGAACTTAACAAGTTTAAGAATAAGAATAAGAAAATCTTTATTTATATAATTGCACATAATTGCATTGTTTAATTACCTAACTTTACGAGTAACTGCATTAAAGTTAATTAAACTTATTACCTAAAGTTATAAATACCGATTTTGCAGGTTTGCATTTAACACCCTTTACTGCATAATTAATCGTTTAGTAGTCGTAGTTAAATACTCGTAGTTAAGGTATGTAAGTGACATAAGATCGTGAATACAAAAGCATCGACAAAAATCTCAAGTTTGCTGTATTATAAGACATTTTGGTATATAAAAATGAACGCATTTAGTAATTGAATCTTGCAATTTTCATGTACATATACGAAAGCGGAGAAAGTGTAAATCGTGACCAAATTAACAACTTAAGTTTTCTACAAATAGTATTTTCCTCACTATGAAATTTTGTCTACATAAAAAAGATATTTTTAATAAATCAGAATTCTGCTTTCATCAAAATTCCTAAGCAAAAATCCTTAAAAAAACAACTTTACTTCATAAGTTTCCCTTCGGTAGAAATGTAATATTAATGTTTATGATGATTTATATCTTTAAGTTTATATAAATTGACCTCAAAGCTCTTTTACTTTCAGGTAAGTTCCAAAACAAATAAACAGATCAAATTTGTTTTACTTTATCCGTATGTTCGTATTAACTCTATAGAGTTCATTATAATTACGGAGGCTCCCCGCATGTATTTATTTAGTTTAGTTTTAACAACATATTTGTATTATTATGAAGTAATTTAAAACGTTTCTTTGTATTTTGATTAATTTGAAATGCCGTAAGCGCGTTGAAGTCTATTGCATCATTTAAAATCACTATCACTACATATTATAAAACAAAGTCGCATTCATTTCTTGTCACTACATATTATAAAACAAAGTCGCATTCATTTCGTGTACGCATAAAACTTTAAAACTACGCAACAGATTTTGATGCGGTTTTTTAATAGATAGAGTGATTCAAGAGGAAGGTTTGTGTAAATTGTAAATTTTTGAGGTTTCTGTAAATAATTACATTTTTTTCCGCTTACATTGGAAACGCAGGCTAAACCCTACGAGATTTATCAAAATGATGTACTAAGTATTTGTACACCTTGAAAAGGTCTACAGAAAAGTCCGCGATGGTATATGTCTATCTCTTATGAATAACCCACAATAGCATTTTTTGTCATTTACTTTTTACGAAAAATAATGCCTTATTTTTGAAGCAATTTTTATACACTACAGCATTAATCCTTATCCAATTAAGTACCTTAAATAAATTGTTGATTTAATATAGATCAATATCGCCGTTTACAGCATGTAATTTAAGTGAACATTTTCGGAGATATTACAGATTTAAAATGTCGTGAGGAGGCCGCGCTTCACCCTATAGCACGAATCCACAAGGAAGCTGTGAATGTTGTATATAAAAACATTCTGTAATTAATTGTAAAAATTAAATACATAGGGAAAATGTATAAGTAAATAAGTAAAAATGTACTATATGAATTTAGATATTCCAAAGATACTGATAGCAGGAAATCTTCTTGGTATAGGGAAAGGAAATTGTTTTTTTCCAAATTTAACGCGTGCGGGCCACGGGCAGTAATGAATAAATCAAAACTACTAGATTTTAATCATTTTTTAGACTGAATGACATGGGATATATATTTTATACCCGTGCGAAGCAGGGGCAGGCCGCTAGTAATTTATATACTACAAAAAAAAATATTGTTTACGATAATCAAATTTAGTGCAGGAGACTATAAAATAAGAATTTTTGCAGAAATCTTAGAAAAAATATTACATGATTATATGAACAAATTGTTACACATGGATATGCAATGTTGTAGTAAAATTTTATAGTAATTAATGCAAAATAATTTTGCGGGTGCACAGGAAATATGTCTCTTTATAAAAGAAGAATATAAAAGCATGTAAAAAATATTACTTAGTTACTTATTACTACTTAACCTTATATAAATTTATGACATTATGGCTAAAAAATTAAGAAAATAATATGATGCCAGTACTTCATTGTTTGTATGTTTACTTATAAATAAACAAGTTGAATCTTTGTTTGGAAAATTTGTTGATAGTGCTCATGTAATATCCCGGAAATCCTGTGTAAAGGCCGCTTCGAGGCTGCCCGCCAGTACCGAATATTTATATTTATTTGTTAAGTAGAAGTCATCCATCATTATAATTTACTCCGCATGTACAATATCTATGTAGTGCATATGTACGAGGACATATGTAGAGGAAACATGCCTAATTAAAAAGTTTAAATCTAGACCCTCTTGCGTAACCGCAAAGCTACTTATAGATTTACGTAATTTCGTGTTATTCAATGTCAATTAAAAAAAAATAATGTAAAAGAGGTGTATTTATCTATTTTTTTTTTTCCATAACAAAATTTATTCAAAACCAAAATATTGAAATACAATAGATATGATAAGAATAATCATACTACCAACAAAACATGTATTACATGTAGTGTATTACCTAGAACGCCTTATTAAAAAGTATATTAATCAGTGTTTAAAATGTTAGTGGCTTGTCATAATAAATAAATAAAGATTAGTCCTCGCATATAAATAAGTGGTACCTTTGGGAAGCCACACTGATTCTAATGTATTTTGGAAACCTTAGAGTAGGAACATATTATTTTATATAAAACACTAAGGTTGTGTATATATTGTTATATATATATTTAATTCTTTCTCCTAGCAATAATAGCATTGATATAATATAGGTATATTGTATTTTCTCGCAAGCGAATCGGAAAGCAAGCGAATAAAACAAACCTTGTCAATAATTTTATGAATGAAAACTTTGTTTACTATACCTTGTATCACCTATTTTTTTGCTTGAAATGTTTGAAACGGCGTAGGAGTCTAGATTTTAAAGCGTGATGTCATATAAATATTTTTCGCTTCACTATTGAACCTATTTAGCATATAAAATAGAGCTATATGACGAAGCATCATTAATTCATGTGTTAAACTTATTATGTTCTATATTTTTATTATCTTTGTAATATGGACAAACCAAAAACAAGTAACGCCTAATTCTATAATATAATTTGCGTTAATATATTTCAAAATCAATTGATGAGTATGACGCCCCTGTGAATATCCGCCCAATGATTGGGTTTATACGTCATTCTATTAATTCAAATTTTCCGTTTCGGACTTCGGTACCTAACAGATGTCAACGACCAAGGCTTGACCCATCCGCACCTGACATCCGCTCTTCGCGCGTTCGATCAATTGAAATTCACAACCGCATTGATCATAAATATAAATAAAAAATTGACCGTTACAATTAAGATGCAAGTCTACGCTGGTGTTTGCTCGCAGATCAGTGGGCGAGTCGCGACCTTACTTTGGGTTTCAGTTTGCATTCGCATGACGTCAACTATTTCCCCGATACCTACATTGCCTTGATCCATTAGTAAAACCAGTAACAGCTGTCAGCCAAAAGCAATTAGCATAAAAGCCTAAACATATATGTATCACTAATATTAATTTTATTTCCTTGTCATAAAATTCTATCATAGGTACGTGTCAAACGTGAATTAACAGACCTAAAGTTCTCGACAGCAATCCACTAAATTGCATGTGCGGATAATCATCAATCAATCGACTTAGATTCTTTGCATTTTTTTTTGTTGAGAATGTGTTATGTGATTTATAGTACTTAATGAAAATGCAAAATAAATGTAACCAAAGTGTCACTGTTGACACCTCCTATTTTAATATCTCGATGACATGCCACAGGGTTTTAGAAGGTTGTTTGCTGGATAGGGACTTATTAGCTTCTGATTCTGAAAGTCAAATTTTTGAAATGAACGATCATCAAGAAATGATGGTTGCTCTTCAGTGTGAATGGCTGTTAATACTAAAGCTTCTCAGGTATCAGTTCTTAAAGCTATACTGGTGCTAGATGGTTTACCGCACATAGAATAAAAAATACCGCAAACGACTTCACCACAAATAGTTTTCTAGGGATCTTGAGTTGTGTATTTTGATTTTATTTCCATTGTGTAATCGTTAAGCTAAAACGCTATACCTATTTTTAAAAAATCGCTCTTTTTCTGAGCAAAGAGCGCGATTCCTGTGTGCCTTTATGGTAGAGTAGCTTTTACCTGCGACTTCGTTCGCGTGGACTGTTGTCGTGTGAAGGTCGATAATAGATGACGCTTTTCAATGTCATCCTATTCATGTAGAATTAACAGGATTTCTGTAGCCTATATGTTATTCCGGTGTATAAGGAATAATTGAGCCAAATTTCATCGATATTGGTTCAGCGGATTCGCCGTGAAAGAGTAACAAACATACATCGATACTCACAAACTTTCGCATTTATAATATTAGTAGGATAGCACTGGCTCGGACCTTCTCTTCAAAAACAAACAAGAAAAGAAGGGCTATATCGAGCAGTGACATAGTAACGTAGGTACCGTTACTTTTCTTTGTTTTTCTTTAATATACAATAGCCGACTAATATGAGCTTCAGTAATTCTTTAAATAGACAGCAGAGAATAGTCAAAACAGCAAAAACCTAAAGAGAACGCAATCACAATCACCATTTCATTTCGCCCCCGCATTTGCCAACAATAAAATTGTTACCTGTTTGAAGTGAAGGTCACAAGAATGCGTGTCTAATGAGGTATTATATTAGTCAAATAATAATTTCTTATACACGATCTGAATCGTAATTTGGTCATATTACACGTTAGATTAATTACTTACGCTGGTACCTAATAAAAATTTATTACCTACTCAGAATGCTTATTTTATGTTAATATTTCATCATCCTCCTGCCCTTATTTACGACCGGCGTTTTAACGACTGGCTGCCTGCCTGACGTCAACTTACCTTAGTCGTATTTTACGACACCTCTGTAAGAAAGAGGGTGGTCTAATCTACTAAACCGGATAACACACTGCGGGTCGGCTTACCTTAGTCGCCTTTTACGACACCTCGGTAAGAAATGAGGGTGGTACTATTCACCTGATACCACACACATATGTGACAGTATGTTTATATCATGTTGTGCCGACCCCACTCTGAGTGGGATAAGGACAGCAAGATGATGAATACTGGTTGAATGTTGAAAGGAATAGTGTTCTCATATAAATTAATAATAAGTATAAGATTATTAGAATTTAATTCGATCCGGACTGCTTTCGGTGTTAACTAATTACAAATGTACAATCTATTTTGTTACAATATGTTTTTAATACAACCTCCTTCATAGAGTTGGCGATTAATATGAAAAAGCATTGTGGCTGTCATATATTTATGTGTCATTCATTGAGTTGTTGAAAAAGAGTTAATGGGTTGACTCTGAGAAAACTGTTTTTTTATTTATTTAATAAGTATTAAGAAGAAATATCGTCGTTTGTTATAATTTATGTATTTAGATATGCATGCGTTTTGTGTTTCGTTGTGTGTCTATCGTATGTAATATTTACTTGCACTTAATATACATTACCACGCAAACATACTTATAAACTGGCCAACATCATCTTCCTGCCCTTATCCCACTCTAAGTGGGGTCGGCACAACATATCTTAAACATGTTGCCACATGATTTAGCTACGTATTTTACGACCGGCCGCCTGCCTGACATCAACTTACCTTTGTCGTATTTTGACGACACCTCGGTCAGAAAGTGGGTGGTCTATTCTACTTAACCGGATACCATACGGTGGGTCAACTTACCTTAGTCACCTTTTACGACATCTCGGTAAGGTACTCATCTGTTCCGCCGGATACCACACCGCGTAGTTATAAACTGGCCAACATGGGTTTTAAATGTATTAAGATTATTATCCATATTTATTGCAATACAATTATTTACAGGTGATAGAAGGCGGCGTAACACGCAATGTTGCCCGAGCCATGGAAGTACTACAGGCGAGTGCTCCGGGAGCACACGTTCGGGTTTTGCGTGCAGCTTATCACTCATCTGCAGGCCCTGGAGCACCTGCAGCTTCTTATTTAATGCACTCTTCCAGACAGGTATTATAAAACCAAACATTTAGGCATATATACTTATAGTAAATAAATTCTAGTGTAATCTAAATGATTTTATTATCTATTCCAGGTTTTATCATCAGGATATAATTTTTTAGAACCGTCGTCGATATCATCTAAACCTCTTGAAATATCGTCTACGCCATTCACAGAGTCTTCGCCCGAGATTGAAATAGAAAGTTATAAAGTAACCGAACCTGATGATTATGAGATATCTGAACCATCTAAATGGCGGGGTGCGTCTGGAAAGAATTCTATTCGAATGCCCAGTGAAGAATCATCTTCAACAGATAATGCAAGTATTATTGATCTCGACGCAAAAACAAGTACCCTGAGTACATTAAAAAAAAGTAATCTCAATAGACACGTAGACAATAGAAGTAGAAATCATATTATTAACTCCAGAGTGTCTCCTTTACTAGATGCGCCTGTGGCATTAAGCACTCTCAAATATACATCTATTCTAAGCAATAGTGATGAATGGAGTAATAGAAGAAAAAGCTATAGCTTTGAAGATACGTCTCCACTTGACCGTAATATGCCGCCGCAAACTAACTCGTTTATTATGGATTCCTCCACAGATAGTGGAATATGTAAATCAACAGAAATAGTTAATGATCCAATAAACAGTCTTATCAGAGCGAAAGATGTCACAAGTTCTGACAAACATAATAGCGATCACGATGAATCATTTAAGGATTGGCTCTCAAGAAATAGACCTAACTTTTGCCATCACAGAGACAACAGTGCGACTCCCCCTAGAATATATCATAAGTCAGCATCTCAAGACAATGCAGCCAAAATAACTTTACAGCCTTCTGGGAAAGTCTCCATAACATTACCACTTGATTGTTCGAAGAATAAGCAAACTGAGAAATTTGTTTTTATTGATGACAATGACCGTAGAACAAAAAAAGTTGAATTCTGTAAAACAGAACTGCATTTTGCTGCAGATACTGGAACAGTCAATATTATAGCTACTGATGAAAAACCACCACCCTCTAATGACTTCAGAAGAAGGCGTAGCGCCTTTGTACCATTAAATAATAAAATGGAAAGATCAATAACACTTTTTGGCGAAAAGACTGAATTTTCAGAAGTGAAAACAGAAAAAAGCGTTTTTAATAACGAATTTGGAGATTCTGATGAGAATATAGCAGCTACAAAAAGTATTCTCAAGAATAGAATTCCGAAACCCAAACCATATCTTCTCGGTGAAAACATGGTATTTGGGAATTCTAATGTTGACACTAATAGTTCTAATTTAAACAGTAATATGATAAGGACGAGCGCAGTTTCTCTCATTAACAACCAATTTAAATCTGAGAGACGACGTAGTAATGAAACATTTTGTAGTGGCTTGAGTACGTCTTATTCAACCACAGTATCGAGTAACTTTTTTAGGACAGGAAATAAAGGTATAGTCCCATTTTATCTTAAAACATCACTGAGTATTAGTTACATACGTACTAATATATAAATATAATAATTTTGTATGCTTTCAGGTCCGCAACCACATCGTGACATCTATCAACAGAATAATAGTTTAATTGAAACTTTAGAAACCCTACCAGTGAAGAAAGGCACAGGAATCTTACCTATTTCATCAGAACTGAGTAAAACGAAAATCAGAGAACTCAAAGGAAGTGATTTAGCATACTTTGGAATCGAAAAAAATGATAATTCAAAATTTGAAAGTCAAAATAACTTGCAAGAAGAAATCTTTCATTCTGTTAAGTTAGTGCAACAAGTGTCTAATAGTGTTTGCAACAGTGAAGCTGAATCTGATGACGCACCTGAGTATCAAAATATACCGTTAAAGTTAAATTTGTCCAAAACACCTACTCCGAATACACGTTCGAAATATGACAAAGGGATGAGAAAAATAAGCGAACCTAGAGTTTTAAAGCCAATTAGCGAACAAAATATCGATCAGGATGTTCTTGCAGGTTTGAAGAATAAAAGTTTCAAAGGGCCGAACCATTCACTATACACAAGAAATCAAAAAGGTACAGAATCACACAAAATACTTAAAGATAAACAGTGTAGGCAAAAAGATTTGAAGTATAATGGGCAGAGCAATTCTATTTCATCTGGGTAAGTAAAATGTACTTTATTTTAACTGTAGTTTTGTTAAGCATAGTTTTTTTTAAATAAATATATGGGACACTTACACACACGGTCATCCGTCCCCAAAGTAAGTAACTTAATACATGGGTGACAGACAACTGGTAAATATATATTTTTTAAATACATACTTAAATACAAATATACACCTAGGCTCAAAGACCAACAAATTCATTTATAGAAAATGTTGGCCCTCGGCGTTTGGAATCGAACCCGCGAGCCGCAGAGCTAATAAGTAAGTAATAAGTATAACAATAATCTTATTATTTTTTTTCAGGAAATCAGGCAACAATTCATTAAAGCGAGTAAAAAGTAATAAAGAAAATGTGACTTCTAGTTTCCCTCGAGATACTTCTCGTGATAAAAGAACATTGGAATCGCCGTTATATGTTAATATTAATGTGAAAACAAGAAAAGAAAAAGAAAGTCCTTTGGAAGTAACAAATAAAAAAAAAACTGGTATTAAGATGGACCTAAAGACAAAGAAACAAGGTGCGGAATGCAATAATATATCAACAGTTCGAAGAGAAGGCATTCTAAATGAACCTAAAGAAAATACTAGTATCGAAAATAGGGAAAAAAATTTAGAAACGAAAGCAGAAAAACTTCTACTTTTACAGAAAAAAAGTACACCAAAACGAACTGAGAAATTGACTACACCAGATTTTGTCCAAGAAGCACCTCGTAGTGTAAAAATAGATTCTACAAATAAAAATAATTACATTATCAAAAAACAAAGTGATGATTCATTAAAAAAAATAAAAATTCAAAACTCGACAAGACTTATAGACGATCAAAATAAACTTCATATGAAACGAGATACGCTGACAAAAGAAAAAAACGGGATACGAATCACAACAGTGCGCACTAACTCTTATGATACATCGGATGAGAATAAGGTGTCTTCAAAATCACACAGACACATTGCTTCACAGCCTTCCTTAATGTTACATTCGGGTAATGTAGATAAAACATCCGAAAATAAGCTGGACAAGTTATCGAAAACAAAACGTAGTAAATATGTCATAAACTATGATGACAAAAATGGGACAGTTTCTTCTATTTGTAAAATTAAATCAGGGCCTGGTACGTATAAAAGAAAAATGATTCCAAATGAAAATAAAATCCAACAAGAATCTAACACAAAAATAAAAAGTCTAAACAAAATTGCTTTGCGTAAGTAGTCATGTGCATGTTATACTACACATTAAAAGAGCAACAATAAAAGTTATAAATGAAAACATTTCAGTCCAGCTTCCGGACCGAAACTGGGATAGAAACAAAGAAGATTTGTCAAATAGGAAACGGAAGTCAAGCGAACATGTACAAAGATCTTGCCAGCTACTGTAACTTAAACGTAAACTACTTGTCTTTGCGAAGGTGATAAACCGTTATTTTACATTTTGCTAGGTCATAATTTTAAGAGAAAGCACTTTTTGTTAAATAATTAATATTTTATTGATCTCACAAACAATTTTATCAAATAATGTAATATTTTCTGCATTACTTTCATACTAAGTAACATGTATTAATAAATAAAACATATTATATTGTCCTTAAATTATTTTATAATCCTATACAGTTAACAGAGGATCTTTATCACATTCGCTTACTAGGACGTCTGCTTGATTATTAAGTTGATGTTGAAGATGAGATGAAAATCCTTGAAGAAATCCTCTTTCTGAGTCTGAATGATTGGTAAGAATTACAGATATGCCTCTTTGAGTAGCATCTAGAATGTCATGATGAAGCATTTCACCTGAAAATAAAACCAAATCTTGCGATTATTTCGTACAATTTTGAAACATTGATTTTCGCATCAAAAATGTCTTTACTAGATCACCTGTTAAAAAAAGATCAGCGCTGTTGGATTTCTTCAACACGGTTCCTCCAGAACCCGCACAAAGAGCTACTCTTCGAACATTATCACACGATTTTTTGCCCTTTGCAATGGCCAATCGGACATGTTCGAGACCAGTAAGGTTCTTTACATTTGTTACAGCTTGTTGTAGATTAAAGTCTGTATCAATTAGAAGAAACCTAAAAATGTTGCAATTTAAAATATACATAATGAAAGGTAAACACACTAAGGTAACTTCTTTCATTTTTCATAATGTGCAGTGTTCCCTCACGTATTCAATGTAAATAAAATTAAAAAAGGGAAAATATCAAAAATAATATTTAAAAAATGTACATACGGTGGATTAAACTGACAAATTCTAGCAATTTGTTCATACTGAAAATGTAAAATTCGAAAAATATTTACAAGGGTTTTTCTACAACCAATCCTGCATTGTTTTTCTCCTCACCTTCCAGCTCCAGTATTAGGATCTTCACCAGGTATAATCGGAGCACAATTATTAGACGGAAAAGCAGAAGCAAGCCAGTCATTTACTCCACCTTTGACAGAGTCCCAACTTGTGTGAGGGGAATAAAGATATGTTCTTGTTTCAAGTAATAAAGATACAATTCGTTCCTTCCAAGAACTGAAATTTTAAATTATTTATTATGCTGGAAAATTCGCTCTTTATTAGATTTAGATCATCTTTGTTCAATCCTTCTTCAAAAATAGATATGGTTAAAATAAAACATAATATTAGGTCTTTACATATGAAATTGGCGTTTTCTATGGGAGGAACATAAAGTCGTTTTTTTTTAATGAAATATATTTAATTAATCAAAGTATGTACCATTGCTATGTATGCACTTTTGCCATCTCATAGGTAGTTCATTGATCCCCTAACTAAAAAAACCATTCGGGCGGGAATCAATAAAATCTTTGAAGGCGGTTTGGACTGCCCCATCGGAGTTGAATTTTTTCCTTGCAAGTAGTTATCCAAATTGCGAAAAAAATGGTAATCTGTTGGAGCAAGGTCCGGAGAGTACGGTGGATGTCTAAGACATTCTAATTGAAGCTCCTCTGATTTGGTAGCCGTCTGTTGTGCAGTGTGTGGTCTAGCGTTGTCCTGAAGCAGCCGTGGCCTAGAGCGATTGACCATCCTCGGTTGTTTAACAGCTAGCTTTTCCATCATGGTTTGCAGTTGCTGACAATAGATATCTGCCGTAATCGTCTGGCCAGATTTGAGAAAGCTGTAGTGAACGACACCGGCACTAGTCCACCAAACACTTACAAGCAACTTTTTTTTAGTCAATTTTCGCTTAGAGCAGGATTTGGCTGGTTCGCCAGGGTTCAGCCATTGCGATGAGCGCTTCCGATTATCGTAGAGGATCCACTTTTCATCACAGGTAATGATTCGATTTAAAATTCCTTCATTATTGAGCCGGTTGAGTAACGTAACGCAGCAGTCGACGCGCGTTTATCGGTTTGCTTCACTCAATTCATGAGGTACCCACCTTTTAAGCTTTTTCACCTTCCCAATTTGCTTCAAGTGGATTAGAATAGTTTTATCACTAACACCGGAGCCTGCAGCTAACTCGGACGTGGTTTGCGATGGACCCGCTTCCACAATAGCCTTCAATTCTACATTATCAACTTTGGTCTCCGGCCGTCCACGAGGCTTCTTCTGCAGGTCGAAATTTCCAGAACGAAAACGTTGGAACCAAAAACACACTGTGTTTTCTTTTGCGACACCGTCACCACACACATCATTAATCCTTCGAGCCATTTCTGCAGCACTGGTGCCACGGTGGAATTCATACTCGTAAATAACGCGATATTTCATGTTTTCCATTTTGTAAACAGAGTGACACAAAGAAAAAAACAAAAGAAGAAAAAACAAATGAATCAGGGGGTTTGAAACACAAATGCATGAGTAAATAGCTGTATGAATTTGAATTTGGAATTCCTAACCATAAAGGTAATATTTGAGATCAAAGTGGCCAGTACGACAAAACGCCAATTTCATATGTAAGGACCTAATATTTCAATAACAGAAAGTTTTACATTATTTTTTACATTTGCTACAAAGAAATAATGTAGGTTTTATAGACAAAGATGTTAATACCTTGTAGCAACCTACATCTTAAACAACACATCAATATCAACTTTTGGCCATGCTTACCTTTGAACCACAGACTTTAAAGGAGCAAAAATAGGAGGATGATAAGAAATAATCATTTCACAACCCTTTTCCCTTGCTTCTAGTGCAACATCTTCAGTCAAATCATTAGTTAATAATATTTTAGTAATATTCCTGCAAAAAGGCATCTCTAAATATCATGAATCTTAATCAATTTAATTTATATTTAATTAAACATACCTAGATGTATAAGGTTCAACCAACAATCCAGTGTTGTCCCAGGTTTCAGCTAAGTGTTTAGGGGCAAATTTCTCCAATTCTGATATAACATCATTTAATTTAACACCTATTTTCTCACCACTAAACATTTTTGAACCTATTATTGTGTATCCTCTCAAGTTGTTGCTTGTTCGTATAATTTTTTTGCAGAAGTTAACAAACATCAGATTATGTAAAAAGGCTGTAAAATTATAAGATATTAATGTTATTTTTTTATCAATGATATTTATTCTTCCCATTAATTTTGTTAAACAATATAAAAGTTTATCTTTCAATATAAGAATCACCAAAACTTGTTTATTCAATGAATTTATTAAAAGTTTATATAAATATAACAACTCAATTTATAAGCTAACTTATAAGCTAAACCAGTTCAATTCCACTTCATATCATATGGTTATTTCTTTCAGCAATATTATTCATCACTGAATTTCCATATTTTGATTTCCCCATTATCGCTGCAGGATACCAACTCTTGGTTGCCTGATGGATTCCACTGAACACAATTTACATCCTGGGAATGAGCATCAAGTTTTGTATAAATCAGATCAAATACTGGTGCATTAGGGTCAGAATCATCAGCTTCTCTAAACACTCTTATGATGTCATCACCACAAGCAGTAGCTATCAGTCCCGTTTTATGGCACCACGTAATATCATAGATGCATCTTGTGTGGTAACCTGACAAAGTACACACACATTTCCAAATTGAATCTCTGTCAGAAACATCCACCCCCTCCTGATTCTCAGTGCCATATTCTTGCCAAATTTTAACAGTTCTATCATCACTGCAAGTTGCCAATCTTTTCCCAGTTTTATCAAATGTTAAACTCCATACTGTAGATTCATGTGAATGCAATGTATCAATACATATCCAATCACTGTCCAATTGGTCTTCTTTATATATTTTCACCGTATTATCATATGAAGCAGATGCTAAAACATCAGACGATGGATGCCATGCAACCTACAAAGAAGAGATCTTTTAGATTGCTATTATTGGCACCAAAAAATTTAGAAATTTTGAAGTATAATACCAACTTTCTTTACATCTTGATTGTGAGCATTCAGCACTGCTTCACAGACATATTCATCTTCTCCAGCTACTTCCCAAACCCAAACTGATTTGTCTCGGCCACAAGTTGCCAAAAGCTGACCAGAGGGTGACCAAGCTACACTCTTTACCTCATTCTCATGACCTTCCAGTGTAGCATTGCATTCAAATTGACCTGATAAAATATAATGACATTCTTTAGTTATTTGCGGAGTATGTTTAAACTTTTATTTCATATCTTCATTTGGTAATTTTACAAAAATTCTGCTCTGTTTGATTTTGAATACACACCATTTTTTTTATCCCATACTGCTGTAGTTCCATCAAAGCTAGCTGAAGCTAAGAAATTTCCACATGGAGACCAAGAAACTTCCCTAATTGTGCGTTGATGACCATCCACTAACACAGTTTTCATTATCCAATGTTCTCCTTCCTTATTCCATAGTTTGATCATTTTATCTTCACCGCAGGATGCAAATATTTTACCGAGAGGGTGCCATGATACATTCCACACTATACCCTTGTGACCACTCAACGATTCCATTAACTCCAATTTGGCCATATTAGCAGTATCCACTTATCTATAACTATTTTAATATTAACCTATTTTATGAATATAATCATCTAATAAAAGGGCTATAATGAAATAAAAATAATGAATGTATTAAAAAATATATGATATATATTTTAAGTTAAAGTATAGCACTAGAATAAGTGATACTTACTATTAATTATTTAAACCTCTTGTTGTAAGAAATTAATATAAGAAATATATACAATGATAGTTGTCTCAAGTTTTTAATACTATTACAGACTATAAAGTGTAAATATAAAGGATAACTAGTGGTAAGCTAAAAATTCGATCATATAACCTATTTTATATCACCCTCAAGTTAATTTAAAATTAGTACATAATTTGGATGATTATTTTACAATTTTAATAAATGGCATAGACTAGGGATGTAAAAACATCGATTTTTTTTAAATAAATGATTAATTTTTCATCTAAACTAGAAATTTTTTTTAATCGATTACTTTAAAAATCCTTTCTCTTATTCTTATTTTTTTAATTAGATATGCATTGTTGAATGAAACCAATGTACCCAAACTACACATTTTAATCGAATTTCACAAGCAGCGCATCTATTTTTATTTCTTGGTTAAAAAGGCAACTTTTAAAATATAAAACGATTTTTGACAAAAAATCGATTTATTTCAAAGGGAAAATACTCGCTTATTTATTAATGGATTTTTTCTATTCCATGTCATCCCTAACATAGACTAGGGATGTAAAAAATAATCGATTCTATATAACATTAAAAATCGTCTTTTTAAATCGATATTAACTTTCCTCTTTTTCCTTAATTACTCTTTTTTCTTATTTGTTAATAATTAGATATGCCTTGTGGGATGTAACCAATGTAGCCGAACTACACATTTTAATCGAATTTCACAAACAACGCATCATTATTGTTTATTGGTAGTTTTCCACTTTAATTAGCCTTTATTCTTTTTTTACATACAAAATTAATAATTTTTGAAATAGAGAAAACTTTCATATTTTATTATTAATCCGGAACTTTCATTATAAATTGCCAAGATAAGTTTTGTTAGTGAGTAATAAAAACACCCATTATCAATATCTACAATTTCAGTTTTTCTTTTTCTCTTCAGACATTAACTAGACTATGAATATAAATGCCATTTACTAACATCTTTAATAATTTAAAATAGAAATATAGAATAAAAAAAAACATTTACATAATATCACTTTAATATTAAGCCTTGCAAACATTATTTTATATACTACGAACATTGATATAAGGTAAAGTTCTACATATATCTCCTAAGTATTAATTTTTTATCGAATTATAGCAATATTCACTTAGAATCTAGGCTCACAGACAAAATTGCGACGAGGTGACTATATTTTTAACGATTATATATTTAAATTTATATTAACCATCTAATATTATTATGAAACTACAACACAATAAATACGTAGTTAAATTTCCTTAAATTAGTGTAGCTATAGAAGTTATGACAAAAATTATTATGCTGTAATGCGCGTTTGTTAAGAAAATCTATGTATCTAAGTGGTTAGTGGAGGAAGAAGACAAAGTTCACATAGCCTATACATACAGGACCAGTTACACTTATCACAAAACGTCGCCACCGAAAACACACTACACAAGCGCTACACGCATTCACAACGACAATCTCTACAATCGTGTCGCCCCGTAACCGACGCATCAGCAGAAGTCTCTTCGACAAAATCGTAATCGGCATTACGTGTGGTGACTGGTAGTGAATGTATAAGGTATGTGAACGTTGTCTGCTTCTTACACTGAGCATTCGATTATCATTTAGATTAATAAATTCTGTCATAACTTTCTATAGTATGGAATTCCTTAAAGTAACGCCTGCGTCTATAAATTATCGTAGCTATATTTGTACATTTATACAGATTATATTCCTTAATCCTCAGGTTGGAATATTTTTCTTAAACGCTTCAATGTATGTGTTTTCGTCTGGATATTCTACAACTTTCTCATCATTAAGAGCATAAACGAAACCATCGAAGTGAGTGAAATCTCTGGCCAGATGATCCTCCAAATTGTATAAGCGAGTCGGAGTGTATACCAATTTTAGATTTTCTGTAAGTAATAAAAAAATATTATGATGGCTAATATTGTGAAAAAAGCTGCTGGCTAATATCATATATAAGATGGTAATATCTGGGTGACCGAGCCTTGCTCGGTAATTTTTTACAAAAAAAAAATATAATAGGTGGGGCTCGATCCTAGGTATTTTCATTTCTCGCGACCACCCGTTCTCCGAATACAGTTAATGGCAAAAAGTCAATTCAAAATATATTTTAATGCCCAAAAACAGGAATAAAATGATTTTTTTAAAATAAAATCTATATAGATCAATTTTTCTCGCCCAAAACCTTCTACATGCTGAATTTCAGGAAAATCGTTGAAGCGCCACTACCTCTGTATATACATAGATAGGCTAATCAAAAATCGGTCTTACATGTCCTAATCTCTATACTCACCCTGAGCTACATATCTTTCCGATTGATCTGCTGCTATTACGGTATAGAATGGCTGGTCTGTTCCAAATTGCAGCTCTTCGTCATTCTGTTCGCTAAGATCGGAGCAAACCACATCCCACCCAACAATCACACACATGTAATTGTATAATTTATGATAGCAAATCATGCCCACTGCATACATTACTGACTGATCATGTTTTTTAATCACAACCTAGGTTATGTAAAAAGATTATAGATTAATACAAGGATACTATACGAAAAAATGATAACAATAAAATAATAAAACTAAAAAATATTCTCATGTACCCACTCCCACACACGAAACATTCCCTCCTGTTATACACACTCACGCGCACGCACACACACACACACACACACACACACACACACACACACACACACACACACACACACACACACACACACACACCCACACACACACGCACACGTACACTCGTACTCACACACGAACACACACACGGTACCACTCTGTATAATCTATTACCCCTCTACATAATTTCTTTGTCTTCATATATTAAGCCATCGTTGTTTCGTGAAAACGATTCGCTAGGTTATGCTTCAGGTATTTTCTCCGTTTAAAAATTATATCGAATAAGGGTTAGAATAGAAGAATAATTTTGGCAATATAACATTTCCATGATTTAAAGGTGAGTAAAGGTCGAAAGTAGATTCAGTGAAAATATAGTTTCATTTTTAATTTTCGTATCGTATCATAAACCTTACTTTATTTTTACCATTTATATGTTCACTAATACAAAACCCAAAAAGACGTTCGAAATTAAAATTTTATCTCCACGTAAAGTTTATCTTTTTCCTTTTAATTATAAAGATAAACTCTCTCTTGACGCAGTAACCTTCGCATGTTTAATTCCGCCGAGTTTCAGTGGAAGCTTATTTATAAATTAGGATTCAAAAGTACTTTAAACGGTCTATTTGAATAAAGAATATTATGAATTTGAAAAAAAACTTACCTCGCGGTTACCAACTACGGGCGAAAAATTTAATCGAGACAACAGCAACATTATTTTCATGTGTCCATTATGCAGCTGAAATTTTTTTAAATATTAAATATTAATCAATCAATTATGAATATTAACTTTTTGTAATACATAGTAATATATTAAACTATAAATAAAGTAATATATTGAAATAAAAATATAGTAAAATACATATTTAGTAAGTAAGTAACGGCCTGTTACTATCCCACTGCTGGGCATAGGCCTCCTCTCTCCATTTTTGGAGAGAAGGGTTGGAGCTAAGACCTACCACGCTGCTCCAATGCGGATTGGTAGGTTACACATATCTCTAGGGTTCTCTAGAGATATGCAGGTTTCCTCACGATGTTTTCCTTCACCGAAAAGCGTGTGATAAATTGTAATTATCAATTAGACACATAAGTTTTAATAGAAAAACTCATTGGTGTCTGCCCCGGTTCGAACCCATGATCGTCTCTAGAGATTCACACGGTCGCACCGCTAGGCCATCACAGCTTTTAAATACATATTTACTTGAACGATAATTGCTTACAACTGATTTCTTTAATTTGCAATAATCATTTTCTTTTATAAAATTAATATTAGTTAATCTAACTGTGATAGCCCAGTGGGAAGACCGTGCGACTCTTTCAAGGGTCACGAGTTCAACCCCACGCAGACGCCAATGAGTTTTTCTGTCAAAACTGTGTCTTATTGGTGTTTTCAATTTATCGCACGCTTTTCGGTGAAGAAAAACATCGTGAGGAAACGCATATAGCTCCATCCGAAGAATACAGTTACATGTCCCATGTATAATAAGCATAGGAAATGTGACTTTACTCTTCAGATGGGGCGATATCTCTTGAGAATTCTGGGAATATGTGTGACGTGTGTGATCTTAACTCCAAAAAGAGGAGGCCTATGCCCAGCAGTAAGATAATAAGAGGCCTTAACCTTTTTTACTTTAAGGTAATTTTAATGGAATAATAATAAAGTAATACTCAGATAGTATCATTAATACTATCATTTTCATCAAATGCGATGATGTAAAATGTTATAAATGTAATTTTTTTTTAATATTGTGCAAAAAAATAAAGTTTTATTACTTACATAGTGCAAGTTTAGAGTAGTCTTAAGCGCGGGGGATTTAGAATGACTTATTAAATTAACAAAGTAGTTTTTATAAGGACTGTCCGTCGTGTAGCTTGTGCCAATAAAATCCCAAAGATGAGCAGCATTGACAGTTTTGCTGAAAAGACGTCATATTATAATTATAGAACTAAAATTTAATCTAGTGAATATCACACTGTGAGATAAAGGTAACTCATAATACAACGATAATATATCGACTTTACTTACCACACTATTACTAATTAAGTTAGTATACTATATTTTCCTGTAATTATCCTATCGCTTCTAAAGTAAAGTAAGTTGTCTAAACAAGTAACTATAACTCTAAGACTAACTTAGCGGGTTTTAAAGTTTTTTTTGACGAAGACTGACGCCGCTACCGTCTTGTCTCCTCCGCCCCAGCCACACACACAATTCGCGCTCAGCGAGCAGTACGCACTACGCAGTTCCCGCCGCGATAACGTCGTGTAAAGAGCTCATGAATAAAGCTGCCTGTTTACTGGAGTCGAGCGAAGGAGTGATGCGGAGCAGAGTTGCATAGTGTATCTGTTCACCGGTGCGGTGAACAGATACACTATGCAACTCTGAACTGCACTATGCAATTCAAGAAAGTAATGCGAAGCGGAGTTACAGAGTGTGTTTTTCAATATGTGGAACTAGGCAGCGAGCGCACCACGAGTCACTATGAGCTCTTGATGGCGGGCGATTGCCTAAATGCGTACTCTCTGGTCCGCACCCAAACTCACTTCCCTGCTCCGTTTCCCTGTTCCGTTTCTCAGCACAGCTTCCCGGTTTTGTATGCATTTTAAACTTTTCGCTCGTCTCACTGACTACTGAAGAGAACCGGAGATTTACTGCAATCCTATTGTTAATATTTTTACGTTTCTCCGCTTTGCAGCTTTAGTTCTCTTCGATGGACAGGCAGCCTAAGTGCCCCGGATGAGTTCGAAACTAGTCGGGCTCACCGGATAGAATAAGATTTGAATAAAGCCGATTTCTATACATCAACTGAGTATACATGTTTTGAAATAATTCACTTGTGTTCATTTTGTGTTCAGTGGTTTAAATAACAAAACTATTTACGATAATTTTAATCTCTAAATAAAAAATGTAGCTGCTTGTAATTAAACAAACGAAATATATTTAATGTGATAAAATTAACATTTCATGTGTCAAGCTATCAAGAATATTTAACTGTGATAATGTTAACAAACAGTTGATTGTTATGACATTAGTTGGTTGCTGAAAATTGTCTCACCGCTGGGCTATCACAGCTGTGACAGAAACTTATCTCCAATTTAATCTTCAATAATGTAATTGATTTCATTCTTAGTTGTTAAACTTCTACTATGCATTAAAATTTATTTTTTTGCGCCTACCTGTTTTTCATGTGGCCTTTCGCTTTCATATATGAAGAATAAATGTACTGTAGCAATCCATCGGGGCAATACTCTTGGCTGGTCGGGGAGCCATGTGCGTATGGACAACTCATTTTAGGTCTCATTTCGCCATTAATAAGATTCATTACATATGACCGGCTTTGAGATTCCTGATCGCTTTTCCACTCCAAGAACAGGTGGTTAGGAAACGCTATCAGTTCACAGTTCACGTCAAATCTATTGGCTACAGTATGATAAAGTACTGCATTAGAGATAATATTTCCAGTTTTGTCATCTATGACCTGTAAAAACTATAAATTATACCTCAAATTTTCATTAGGTTTATTATTTTTAGAATTCACTGCATCGTACATGAGACCAGCACAAAAATACTTTTCCCTGATTTCGCAATTAAATTATTAAACATGTACGAATGTAATGAATTTCTTTCTATAATCGCAAAGCGATCTCAATATAGATTCTATGATGATGTCCGTTACGACGCGAAACAATTGTTGAGAATGTGTAGCAGTGAATGTATCGTGTGTCAGATATGAAAACGGACAGTGCACTCTAGACCAGTGATGAGCAAAGTACGGCCCGCGGAACTATTAAATCCGGCCCGCCGGGATTCTATTGATATAGATAGTATATGGCCCTATATAATTTCTGAATAATTCTGGCCCTCACCTTTGCCTTCACCTTTGACCGCCCCCGTCAAAAAAGTGTGCCCACCGCTACTCTAGACGTAACATTTACATATGAGGGATGTGACTTGAAGTAAAAAAATCGATTTTCCTTCCTTCAAAATATAACGACTTCTTCTAAAGAAGAAAAAGAATATTTTCTCCATAAAGTAAGTCCTAATTTTTGAATGGAGTAAACATTACGGTCTTAACGTAAATCCTGCAAAATCCCAGGCTATTGTAATTGGTAGTTCTAGCATGATCAGGAAAGTTGACTACTTAAACCTTTCACCTGTAGTATATAACGGTGCTATAATACCTTATTGCAAAACAGTTAAAAACCTTGGTGTGTATCTTGATGAGACTTTATCATGGGGTCAACATATTAAGGAAATGGGCCGTAAAGTATTTGCAGCTCTGAGCTCATTGCGACGGTTGCGGTACTTTCTTCCAATCCCTACCAAAATTATGTTAGCACATTCGCTCCTTCTGTCTATTCTCGATTATGCCGATGCAAGCTATCTCAATCTCACTGAAGACCAACTTAATAAGCTTGAGCGACTCCAAAATCATGCAATTCGATTCATATTTGGCGTACGCAAATATGATCACATATCACAGTTTCGACATCAGCTCAAGTGGCTCCCTATAAGATTTCGCCGGAATCTCCATTTACTTTCTATTCTGTACTGTGTACTATTTCATAAAAACACTCCCAACTATTTAAAAGAAAAATTTGAATTTTTCAGCATGCGTACTAAATCTGTCCGCTCTGCATATAAACTTACCCTAAGAATGCCTAGACATAATACAATTTTTTTTACTAAATCGTTCGCTGTACAGGCAGTTAAATTATGGAATGCATTACCGTTAAATATTAAAGAATCCAAATCATTAGACATATTTAAAAAATCTGTAAAACAATACTACTTGACAAATAATAATTAATGTATGTACTTAAATCATTGTTATGTATTTATTATATAATATGTATTAGTTTATAGATAGCATATATATTACTTTTAGATATTGTTATCATGTGTAAATCTTTGTCTTTGTATTCGTATGTATTATTAGTATGTATTTAACTATAGAATAGTGCACCACCCACACCGTTGTTACAGTTCTCCTTAACCCATGGGTCGCCTGGAAGAGATCGCTACTAAGCGATAAGGCCGCCTTTTGTACGTTATAATTTATGTTTTCTGTTTTTATTGCTGTTTTTCTCTTGTGGTGTACAATAAAGTGTATAAATAAATAAAATAAATAATTCTATAAATGTAATAGACATAAGTTCATACAATGACTTTTACAAAAACGCACTTGTCTTTTACACCGAAATAAATTACAAAAATTGGTAGTGGCATAAGGTATTTTAGTAGGAAAGATTTTTAAATAGTAGTAAGACCACGCCGCATCTTGTTGTGTTGCGTTCCCTCTTCCTGTAAAGTAATTTCGGAGTCTATCTCGAACACATGGACAGACAGACGGATTATGTGGTGAACTTTGTTTTATGATATTGAAGGGTTGGAAGTAAATTATAAATATCTGCTGCTATCTTTAAGTTCAGAAAATTATGGTATTTTAAAAACAATCAGTTGCTTTTTAAAAGGACAAAATATATAGGCTAATAGCTAATAATAATAATCTATATGACAATGTTGATCATATCAAGACCGCCATTTTGTATTTGCACTTTGCGGGCGAAATGATTGTTGAGATTGTAGTAGAGAATGTTTCTAGTGCTAGTGTAAATTGGTAGAAAAGTGGAAATGTTTTTTTACGAATCCTGCGTGTATCAAGTATGACTATAGATTGTAAACTATACATTTCGCATTACAAATATTTTATGCAACAATAAGCCATAGAGTTATTAAACTTAGAGTAGGGGAGGCCCGTAAGTGACAATAATACAATAAATAAGAATAAAGAGAGAAAAATAAACTCGTATATCTTATCTTTATATCTTTGTCTAATCAAATATAAAAAAAGAGACAGATAGATCACCCTTATTTCTTTTCTCTTTATTGTAATGTGTCAAATTTTAGGCTAGCTTCCCCAAGTTGAATCATTCTGTTTTTGAAACACACGATCTATAATAATTAGATTCTAATTATGTTGACTTGAAAGTAAGCAGAAACGCTGACAGAAAATGAAAATATATATTGTATATGCAAAAAAAATATGTCGTACTACCTTATGTACTATTTAAGTATTACACGATGTGTTCAACTCATTTTTGTAAATAAGGTTACTTTACAAATAAATGTACGCACCTTGACTAAATTAAGAGTCTTTGTACTTGGTGTCTCATACACTCTATTGTTATTATAAAGTATATACGATATCGTGTTTAATATTTCAGTGTCAGTATATTTATGACCATTTGGTGGGGGAGTATGATGCTCTTTCAGAAATGATTTTTGTAAAGATTCCTTAACTTGCTTGACCACCCACTGAATCTGTAGATTAAAATAGAAATAACAAATAATAATACTGGAGATGATAAATACAACATTTTTTAATTAAGGGACATATTATTTGATTATGTAAAAATAACAAAATAAAAAAAATATTTAAACAAAAACTATAACACAGATACCGAATGTCCACTAAGTCCTTGTTTAATTATCGTGCCAAAGATTTAAGACACGTTCGTTTTTCGTAATTTTTAGTTGTGCAATTTACTAAAGAAGTCCTGAAACTTATTAAAATAATCTGCTCCACAAGCCAGATACATTATAATACCAACCATGGCTCTAGAATAGTTAACACTTAAAAAACCCATAGGATTGTAAAGGTTAAGCTCAAATTATAAGCAACCAACGGAATTTCAAGTCTAGAAGCAAGTTATGAAGAGAGTAAGAATAGCATAAATTTAGCCAATGGAATTGGGAAGACTGCACCACAGATGGCATGATTAAATGTACTGTATAAGCTCATGTCACGATTGCAGTTTATAGATGGTTATTTTACTCACAGTTTTGATACTATTCTATCTAGTAATCATTAATAAATAGTTTCGAACCTCATTTATTGTGCATTGGCATCTCAAAATTGATAACTATGATGATGATAAACATGACAAAGTTACCCTATGTGGCTAATCACAATACTTTGAATTATTTAACTTCAGAACTTTCCAATAACTCTATTCTAATATTTCATGGCTACAAATTGAAATAAATGTTTGCCTTTATCTTTTACCTTTTGTTCGATATCTTCATCATTATAAATTTTCGTAACATCGATCCACTGTAAAAAGAAACTAATAACAAACACTGGTGTCAACTCCTGTCTTAAATGCTTTTGAAACCACTTCATAGCCAGGAATGTATGTATCAAATAACGCAAAACGATTTTGGCATAATGTACAACAGTCAAAGTGTACAGAGGCCTGAGGACAATATTAATATTATAAATAAATTGTAAATAACGTATTTATTAACTAAAGTTTGCAATAAATACTTGGATCAACCTGATGCATTCAAATAATAAATGTTAGGAAATACTAGTTTTTTTTAAAATTCACCATACTCTGCCATTAGGACTACCAGTTTTTACAGCATCCAGAACGGCAAGTGCAGAAACATCGTCAATGGTGTGAAATATCAACTGCATCTATGAATCTATCGATAGAGGCTTTCGCAACAATCACCATATTCAGCAGGAATTCCGGTAATAGTAACAAACAATACACTACACATGATTATGCAAATTTTATTATCAACATTGATGTTGGAATTTTTTAAATAAAATGGTTAAATGATTTTAGGCCATAACTCTAGTGACCAGGGATTCCTTGGATTGTCTTCTTAAATTACAGTGCAGTGTCATGGTATTGAAAGCCAAAATGTAAGATAAGCAAATGAAGACATTGCCTGGATAATATTCCCTTAGGGCAATATAAATTTGAAGGTACTTCAGCAATATTAATAATGTACAAGAATTTATAGTAGTTTAACTTATATTAAAATTAAATGTACAAAAATTGTTTAAAGTAAATTTAATACTTACTTATTACATTGGTTTTTGGCAAATAATGTTTTCCCTTCTTTAACTATTTCTTGAAGTACATGAATCGTATAATAATAATTAAAATTACTATTTGTTACAGTAAAAAAGAAAAATTCAGTGTCACTTATAGCAATTGGTTTGAGTTTCCTGAAAATTAATTAGTTTGGTCTTGCCATTTTTGTTAATAAAAGAAATTTCAACTAGTGCAGTTAATCCTACCTACTACATGGTCTCTTATAAATATATATCTATAAATATAAATAAATGAATATGGTAAAGCTTGCTGTTCTGAAAATATAGCATTGTGGAAATGTGTGTAGTCCCTTAACCGTACTTGAACCAGAGGTGTGTATACGTCAATGTATCCCATGGCATGAACTGGCATTTGAAACTGTTATGAACAAAGACTGTTTAGTTATAAGAATTTTCTGCAAAACTGTATAACTGCATAGGGGAAAATTTACAACAATCTAGTAACAGGAAGCAAAATTTGATTATAGGTTTTTTAAGAAGGGAAAATATACAACAACATTAAAAAGAGCAAAAAGTTCTGAAAGTGAATGTAGTGTCTTTCCACTAAAAAAATGTTCTTAGTTGCCTACACTGAGCAGTGACGATTAAGAAAATGATGATGAAATGCTTCCCCATTTGTACTAGCTCAGGGTCCACCCAATATGGCTTTTTCTGGGATCAAGATATGATCTCTTATCTACCATATTATAGGAGAGTTAATGTATTACTATTTTGGAAAGTTTAAGTCAAGTTAGCTGTCATTTAAGTTTAATATTATAGAAAATTTAACAATTCATCTATACTAATATTATAAAGAGGCAAAATTTGTATGTATGTTTGTAATATTTTCAGACAAAAACTACTGGACTGATTTCAAAAATTCTTTGGAAAGCTGCATTTTTACTGAGCAACATAGGCTATAGTACATTTTCAAAAACTATTTACTTTTTGTGATCAGCATACCTATATGAATCAAGAATTGTTACTGATATAATTGTAAACTACTGATATAAAAGTAACAAATATCTCAACTGTAAAGAGCCTTTTCTTCTCTCTTTTTTTTCTTTTAATCTATCTTTTCATTAAAGTGACTCAAATTGTCAAAATTGAAAACAGCTCAAGATAATATATGGAAAATAAATAATGATATTAAAATAGTACAAAAGTAATAATATTTTTATTTTGCTTTACTCCCCGATTAAGTGTGATCTTAATCTTGGATTATAGCAAAATCGGTTATTTATTACTTTTGTATTATAGATCTTCACAATTATTTAAATAGTACTCTAATTTGTTCAGAAGCACATAAATAAATAGCAGTAAAGATCAGATTAGTTTAACTGTTCTAAGCGAAGTACAAAACAACTTCAAAAAGATTATACTATGTTTTACCAATAATATTTAGCTGGCATAGCCAGTAATTCACTGCAAATGGCTTGCTTCAATTTATAAAAATTGATCATCTCTTTAAGCCAATCAGCCCCATGTTCATTTACAAGTTTAACCACATTAATTGGCATTCTACAACAAAAAAGTTATGGTTAAAATGGTTAATGGTGAATATGAGATATTATGATTTTTTTATACACAAATATAAACTGATAGGGCTATATTTAAAAATATATTTTTATATTAATCTTTTTCTTTTGAAATTTTTATAAATTAAATTTAAACATTTAAAAAAAATTATTTTGAATATAAATGCGTAATTACGTGTAATGCTACTCACATTTCGGTATATTTCCTTTTCCATAGATAATCATTGTTAAATACGATTTCATTGAATTGTTTGCATGTCGAAGCAAAATTGATAATGTCTCGAGGTTCAGTATCTACTAATATTGATGTAATTAATTCATTCGGCAATTTAAATATAGATGTAGATTTATCATCTTTCGCCATTGTAAGAATTTATAAACGCAAGTTATTTTTCAATTGACTTCTTTCGATGCTCACTTGACAACCGAAAACCGTATATATTTTGTGTATTTATGCCGAAAACCTATTCCTAAAACCCTTGTCGATTGCCGAATGCCGAAAACTATGCCGAAAACCATACCGAAAACCACAGATGACAGATTAGTCTGAAAAATTAAAACCGTGCAGTTAAGGACTTGAAAAATTATAGTTTTTTTTTACTAATCGATTATTTTCTTAATATAATATAATTAATAATCGATTTTCTAAACATTATAAACTGATTTAATAAGAAACGGATATATAATTTTTTATATTTAGTCTCCTTATTTTTTGTTTTTAATATAAGATATGCGTTGTTGGATGAAACCATTAAGCAATACAAATAAATAATTACAATAAACACTAATTAAATAAGAATTCATACATACATCGTATGACTTCATTTTTGATTTGATTGTAATTTTATTGTATGAATAAAGAATAACATATACGAAATCTATTAAACTGTATAGTTTGGCTATATTGGTTTCATCAAAAATGCATATCTTTTTTTAAAAAATAAGAAAGAGAGTAAAAAGAATAAGAAAAGCGGTAAATTAATATAAGCGATTTTAAAAATTGATTTATGATTAAAAAATAGATTATTAATATCAATTATAATAAGAAAATAATGTACATAACATATGTACTACGATTTTAGTGGGACCTCCAATTTCTCCCCGATCGGTTTGGATGGGAAAATTTTGCTAGTGTTCTCTGATTTTCGGTGCCTTGGTTCGCTTTTCGGTGAATTAGAATGAGATGTGGGTAAAAGAATAAATGCATGAAATGAATGGCAGGTCTCAGGCAATGCCACTTAAAGTTAAGGGAAAAATTTATAAGCGGTCTTAACACCTATCGTATTGTATGGATCAGAATGTTGGGCAATGAAAAATACGGATGAAAGAAGAGTACATGCAAATGAGATGAGAATGTTAAGGTGGATGTGTGGTGTGACAAAACTGGATAAAATACGAAACGAGTATATAACGGGACGTCCGAAAGCACCCATTATAGAAAAGACGAGAAGTGCAAGATTGCGATGGTATGGATATGTAAATTTGAAGGTGGATGGATATGTGCCTAGAGGGAAGCCTAAAAAGAGATGGTTGGATTGTGTGAAATATGACATCCATATAAAAGGAGTGGCGCCAGAGTTGACGAATGATAGGACAGAATGGAAGAGAAAAACATGTTGTGCCGACCCCACATAGAATGGGATAAGGACAGGAAGATATATATTTTATTTTTTGATATCCCTAGTAAGTAGTCTATGGTGGCCAATGGTCATAAACAAGAAAGTATCTAACATTTGACAGTTCCCAAAACTTTAGTAATTTAAATCCTATATCAGGGCGGAATTACTATATACAGGCGCCAACACATGCTATCTCGCATCCCTCTTGCACATGTATGTATTTATGAATGAATCGTATGAAAATAGTCTCCAGCTGCATCTCGCTCTACTCCTACATACATATTTTTATACACTGTCCATTATATTAACCATCTTTTGACAGATTGACGATTTACATATTTAGTGATGTCCTAAAGATTCTCGTATGCGATACCATTCCGATTATAGTACCTACTATCATTAATCGAATTACGTACCTAAGTAATTCGATTAATGATAACCTACGTAAACTAATAACAGATATAGAAATCAACATTTTGATTTAATATTGCCTTAGTTTTTTGAAAATAAATGTTAATCCGTGTGTATTTATTATAATCATAAAAAATATATTATACATCAACTGGCAACATCAACAGACCTTCCGCTCGGCCACCATTTTGACGTGATCTGTCACTCTCAACGAAACGCCCGTGATAGTCACACGCATTTACGTTCGCTGAGTGTTCTCTCGCATCTGTTACACCTTGAGTTAAGTAGCTTTATTCCTCGGAAAAACTTTTGTGAAACTTATATTAATTGATCGTGAAAATGCCGAAAGGACGTGTGTTGAAAGCACAATCGAGACAGTTAGTGTTAAAACTTCATGAGTATTTTGAGCAAGAAAATCAAAATGGCGGACCTCTTATACCTATCACGCAAGTCCGAAACCGTGTTGCAGCCGCGTTGGGGATCAGTCTATCAACTGTGACTAAAATCACTACTGATGCCTACGGCAGGAGCGGCTTGGAGCAAAACAAACCATCTACACCAAAAAGAAAGCGCCGGGCTCATAAGGTGACAGCTGTTGATGACTTTGACGCTGACGCTATTCGTCGTCATGTATATGATTACTACTTGAGAAAAGAAATTCCAACTTTGAGAAAACTTATTGTTTCTTTGAAAAGAAGTGGTCTATTTCATGGTGAAAAATCTTCTTTGGTCAAAGTTTTGAACACAATTGGCTTTTCATATAAAAAGTTAAATAAAAGAAAATTATTAATGGAACGCACAGATATAGCTATAGCACGTTGTGATTTTTTAAGAGAGGCAAAGAAAATACAAGATTGGGCAAATATTGTTTTCACGGATGAAACATGGCTCAACGCTAACCACACACTATCTCGTTTCTGGACTGATGATACTGCTGATTCCACTTCCTCAGTACCAATGGGAAAAGGTGAGCGCCTAATCATTTGCCATGCAGGTACAGCAAAAGGATTTGTACAAGACGCACTATTGGCATTTAAATCGAAGAAATCAAATGACTACCACGAAGAGATGAATGCAAATGTGTATGAAGAGTGGTTCAAAAAAATGCTCATTTCATTGGAAGAACCATCAATAATTTTTATTGATAATGCGCCCTACCACTCCCGTCAAATTGACAAAATGCCAACACAGGCTAATAAAAAGCATGAAATAATTAATTGGCTTCGGGACAATAGAGAAAATGTGGACGACTCAATGTTAAAAGTTGAATTAATAAAAATATTAAAAACCAAAAAGAGAGCAAAACGCTATGTAATCAATGAAATGGCAGCAGAATATGGCCATACTGTTCTTCGGATTCCTCCATACCACTGCCAGTACAACGCAATAGAACTTATATGGGCACAAGTAAAAGGGCATGCTGCGAGATGCAATACAAGCCCCCCATTCACAGCGAATAAAATGTTGCAATTGCTAAAAAATGCTTGCACCCACGTAACGGCCGAGAAGTGGGCAAGTGTGGTGGAAAGAACTAAATGAGTAATATTCTCTGATTGGGAACGTGATATTGCGTTTGATAATATATTATCTACACAAGAGCTAATAATAACTGCTACTGAAGACTCCTCATCGGAGGAGTCTAGTGTTGATTATCATTCCGACGACTCGTGCTAATAAAATAAATTAAAATATCCTGATTGTTTTATTTGTATTCATGTATTAACTAAGAAGAAAGTAAAACTTTATATAATGTTATTAAATGTCTTTTAATACTCGTAACATCGATTTCTACCGATTATTTTTAATCTGTGGCATAATCGTAGTAACCATTATGTGTGACATCACTAAGTGGGCGGTACCCATCCATAAAGTACAAATATTATTTGTATGATATTTGTACGTAAGCAATACAAAACTTAATGAGCGTGAGCTGTCAAAAGACTGATAATATGATGGACGCAGTATACGCACTCAATATCATTTTGACTGTCTATCATATGACAAGACAACAAGTTGATTTTATTATAATGGGCGGTGTATTAGATTTTTAAATTTCCCGTTGTAAACTTCTAGTACTTTAATTTTTACTAAAATGTATAATTTTGTTTTAATTTAGTTAGCAAAATTCTTGAAACAAATATTACTAGAAGCAAATTAAATGTATAAAGTCTTATTTCACCAGTAGCTGTTGAGATATTTCTTAAAATGAGAAATATAACAACGAAGAAACGTGCAGTCATAAAACAATAAGAAGAGGATTTACTTAATCATTATATAAATGTAAGTGTTGAGTTTTAATGAATTTTGTGCATCTCAATAATAGTAAGAGCTTTCTTAAAATTTACATTCTCACATTCTAAATATAATAATCTAACCTTGCATGGATAACCTAAAACCTTTAACATGCAGTATAATTTTTATTTCCTATTTGACTCAGTTATCGTTATATAAAAATTATGATATGTACCTTAATTTCGATTGATGAATTAGCTATATTCATTATTATATTAAGGATATGTCTTGCGATTTTATATAGCTTCTAGTGTCTTGTAGTGCAATAAACGATTAATAATGTAACATTAAAGTTAAAGTTTATTAGAAGTTGTTCTAATTGATCATAAGTGTGTATCTATCTTAGTTATGAATAATTTGGACATAACTTAAATGGTCTACTTAATATTTTTTTTTAGAAGTATTTTCAATTGAAGTTGTATACTTCATTGTATTATATTAGAACTTTAAAAATGATTGTCAAGTTTTTTATAATGAGACTCGGATGAAAAGGGAGTAAATAGCAAAAGAGAGCAAGTTTATTCTGTATAAAGCAATATAGGGTATATTGCTTTATGTAACACTATGGTTGATTTTAATTAAAAAGCAAAAACAAAATTTAAATTTACGATTGATCAAATTATTGATTGATTGCAGATTCAAGAATCCTCAGATCCAAGATTAAGAGTAATTTTTTATTTTAATATGATTGTCACATGATGTTATTTATAGTTATGATATGAGATATCTTTACATTTACAGTGCTAATAAAAGATATAATAGTATGTGTAATGAATGAAAGAATAACAGCAATATTAAAAGACTGTTCTATAAAACTGAAAGTAAATATTTATGTAATTTATAAATCACTTAGAATGTGCAACTGTTATCTAACAGAAATTAAATAACAAACAATATTTCTCCTTCATTCTTATGGAATAATAAAAAGCAATTTTTCTAAAAGTGAACCCCATTTACTCTTTCTTAACAAATCAATGGCGGGACGTACTCGACCGCTTCATCACCTAGTGGTGACATGTCTCTCCCAGCTACACAGTACAGACCCTGCATCACAGTTTTCGACCTCTGTAATTTGAGAAATTGCATTTTAGGTAACTAATACTCAAGTGAAGTCTGAATTTATGAAGCTAAGTTAGATTCCCGTAATTTCAGCCACAGATGTAAGCGTGCACTCAAACATCAATAGCCAAAAGAGACTGGGAAAAGAATTAAGGTTTTACATGTATTGCAGGTGCCAAATACCGGCCCTTTGCCAACCGCAACACATTACCATTAAAAAAAAATGTAAAAGTTAATGACGTACGAATTACCAAAACTGCGCAATTTCAGAAATCAGTACGACACCTTTATAATGGCTAGCCCGTTAATAAAACGTCTAACAAAGTAGCGCGCTTTTGAAGCCAATGTTCGACGATACAGATCGTCGAACATTACCAACAAAACGCCTACACAGTATGGGAAGAAAGAACACTGCAGTGTCAACCTCAACCATTACTGTTAAATGAGAAGAAAAAGCCCTGCAGCTTTTACAGGAGGGAGTCCGACAGCTGGCCTCGTGACTCCACGAGCTTGGTCTGGCCTCGCTGCCGCCAATGGAGACGTGCCGCCGCCCCTCACTCCAGGCCGGCCGGTCCGGCTATGCCGCAGCTGCTGTCGCTCCGCCGTCGCCTCGAGCGCTCGAACAGCGCCAGGCCGAACAGTAGCGCCAACCACCAGGAACAGGACCGAAGACGTCGTACGCATCTTCCGACCTCTGTAATTTGAGAAAATGCATTTGAGGTAACTAATACTCAAGTGAAGCCTGAATTTATGAAGCTAAGTTAGATTCCCGTAATTTCAGCCACAGATGTAAGCGTGCACTCAAACATCAGTAGCCAAAAGCGATTGGGAAAAGAATTAAGGTTTTACATGTATTGCAGGTGCCAAATACCGGCTCTTTGCCAACCGCAACACATTACCATTACAAAAAAAATTTAAAAGTTAATGACTTACAAATTACCAAAACTGCGCAATTTCAGAAATCAGTACGACACCTTTATAATGGCCAGCCCGTTAATAAAACGTCTAACAAAGTAGCGCGCTTTTGAAGCTAATGTTCGACGATACAGAAAACGAACATTACCAACGAAACTTCTACACAGTATGGGAAGAAAGAACACTGCAGTGTCCACCTCAAGCATACTGTTAAATGAGAAGAAAAAGCCCTGCAGCTTTTACAAGAGGGCAGTCAGACGCTGCTAGTGCGACGCGGGAGTCCGACAGCTGGCCTCGTGACTCCACGAGCTAAGCTGGTTTGGCCTCGCTGCCGCCAATAGAGACGTGCCGCCGCCCCTCACCCCAGGCCGGCCCGTCCGGCTATGCCGCAGCTGCTGTCGCTCCGCCGTCGCCTCGAGCGCTCGAACAGCGCCAGGCCAAACAGTAGCGTCAACCACCAGGAACAGGACCGAAGACGTCGTACGCATCTTTCGACCTCTGTAATTTGAGAAAATGCATTTGAGGTAACTAATACTCAAGTGAAGTCTGAATTTATGAAGCTAAGTTAGATTCCCGTAATTTCAGCCACAGATGTAAGCGTGCACTCAAACATCAGTAGCCAAAAGCGACTGGGAAAAGAATTAAGGTTTTACATGTATTGCCGGTGCCAAATACCGGCTCTTTGCCAACCGCACCACATAACCATTACAAAAAAAAATTTAAAAAGTTAATGACGTACAAATTACCAAAACTGCCCAATTTCAGAAATCAGTACGACACCTTTATAATGGCTAGCCCGTTAATAAAACGTCTTACAAAGTAGCGCGCCTTTGAAGCTAATGTTCGACGATACAGAAAACGAACATTACCAACAAAACGCCTAAACAGTATGGGGAGAAAAAACACTGCAGTGTCCATTTCAACCATACTGTTAAATGAGAAGAAAGAGCCCTGCAGCTTTTACAGGAGGGCAGTCACATGCTGCTAGTCATTAAATATTTAAGATTACTATGTTTATATTTACCTAAGTTATGATTAAAACACAGTAATTATGCAAAAGTAATAATAAAATTATTTTGCTATAATCGGCGATGAAGTAAAATAGAAAATATATATAATGCTTAATGTACAGTGGACAATCGGTTGTCACACCTGATACATGCAGGATTCGTAGAAAACACATGCACAAACCTCCACCATACACAAACACTATATATATTCACTATCACAAACTCAACAACTCGAATGTTTGAATTTCAACAAACATTCTCGGATAAAATGTGAGTAGTTATCCAAAACTTAATAACAAATAAACTATACTTTTGCACTATTTAAAACGAAGAAAATTGAAACGTACTGACTTACCAGAAACGTTCGTTATACGTAATTTATAACTGTAATCACTTTTTACTTACGCAAAAATATACTAACCAACAAATGATTTTTAATTAAAATTAGACAATACCATAAACTTCTTGTTAACGCACACTAATTATAGCATAGCTTCTGAGGTAGAGCGCTGACTCTACCACAACAATTGGGTTGTGCAATAGTTTCAGAGAACACGTCGAATTCAAGAGAATGAATGCCGGGGACGGTGGGAAACGGCTTGCGGCATTCTGTTACTAACATCGAGTTAGTTTAGACATTCTTATTAATTTTAATTTTTATATTTTAATATATTTTAATTTTGTATTTTTTATAATAATAAATCTTCTTAAGTATATTTTGGTTTTTTTTGGGTCCTTCGGCTGTGTCTTTCATAACTGGCGCAGTCGGAGCGGATACTCAAAAAAGTAAAATAGGGATAGATAGCTTAGATAGGGAACCAATAATTCCACGTCGCTACCCCGCGAGTATCCGAAGAACCTTGAAGACCAGCCCGGAGGAAATATCAAGACATCGATCCCGAGAGAAACCGAAATGATTTTTATGTAAGTACATAGAATATTCCTGTGTCCTTATTTTCCCCATAATTTTAAAAAATTACCAAGATTTTTCATCCTAGAGAATCAAACCCAAGGGGGCCTGCATCGAGTAGGACCTCTCGTAGATTTATTTTAGATAATAATCGTGAATTGCAAGTAATTAAAGAGCATAGTATGGCGGTCCACGACCCTGATACTATTTATAAGGCTTTACGCCCGGTTCCCGAATTCGACGGGAATGCGAATGTGTTACCGCGATTCATTACAATTTGCGATCAAATTGTAAATCATTATATAGGGACAGAACCTGGTTCCGAATTGCCAAATTTATGTTTAATAAATGGTATTTTAAATAAAATAACGGGACCGGCGGCGCGGTTTATAAACTCGAACGGGATACCCGAAAATTGGGTAGGTATTAGAACGGCCTTAATTAATAATTTTTCTGACCAGAGAAATGAAACCGCCCTTTACAATGATCTTGCTTTAGCTACACAGGGTAATAGTACACCGCAGGAGTATTATGAACGGTGCCAGTCATTGTTTAGTACTATAATGACGTATGTAATGTTGCATGAGTCGTTGGCAACAACAATAGATGCCAAACGAACTTTATATAAAAAATTGACGTTACAAGCCTATATTCGTGGTCTAAAAGAGCCCCTAGGTTCGCGTATACGCTGTATGCGCCCTGAAAGCATTGAAAAAGCATTGGAATTTGTGCAGGAAGAATTGAATGCTGCTTATATGCAAAGTAGAAATGAAATAATTAATGATAGGAAGCCTCATAACCTGGCTAAACCAGTTATAACAATGCCTGCAGTATTTCCATCAACAACACCGAAAACATTCAATTTTCCTCCACCAATGGCCATGCCACCAATGCAAAGGCAACCCCCGAATTCACATCCACAGCTGTACGGCTGGAAACCAAATTACCCAGGGAAACAACCAAATCAACACCAGTCTAATATACCTACTCGCACTCAGCAAATGTTTCGCGCTTTACCCCCTAACTATAATCCCCAAAGCAATGTTTTTAGATTACCGCCCCGAAACCAGGTAAATAATCAGTATCCACGACCCATGAGTGGAGTCGTTAATTATGTATCTAAGCCACTACCACCAACTAATTTTAATGCAAATAGATTTAATGCACCGCAAAACAATTTTTTCAAACCTCGTGAAATGAACCTTCATGAAATGAATTCACACGAAAATTATTACCTCGATTGTCCGGACTATTACACCTACTGTGACCCTGAACCATACTACTATTATTCGACTGACACTGAATACCTGGACAACGATTACAACCCTGAACCTAACGAGGTACTACACTATGACGTAACACAGGTTAATTCATCCACAACTATGGATGACTCTCCGTCTTCAACGGATGAAACTCGTCAGGATTTTCAGAAACTCCCGAAATTAAAAAAGCCAAAATAGAAGTTAATATGCAGTCACAAAGGCAGCTTCCGTACTTGCAGATTACTAATCCACCCCTTAAACTACTAATTGACACCGGGGCTAATCAGTCATTTATTGATCCGGAAGCTGTAGCTAGATACTATTCTAATATATCACTAAATTACGATCCGTTTGAAGTTACAAATGTACATGCAACGACACGTAGCGATTACTCTATTATTATACCCTCTTTCCAAGAATTACAAGACTCTGACGATTTAAAATTTTTCGTGTATAAATTTCACGACTACTTTGACGGTTTAATTGGACTCGACTTACTGGAGCAATGGGCTGCGAAGATAGACCTAAAAAATAGACTATTGATTACTGATAAGTCTACAAATCATATTCATATGTATAACTCCCGAAACGTAAACTATTACGAGGGTATGATACCTGCAAACTCGACAAAATTAATCCATTTACCTATTAATACTCAAGATGGCGAAGTATTAGTCCCTGAGCAAATAATTTCGAATTACATTATTTCCAACTGCCTAACATGTGTAAAAAATGGAAGAGGAATTTTGGAAGTTTTTAACCCATCTCAACATGACGTTATTTTCTCAATGGATAAAGTCATTTGTACAGAAATATATAACATAGAAAATTTTTGTAAATCTAAATTGCCATCCCGTGCACAGGAAGTTTTATCACGATTACGTACAAATCATTTAAACCCAGAAGAACGTGCTAATTTAGAAATTTTATGCGCGAAATACGCGGACGTATTTTATATTGAAGGGGAAGCATTAACGTTCACTAATAAGATAAAACACCGTATTAGGACGACTGATGAGATCCCAGTTCATTCAAAAAATTATAGATATCCCTTTGTTCATAGGGAAGAGGTTAGAGAGCAAATAAAAAAAATGTTAGACCAGGGAATAATACGACCTTCGGAGTCAGCCTGGAGCTCGCCCATTTGGGTGGTCCCTAAAAAGGCAGACGCGTCGGGAAAAACTAAGTGGCGTCTTGTTGTCGACTTTAGGAAACTTAACGAGAAAACCCTAGACGATAAGTACCCCATACCAAACATTACAGATGTCCTAGACAAACTGGGCAATTGTCAATATTTTTCTACTTTAGATCTTGCTAGTGGATTTTACCAAGTAGAAATGCAACCCGAGGATATACCTAAAACTGCGTTTAATGTCGAACATGGACACTATGAGTATTTGCGCATGCCTATGGGTTTAAAAAATTCACCGTCCACCTTTCAGCGCGTTATGGACAACGTCCTTAAAGAGCTACAGAATACCGTCTGTCTCGTCTATTTAGACGATATAGTGGTATTCAGCACCTCTTTACAAGAGCACTTAGTTAACCTAGAAAAGGTGTTTAAAAAGTTGAGAGAATCTAACTTCAAGGTCCAGATGGACAAATCTGAATTCTTGAAGTTAGAAACAGCATATCTAGGACATATAATTTCTAAAGACGGAATAAAACCTAATCCTGAGAAAATAGCGGCAATAGAAAAATACCCCATCCCAAAAAATACTAAGGAAATAAAACAGTTCTTGGGCCTCCTAGGGTACTACAGAAAATTCATACCGGACTTCGCTCGTATCACAAAGCCCCTTACGCGATGTCTAAAAAAGGGAAGTAAAATCACAATGGAGTCGGAATACGTAAGCTGTTTTAAAAAATGTCAAAGTCTCTTGACTAATGACCCCATCCTACAGTATCCCGACTTCTCTAAAGATTTTTTATTAACAACGGATGCGTCAAACGTAGCGATTGGTGCAATTCTTTCCCAAGGGCCTGTAGGGTCCGATAAGCCGGTATGTTACGCTTCCCGCACCCTTAACGACAGCGAACTAAACTACAGTACAATTGAAAAGGAATTACTAGCTATTGTTTGGGCCACTAAATATTTCCGACCATATCTATTTGGCCGGAAATTTAAAATTTTGACCGACCACAAACCTCTTCAGTGGGTGATGAGTATGAAAGAACCAAACGCCCGTTTAACGCGGTGGAAACTTAAGCTTAGTGAGTATAATTTTACCGTATTGTATAAGAAAGGCAGTACTAATACTAATGCAGACGCTTTATCCCGAGTAGAAATTTATAACGAGGAGGTTAGCTCGATGGTAGCAAACCCATCGGAGGACCATATATCAGTAGGTTCCTCAACAGATACAGCGCATACTAGTAGGGAAAATCCAATATTAGAAATTCCGATTACCGATGTACCGCTTAACAAGTTTCGTAGGCAATTACATTTAATCGTAGTAGGTGACATCAAACGTAAGCCAAAAACTACAAAGCCATTTGAAACTCATATTCGCATAGAAGCTCAAGTACGCCAGCCCTATATGGAAGAAGACGTAGTAGATATTATAAAAGAATTCGTAAATCCTAAAATTAAAACAGCTTTACTCATTGAACCGACCTTATGCATGTTTGATATTATTCCCATATTACAAGAGAAATTTAGAAGTTCATCCATGAACTTAGTGTTGGCGAAATCAGAGTTAGAAAATGTTAACGACTATCTGAAACAACAAGACATAATTCAAAAATATCACGAGGGGAAAACTAACCATCGCGGTATAAATGAATGCTACTTGTCTCTTTCCAAACGGTTTTATTGGCCCAAAATGAGAGACCATGTCACTAAATTCATAAATCAATGCATAGTTTGCGGCCAGGCCAAATATGATCGCAACCCAATCAAACAACAGTTTAGGATAGTTCCACCGGCAACCAAGCCATTTGAAATAGCTCATATGGACCTATTTACAGTCGAAAACGAGAAATATTTGACCATTGTAGATGTTTTTTCAAAATATGCTCAGGCATACCATATTCACGACGGAACGGCTATAAGTGTAGTGCAAGCCTTGTTACAGTTTTGCACACATCACGGGCTTCCCTTAACAATCGTTACGGACAACGGAACCGAATTTAATAATCAAATTTTTAAAGAATTTACGGATATGCATAAAATAAGCCATCATAGAACATTACCCCACTGCCCAAACGACAATGGTAACATAGAGAGACTCCATTTAACTCTACTCGAACATCTTCGTATCTTACGTTTAAAAAATAAAAACGACCCCGTGACACTACTTATGCCTTATGCTATTCTTGCCTACAACAGTTCCGTACATAGCTTTACAAAATGCCGACCCTATGATATAATTACGGGACATTTCGACCCCCGCGATCCATTAGATATAGACTTAACAAAGCACTTAATGCAACAATATATTCAAACTCATAGAGAACAAATGCGTACTGTCTACGAGACAATTAATGAATTTACTTTAAAAAACCGAACAGCCATCATGGAAAATCGGAATGAAAGCCGGGAACCTGAAGCTGTATACTTACCTAATCAACAGGTATTTATTAGTAATCCCTCTGCGAGCCGACAAAAGCTAGCGGCACGCTACGTGCAAGATCAGGTTTTAGCCGACTTGCCTATACATATCTATACATCTAAGAAAAAAGATCCAATAGCCAAGTATAGATTGAAAAGAGTCCCTAAAGATCCAACATTGTTGCAGGACTCTGCTATCAATATACAGCCTGATGATTCAGACGGCAGTAGCTCAGAACATTCAACTTGAGACTCTTGAAGATGGACCTGGACTGCTACCGTTTAGACTGGGACCGACGAGACTTATAACACACTATCATTCTTTTCTACAATATATTCGACTCGACGACATTGAAAATAAAATTTATTCACTACAGACACAATTACATGACTTTACGGGACTGCTAGAAAATGACACTGCTTCTTTATATGAACTTCAAATTGATTATCTTAGTAATAAGTTAGACAAGGTGTTGACTCAGTTGAAGACCCTAGAGCCTAATCGCGTAAAGAGGGGTCTCATAGACGGATTGGGGTCCATAATCAAGGGAATTACAGGTAACCTAGACCACGCCGACGCGATTAAATACAATAATGCTATAACACATTTAGAGGACGCTCAAAATAAAATAATTAGCGAGTTCAATAGTCATATTAGTATCAGCAAAGAATTGATGGATTACCATAGTAATATCATAACACAATTAGTCGAAAATCAACGTAAAATTAACGCGACGTTATTGATGCTTTTAGATAATAAGATATATAAAGAGTCCAATTTAATTAAGTACGCCAAGTTTGCCCAGCTACTCTCTATAATAACAGAAAATATTAATGATGTATTAGAGGAACTGCTAAGAATTGAGAATTCGTTAGCTTTCATTAGAGCTTCTAGCACCCATCATTCTATGCTTAGTGTAGATGTAATTAAGGAAATGTTAGGAAAACTAAAGAAAATTTATAATGAAGGCCAAATTTTTGAAGTAGAGCTTAGACAATACTATGATATAATAAAACCAGGTTATTTTTATAGTGATAGGCAAATAAATATAGTTTTTAAGATACCTATAATATCTTTAGATTTACTTGATTTATATAGATTAGCTGTATATCCCAATAAAAATAAGCAGGCCCTCTTCCCTCCTTTTCCCTACATTATCACCACCAGGAATAATTTCATGTACATAGAGGCAGAATGCCCGAAGTATAGTAATCGGTATCTCTGCGAGAAAAGGAACAATTTGTTTCGCTCTTGGCCGGATTGTGTTCAGACTCTCATCCATAATCAAACTTTGCAAGAAGCATGCCAGATGACAACTATAACTCTAAAACAGGAAGCTATGGAAGAATTAGATAAAAAACATTATATATTAGCGTTTCCACGACCCATGAAAGTGCACACCATATGCAGTCGAGATGATTTTTTGTTGTTAAACGGTAGTTATTTGGCTACTATTCCTGTGGATTGCAGTCTTCAGGCAGGAGACTTTTCAATACATAATACTGAAGACATAACAATTGGGCAACCTCTAAAATTAATTAACATCCAGAATAATCTACAGCAACAAGGAATCGATCACGTTAGCCTAAAATCCATCGATTTGAAGAATCTACAATCTATACAGAGTAAAGTTATGTTGCAACCCACATTGCACATTAACAAGGAAACACCGATGATATATCATACTACCATTCCTTTTTACATAATATTCAGTACACTTGCACTTACTATTATTGGCCTTTTCTATCGACACAAGAAGGCAAAGAACCATAAAGAAAAACCTCTGCATATCGAAAATGGCACACCGGAGCCATTAGAAGACCAGCGCGAGCAGTTTCCAGCAACATTTTACCACGCTGTGCTGAAATAGTTGCTGAGCTGAGGATGGAGGAATTATAGCATAGCTTCTGAGGTAGAGCGCTGACTCTACCACAACAATTGGGTTGTGCAATAGTTTCAGAGAACACGTCAAATTCAAGAGAATGAATGCCGGGGACGGTGGGAAACGGCTTGCGGCATTCTGTTACTAACATCGAGTTAGTTTAGACATTCTTATTAATTTTAATTTTTATATTTTAATATATTTTAATTTTGTATTTTTTATAATAATAAATCTTCTTAAGTATATTTTGGTTTTTTTTGGGTCCTTCGGCTGTGTCTTTCATAACTCACTATATACAATAACACGATATAATAGGAATACCACAATTCCCGTTCCGAGATGCACTTCTCTTGAATGACGAACAAGAACTGAAAGTCACTGAAACGTTTTATCGGTATATATAGTAAGACGCCACCGGAAACAATAACGACACAGTGTTGCCCCTATTTAATCAAAAAGGGCGCGATTAGGGTTGCCACCTTTTTTTTGAAGAAAAATAGTATTTTTCTTTTTAAATAAAAAAAATATAGTACTTTTAGGAAATCCACGAAAAAAAAAATAGTACACATCTATTTTAAATCATTATTTATTTTTCCATGATTATTTTTTATTACTTTTCGCTGGATAATGACACGGAGTTAGAGTTACTAACTAAGCCCCGTAAATACATGAATAAGTTTCGTTCAAACATTCCCTATGCAGTGCTGCGGGTGCGTTCCATTCACAGTTAATTAAAAAAAGCACGACAATTGCAATGAGCAATAAAAATTTAGTATTTTTCGTGCTATATTCTTTTTCTATAATATAAAGTACAGTTTAAGCTAGTGTTTTTCAATTTATATATAAATTATTTGTATATCTCAACCTATTGTCTATTTAATATGTTTACAAGGTATAAAGCAGGGACCTCGAAGCATATAGCATTATAGTATATCCTTAGTGTTTTTATTGAACTGTAATAATATTGGGAAGTTTTATTTTTTAATTTTAAAATATAAGTAAAAATAAAACTAAAATAATAAAAATAAAACTTTTCCTTCTATAGTAATATTTATTGTGTATGCTTTATTGAAATGTTGTTTTTCATATGTCATACCCAATATCAGTTATATTCTATGTTTGAAGTGGTTATTTCTGAATAGTTTTTATTCTTTCTGCGACAGACAATATGGATTATAGACATACTTTAATTATTTAACAGAAAGTTATTTGTTCAAGATACTTTAACATACTATCCCATTTAGTTATGCATATTTCAACTGGATTTTTTTGTCTGAGTAACTGTGTCTGGTCAAGGCACTGCTACTGTTGTTGCAATGAATTCATTAATATCTGATACAATGGCTGATATTCTTCAAGTGAGTTAAAATGTTTCAAATATAAATCATTTTTGTTTGTAAACACAAAAATTGGCATGTGTATGTTTAAAGTAACGGCCTGTTATCCACCCCAGCATTGGGAACTATAAGCTTCCTCTATCCGTTTTTTGGAGAGAAGTATTGTAGCAAAGACCTACCATCGCGTTGCTCCAATGCGGATTGGTAGGTTACGCATATCCCTAGAATTCGCTAGAAGTATGCAGATTTCCTTACCATATTTTCCTTCACCGAAAAGCGTGTCATAAATTGCAATTGTCAATTAGACATGTGCCTGCGCGGGGTATAAAACCATGATCGTCTTTACAGAGTCGCACGGCCTCACCGCTGAGCTATCACAGCTTGTTCCATATTTAACAAAATGTTTTTGCAATAATTTTCAGATGAACCTGGTCATTGCCAAAGAGAGTACTCATTGGGATGACGTCTAAGGGCTATATGCTGTTGATGCTTTATGGGATGAAGCACATGATTAGGTCAATTGATTTGACTAGATGAAGGCAAGTAAATATTTGATGTAAAGTATGTCAGTCTGTCCATTTCACTTTCAATTAAAACTGAAGCTTATATGTCTAATGGGCTAACTGCCTAATCCGTTTGAGATATAACAAAAAATGTTTGGTACAATTTTTCCTCTATTATAGTGATGCAAAAAAGTGTGTGATATAAGAATAGCTTAAAAGACATATTAGTGATGATCATTGGAACTTTGTCACATATGCTTCTTAATTGTCACATACAATTCAGTATTTGGAAAGCATAATATTTTAGCCTGGTACTGCTAACAGTACAAAATCAAAGATATTTAACATAACACAAGGATTGTCACAGATACCCCTTATATTTTATTATTTAAAAAAATATTATTTATAATTATAGTCTCTATTCTATACTTAAAATATAACTGTAGACAAAGTTATAGATACAATATTTATTTATTTAAAGTAATAGACACAAATATTTTCCAGACACTATTTAGGACTCTCTGTTATTTGTCAATGCATCATTCTCCTACCCTTATCCCACTCTAAATGGGGTAGGCACAACATGTTTCAAACATGTTATTACATGATTTGGTATCTTACGACCGGCCGCCTGCCCGACGTCAACTTACCTTAATCGGTTTTCGCGACACCTAGGTAAGAAATGAGGGATGTCTATTCTACTCAGGGAATATCAATGCCAAGATTGTCTGTAAGACTACCTTTGCAAACTAATGTTCTATCTGTACATTATTTAAGAATTACTTATTTATTACAGGTTAAATATGCTGCGAACTCTTCCGCCGGGAAGTGTCCACGAGCCCGATGATGCAGATGAACATATATGAAGAGCTTCAGTCGAATCATAATTATTTAGCCTCATTTATTGACATTAGTAATAACATTTTCACAGCGCGAATGCTTTTATTCGCTAACAATTTATTTTGCCGCCTGAACCATTCGGAATTTTGGAAAAAGGCTGTAAAAGTCCGCTTCCATGCTAGAGACTCGAGAGAAGGTTGTGTCTTCAAAATAGTATTCATATTAGTATAATTGACAAACATTATGAAGTTTGAAACTTCTTAACTAGGACCCAATGGATTTTTTCTCAAATCCGCGGATAAGGGGGCTCTAGCACATTAAAACGGATCATAATTTGGTTTCATTGTTTAAAACATTATTGGTTAATATTATTGTTTGATAGTTATAGTACCTTGTATTCCATCAGAAATATTTTCCAGACCCAAGCCATATCATATTACCGGGTCAGTATATTGATATATTGGTCATGTGCAGCAATAGCGGTACAACTCAAAAACTCATATTTTGAGATGAATAGGTTTAAAATTTTCATTACTAAGGAAAATGAATAACAATTGCTTAGTTGCTAGTTTGCTTAAACGACGGGCTTATAATGAATTATGAGTTCTGCCTGTATTGCTGATAAAAATTGTGTATTTTAACATTAACACCGTTTATTCCTATTCAAAACACGTGTTTTTACTTGTGTAGCAAAACTAAAAACCTGAGCAATCCTGGAAGTAATACATTTTCAAATTTTTTTATAATTACGCTATTGTCTAATAAAATTGAAAGATTTGATCTAGTTAAAATTATATTATCCATCACAAAAATTTATATCTTTGGAATGGCATTATATGGCATGTAAAGTGTTAATTAGTCAAAAATGTATATACCTTAAAAAACTATAATTCTTGGTTAACTTGCGTTAATCATAAATATGATTTGTTAAAAGTTTTTGCATAATCGTAATCGTAATGCGAGTTAGACAATGGTGTATTAATTAAGGAGAATTCACAGTACTACAGATACTTGGAAAACGATAATGGAAATGGAAAATTTTATCGCAAGTAAAGTTATAGAACTATGATACATGAGGTAAAAGTAACTAACTAATATTACTATTATTAACATTTTAAAAGTGATTCAAATTTTTTATTATTTTACTATAGATACTCCATAAGTATAGAAACATTCTCTTCTGAATCGTTCCCTCATTGCTGAGGATCGTGACCCTTTTTCAAATTATCAACTGCCCTTTTCCAGATGTTGCGATCGGCAGCTCTGTGTAGTGCGGTACTGATGGGTATATCCAGTTGTGCCGATATTTGGTCTGACCATCGTTTCGGACTCCGACCTCTGGGTCTCTTACCCTCTACTTTCCCTGTAACCATCAGTCTTTCTAAATTGTCGCTAGACCTACGAGCAATGTGGCCAAAGTATCGCAGGATCTTCTGCAAACAGACACTAGACAGTCGCTGTGTTTTCTCCATTTTTAGTTCTTTTAGAACGGAAACATTAGTGCGCCGGGCTGTCCAGGGGATTCTTAATAACCGACGCCAACACCACATCTCGAAAGCATCTACCCTTTTCCTATCGGTTTCTTTTAGTGTCCATGTCTCCGCCCCATAGAGAAAAATGGAGAAGACAAGAGTTCGGACCACGTGTACTTTTGTCCGATTTGAAATGTTCCTGTCTTTCCATATGTTGTTGAGTTGGGTCATCGCTGATTTACCCATACCAATTCGTCTTCGAATCTCTATTTCACTATTGCCTTTATTTGTGATTACTGCACCGAGGTATTGAAAGTGGTCTACAGTTTCATAGTCTTGAAGCAAATTGGTATGTTCGGCAGATGCGAGCCGGTCGACTATCATAAGTTTGGTTTTTTTCTTGTTTATAGTGAGACCCATGCTCAAGCTGACTGTTTCTAGTCTCTTTATCAGTTCATACATTTCCGTTTCAGACGATGTTAAAAGAGTTGTATCGTCTGCATAACGAAGGTTGGATATCGTTTGTCCTCCGATTTTGATGCCACCATTCCACCCCTCGAGCGTGCGACGCATTATATGTTCGCCATAGATGTTAAACAGCAGAGGGGAAATCACACAACCTTGACGGACCCCTTTGTGGAACTTGAATTTACTTGATGTAACCCCGTCTATCGTAACTGAACCACATCCCGAATCATACAGTCCGCGAACTAATCTTATTAGATGGGAAGGTACGCCAAATTCAGCTAAGACTTCCCATAGTTTCGACCATTTGACACAGTCAAAAGCCTTTTGGTAGTCCACAAAGCATATGAAAGCTGGGATCGTATGTTCGTAGCATTTTTCTACTATAATGCGGAGGTTTAGAATTTGCTCCCTTGTTCCTTTACCCTTAACAAAACCTGCTTGTTCCCTTGCTATTTGCCAGTTTAGAAATGATCTCAGTCTTAAGTTGATAATATGCAGAAGGATTTTACTACTGTGAGAAATTAAGGCTATCGTTCTATAATTGTTGCAGTTCCGAACTGATCCTTTCTTATGGAGTGGCAACACTGAAGACTCTGTCCATTCAGCTGGCCATAGACCAGTCTTCCATATTGCGTTACAAATGTTATGTAAGCAGGTTATTCCATTAGGGCCTAAGGCTTTTAAAGCTTCTGCCGTGATGTGATCAGGACCTGGAGCTTTATTTCTTTTTACAATAGTAATCGCATGTTCTATTTCTGTTCGAAGTATGCAAGGTTCCATTGCGGCCTCAAAGGTGCAGGAGGGGCGAGAAGAGAGAGCATTTTCTTCTTTGTACAAGTTCTCACAATATTCTCTCCATCGTTCCGTGATTTTGAGTATGTCATGGATCGGTTTACCTTCTTCATCGTCAATTACCCAGTTGCAAGGCTTAGATTTTCGGGTGATATTTCGGATTTTACTGAAGAGATCAGCAGTTTGATATTTATCTGCATGTCGTTCAATCTCTATACAGATGTTCTCGAGGTTTGTATTTTTGTCTCGTCTACACAATCTTTGGATTTTTCTAGAAAGTTGTGAGTACTTTAAATTAAAATCGTTACTTTTCACACCGGTTTTCAGCTCTTTTCTTGCTTTGATGTGGGCCCATGTCTCATCCGAAATCCAATCTTTCCTGTGATCAGACCTTTTAGTCAGTGTACTTACAGCTTCCCCAATAGTAGTTTTGAAATTTTTGCCATTGATCTTCTGGACTTTCTTCTAGACTAGTACTGGCGAGCTTTGGTTCTGTAATCTTTCGAAAATGATTGTATTCTGATGAAGTTAATTGGACAGCACGTTTCCTTCTTTCGCAAAAAGATCTTAGTCGTATTCGCAGATCTGCTACTAAGAGTTGGTGGTCAGACCCACAGTCTGCCCCCGGGTAAGTTCTGGTGTTCGTTATAGCTGATTTCCAGCGATGGGCTATAGTGATGTAGTCGATTTGATTACGATAACGATCACCTGGTGATATCCATGTGTATAGTCTGCGCTTGTGGTGCTTAAAACAGGTATTAGTTATCGATAAGTTCTGAGAAAGAAACATAACAAGATGTAAACAAACAAAACCATGTGATTCAGGAGTGACAAATATGTCATTACAATAATATTATTAACAAATGAAAAAATTGGGATTCAACTGCAGTTGTCAAAAGAATATCTCTTATATTTATAAATATAATTTTCATAAATTGATTGTTATTTTCTAAAATTAAATATTTATACCTTTAGTATAGCAAAACAGCAATATATAATTTAATAAAATTCAGCAGATACAAATTAGCCAAGTAAACTACCTAAAATGGTGATTGCATTAGATTAACCAACGTAACATAATATCAATATTCTACGAGCTTCACTCTGTGATACTTAAATGTGTAGTAATTTAGTGTATTTAATATTATCCATCGTTTTCTTTAAAAAATTTATAATACCTTTATGTTTGGGTTCTTAAAAGTGGATATCAAATAATATTCTAAATTCTTTAAAAGAATTAAAAATTATATTTAATGTTAGTATAATGTGTTGTAATAAAAAAGGTACTTTATAGTAGGCAGATAATGCCTACTATAAAGTACCTGTTTTGACATGTTTACATTTAGTTAAGTACTAAACCCATGGAGTATAGTTCCTCATGGTGTTTTCTTTCATCGAAAAGCTTGGTATCAATTGGCACATTAAATATGGCAAAATTTCGCAATTTAATTCTTACTTTATATTTTTAAATTCGAAGTGTTAACTGGTTTGATGGAAAATATTATACTTAGAGATAAAACCCTTTTTGACTGGCCCATTGGAGCAGTGGGTAGTGACCCTTCCTTCAGCTCCACGGGTCGCGGGTTCGATTCCCGCCGAGGGCAAACATTTTCTATAAATGAATTTGTTGGTCTTTGAGCCTGGGTGTATATTTGTTTTTAAGTATGTATTTAAAAATATATAAGTATATATTCACCAGTTGTCTGTCTACCATAACACAAGTATTAAGTTACTTACTTTGGGGACGGACGACCGTGTGTGTAATTGTCGCATATATTTATATTTATAAAAACCACTAATATTCTATAAAACTACTACTAATATATCTAAAAAAGACTAATATTTATAATTTACCATCAAGTATACTCCTTTTAAGTATAATGTTTTTTCCTAAATACTTTAACGGTAAAAACTTCTAAATTAGTATTTGGTAAAATTTAATTTAATTGGTAAAATCTTGTAAATTTGTTTTCGAGTGAATACTTATAATTAATTTTGTTTAATAATAATATATAATAATTTAAATTACAATTCCTACATTTTTAAGATACATGATCGCTGATTCTGTTTCCTATTTAAAAATAGTAATCATTTTTAAAGTTGCACTTTTAGCGTGTTTAGGAAAAAATTATTTTTTTTAAGAAGCATGCACATGCATGCAAGCAAATGTAAAACGGCTGTTGAATATAATTTTTTTTATTACAGTAAAAGTTTATTAAAGAATTTCCTTAAATATTTTGTTTTATTAAAATCTAAAAATCATTATTAATATGTTACAGGAAAACCGGTTATCCAAATAATCGGTAAGAGTAAAATGCAAATCGATAAAATTTTGACATCACTAGTTACGGTTTTAGCGCACCAATTAATCACTAATTTTACTACGATTTTACGTTATATATATTACTACTCCATATGTGAGAAAGAGTCAGAGCTGAGACTAAATCCGTTTTTATGAATGAAACGGGTGAGAGGCAGATAGTGTTTAACGAATGAGAATGTAAGTAGCTATAGCGCTACTCTGCACCCCCCCCCCCATACTACCGAAAATAGGCTCGCGCCAATGTATGAATCTCAGGCATATCCTATGTAGTGTATTATCTATGCTCAGCCATCTATTTTATAGTTAGTAATCTATGATTGAAATGCCAAATTAATAAGTTTAAGTTATGGATAACAGTAATAAAATAGTTCCCCCACATTTAAATGCCGAGGTTTATAGAACAGATACATCTGGGATAAGCACACAACCGTATCTTGATTATATTCGTATTCATAATGGTATTGAGCTATTTTTTAATACTTCTATAAGTACCCAAAATCCTTTTACTTATTAATTAATCTAAGTTTTATGTTTCATATAAGCAAGCAGAGTCTTTATAAGTCAATGTTTTATTTTTGAAGTAAATATAATTTTATCTTAAGGTGTAAGGTGAGTATATAAGATGTATCTGGCAGAAATAAGGAAATAATCTGACGGATTTAGTCAGTGATGATACAGAAGTCTGATTATTCGGTTGGAATGCAAAATTTTTTAAGTATTTACTTGAAGCCAGGACTTAGCATTTTACCATTCTAATAGCTGAATTGTGTGATAAGCCATTTAAAGTAACTTCCTTTTTTTAGATATAACATCCTTTTTCAGGATTACATGTCTAACTCTATTATTCATTGATATTGTTTTCCTTCATAAGCTTAAATGTGGACTAATTGTAGTACTTAGGTAAAAAAATTGTTTTCAGATGGTACTCTATTAATAGGGTGTTCAGAATTAACAGGAAGGTATTGGAATGGTGGTGCCAGTGTTTGTTCTAAATTAACTAAAAGAGTACCAAAAAAGGATATCTATCTTATAAGTGGTACAGCTGATGGGTGTTTTCTTGAATATTCTAATAAGGTGTGTAAAATATCATTGTTTTAACTAATGGATATTCTTTAGGGTATTTCTATGTGCAAACTGTTTTATGATTCTTGAGACCAGTAATTATCTACAACTTAAATGAATATAATTGTCTACTTAAAAGCTATCTCAATAATATATAATTTCATTCATGGTTGTTACTCTCTAACTCGGTAATCAAATTTGAATCCGTAAACCTATCATCACTCAAATACTGTATATACTGAACTATGACAGTTTAGAACAGACCACCCTCATGTCTTACCAAGGTGTCGTAAAAGGTGCCTAAGGTAAGTCGACTCACCATGTGGTATCTTAACCAGATAGTAAAATAGACCACCCTCTTTCTTATTGAGGTGTCGTAAAATACGACTAAGATAAGTTGATGCATGCAGGCGGACGGTCGTAAAATATGTAGCCAAATCATGTGACCACATGTTTGTAACATGTTGTGCCGACCCCACTTAGAGCGGGATAAGGGCAGGAAGATGATGACTGAACTATGACAGTATTCTTGATTCTCTTATCTATTAACATTTTGAACTTGATTGATCATATAATAATTTATTCTAGGTATTGCTCGGCGAAGACAGTGGAGCTTTAAGTATATGGACAAGTAATGATGATGCATGGAACCAATGGAGTGAAGATATGTCTGTAGCTGAACATGATGGTGCGGTAATGGGAATAGACAGTTTGGATCCTGGTAATGAATATGTTACTGTTGGTGCAGATGGTCATATCAAGGTAAGTTTTGAATTAATACTTAAACATTTACTTTTAAAATTCAAACAGTTAATTGGTTTAATGACTTCCTAACTCTATACTAAACAATAAAACATTCTGTTGAGACAAAGTTATATGTATTAAAGTAATTTAAAAAAAGACTTGTTAAATTAAAAAAAAAGAAAAGATTAAATAAATAACCTAAGATATAGGAAATAATAAGTATTCTGAGTGAACAGGATTCCTAAAATTGGATAAAAAAAGAACAGGATTGTATTAATTATTACCTAATCTTACAATGGTAGAGTAAGGGCCAAAGTAAGAGATAAGTATTTAATGTAATTGATTATACTGCGTCCATCATATTATCAGTCTTTTGACAGCTCACGCTCATTAAGTTTTGTATTGCTTACGTACAAATATCATACAAATAATATTTGTACTTTATGGATGGGTACCGCCCACTTAGTGATGTCACACATAATGGTTACTACGATTATGCCACAGATTAAAAATAATCGGTAGAAATCGATGTTACGAGTATTAAAAGACATTTAATAACATTATATAAAGTTTTACTTTCTTCTTAGTTAATACATGAATACAAATAAAACAATCAGGATATTTTAATTTATTTTATTAGCACGAGTCGTCGGAATGATAATCAACACTAGACTCCTCCGATGAGGAGTCTTCAGTAGCAGTTATTATTAGCTCTTGTCTAGATAATATATTATCAAACGCAATATCACGTTCCCAATCAGAGAATATTACTCTTTTAGTTCTTTCCACCACACTTGCCCAGTTCTCGGCCGTTACGTGGGTGCAAGCATTTTTTAGCAATTGCAACATTTTATTCGCTGTGAATGGGGGGCTTGTATTGCATCTCGCAGCATGCCCTTTTACTTGTGCCCATATAAGTTCTATTGCGTTGTACTGGCAGTGGTATGGAGGAATCCGAAGAACAGTATGGCCATATTCTGCTGCCATTTCATTGATTACATAGCGTTTTGCTCTCTTTTTGGTTTTTAATATTTTTTATTAATTCAACTTTTAACATTGAGTCGTCCACATTTTCTCCATTGTCCCGAAGCCAATTAATTATTTCATGCTTTTTATTAGCCTGTGTTGGCATTTTGTCAATTTGACGGGAGTGGTAGGGCGCATTATCAATAAAAATTATTGATGGTTCTTCCAATGAAATGAGCATTTTTTTGAACCACTCTTCATACACATTTGCATTCATCTCTTCGTGGTAGTCATTTGATTTCTTCGATTTAAATGCCAATAGTGCGTCTTCTACAAATCCTTTTGCTGTACCTGCATGGCAAATGATTAGGCGCTCACCTTTTCCCATTGGTACTGAGGAAGTGGAATCAGCAGTATCATCAGTCCAGAAACGAGATAGTGTGTGGTTAGCGTTGAGCCATGTTTCATCCGTGAAAACAATATTTGCCCAATCTTGTATTTTCTTTGCCTCTCTTAAAAAATCACAACGTGCTATAGCTATATCTGTGCGTTCCATTAATAATTTTCTTTTATTTAACTTTTTATATGAAAAGCCAATTGTGTTCAAAACTTTGACCAAAGAAGATTTTTCACCATGAAATAGACCACTTCTTTTCAAAGAAACAATAAGTTTTCTCAAAGTTGGAATTTCTTTTCTCAAGTAGTAATCATATACATGACGACGAATAGCGTCAGCGTCAAAGTCATCAACAGCTGTCACCTTATGAGCCCGGCGCTTTCTTTTTGGTGTAGATGGTTTGTTTTGCTCCAAACCGCTCCTGCCGTAGGCATCAGTAGTGATTTTAGTCACAGTTGATAGACTGATCCCCAACGCGGCTGCAACACGGTTTCGGACTTGCGTGATAGGTATAAGAGGTCCGCCATTTTGATTTTCTTGCTCAAAATACTCATGAAGTTTTAACACTAACTGTCTCGATTGTGCTTTCAACACACGTCCTTTCGGCATTTTCACGATCAATTAATATAAGTTTCACAAAAGTTTTTCCGAGGAATAAAGCTACTTAACTCAAGGTGTAACAGATGCGAGAGAACACTCAGCGAACGTAAATGCGTGTGACTATCACGGGCGTTTCGCTGAGAGTGACAGATCACATCAAAATGGCGGCCGAGCGGAAGGTCTGTTGATGTTGCCAGTTGATGTATATATATTTTTTATGATTATAATAAATACACACGGATTAACATTTATTTTCAAAAAACTAAGGCAATATTAAATCAAAATGTTGATTTCTATATCTGTTATTAGTTTACGTAGGTTATCATTAATCGAATTACTTAGGTACGTAATTCGATTAATGATAGTAGGTACTATAATCGGAATGGTATCGCATACGAGAATCTTTAGGACATCACTAAATATGTAAATCGTCAATCTGTCAAAAGATGGTTAATATAATGGACAGTGTATAGTAGTTTATGTAGGTAATTTTTAGGCACTTGCTCAAATGGCTATTTGAGCTGAAATTGCACAATGAATGAATTCTGGTAAAAATCCAATTATATGGCACTAAGATGATATTGTAATGACCCTATGTTAACACTAGCAATAAGCACACCCTTTTACATAATATATGCTTCCTGTGTTTGTTTAAAGAAATGCTCAAGTATTGGTATATATGCTTCAGTTATACTTAAATTATAGTAGTAGGTCATTACAAGCTTTAGTTGCTAGAGACAAAGTTTTAATCCCAAAAAGAGAATATATATTGTTCTTATAAATATTTTCAAATTATATTTCAAGTATTTAACAAAATATTGTTTTATTGATCTTAAAATTTTTATTTATTATTCAATGCTATTATATGTAGATTAAATATTTTTACATCTTTTGCAGGTATGGGATGTTACTGATATGATATGTGTAAGAAATTATATTTCAGCACACAGTAAATCAATATATGGGGTGTCAGTCAGACCACAGACTATAACAACATTTGCAACAGGGTCTTTAGATTATCATGCATCTTTATGGGATGAAAATGTTAACAAACCAGTTTTAGGTAATTACACATAAACCAATGCACTATAAATCAATTAGATTATTTATATTTTGCAAAAGCATGATAGCATATGAAAAATTAAAATGGAGCTTTGATAAAATGGATGTAAAGTGATATAATGGATGTAAACCAAGGTTTCCTTAGTTTTTTGTCTTTATTCTTATCATTCAAAACTTACTATTACCATGACCAATCATACAACAAAAAAATACAACAATCATAAGATACAATATACAACACATTCATTTAATATCTGCTAGAATATCAATTAATGTGTATAAAGACAGGATTTCTTTAGCATAGTTACTATTTAATCATTCACCACTGTGTTGCATATATGCGATAATTTAGTAAACAGGACATTAGTACATTTTCTTCTTTCTTTCATTTTAATAATTGAGATAAAGAAATGATGTCTGTAGTCTGTAAATAGACTAGTTAATTCCACAGCTTCCCTCTGATTATATTGCCATCAATATAAATTTATTAATATTTCACAGATCTCATTGAAAATGATTGTGGCATACGTTGTTTGCAATGGTTGGATGAAAATTGCCTCTTCTTTGGGGATGAAGCTGGCACTGTGAATCTAATAGATGTAAGGAAACCTAAGACTTCAATAAAGCTTGCTGAATTCCCTGCAGCTGTCCATAAAATTTGTTTACAAGCAGAGTGAGTATTAAACTTATGATTATTTTTTTGCTTAAATATTAAATTTCAAGTTTTATCATTACTTTTGTAGGTATAACTTACCAATATTTTATCAGCATACCTACTTTGATCACTTAAGGTTGGCAATAAAATTGTGAATCTGGAGTTAAAGATATCTTCAAAGACAAAATATTACAATGTGAAAACTACATTAAGCACAATTTATTTTTCGTTTTTTTGATAAATATAATAATGTAGTAAAATTTTCATGACTTTTGAATAGGACAAAATAGGACACTTACACACAAATTAAATAATTTAATACATCTGTTATGAGTGACAGATGTGGTAAATATAAAATTTTCAACACATACCTACTTAAGTACATAAATACGTAACAGAATCGAAGAAGCAACAAATTGTATTTTAGAAAATGTTAACCCTCGGCCGAAATCAGTATCGCTACCTGCCACCTACGCCAACGGGCACAATAACGACGAATTCTATGAATGATTTATATTTTGCTCTGGAAACAAATATTTAAATTAATTTTTTTTATTTATAATATTTCCAGTCCATTTTCTTTTTTGTTATTAAACGACGATACTGCTTATTTGAAAATGTATTAAAATTTGTCTTTCGTGTTACCAAATTTGCTCATCTATTTTTATAATAAAATATAATATTTATTTTACTCTATTTCTTGCGTTTTAATATATTTTCACTGTACCGACTATGATATATTGCTAATATGAACATTTCTTCATTAATCTTGTATACAAGATTATATTACTTAGTCTTAAACACCCTACTGTTTTTTTTATGATTTGAATGAATATAAAATATTTTGTACGTTCTTTGTATACTTTTTTAATTCTAGAGTTTATAAGATATTCAATAAATCAGAACTAAAATTGGACGACAGATTGTACATTTAAATTATATATTTTTTTCATTTAACATTACTCTAAATTGTTACTTTTTGTTGTTACAGATGCGATCGAGTCTCTGTATGCTGCGATAATAAAATTGTATCAGTCTTTGGAATTAGTGATGATAATCAATTAAATTTGATTTACGAAAATAAACATTTACATAGTAATTACATTCGAGGAATGGCTTGGGACGTTGATGATAGAAACGTCCTACACACCGTTGGATGGGACGGCGAAATAAAAACACATAAGTTAGAGCTGTAGAACTTTGATTAAATGAGCTACTTATTTTATATTCAAGTTATTTTACAGCCCTTTTAGTTCATTATTACTGAAATTATGCTTTAATTAAGGACAATCTTTTATTTTAAATAAAAATGAATGATTGAATGTCCTTTATAGACTCCGAAACGGCTGGAAAGATTTTAATGAAATTTTACGAAAATCTTTACAATGAGGTAGCGGATGATTTTGTAGTTTGGTGGCGATCGGGGCCTTTTTTAAACAATTGTAATAAATATTTTTTTTTACAAATGTAATTAATTAAGCTCGGCGAAACGGGATGGATATAAGTCTAATATATAAAATGATTGTTTGTATGTATGTCCATTATAGACTCCGTAACGGGTGGACTGATTTTATTGAATTTTTCGGTTTACTTATAGAATATAAGCGTTAATTAGTTTTGTTAAAATAATGCAATCATATAGATGCCCAGAAAGTTTATTGATAATTGATACAACATTATAATAGATAAGAGATTAACGTGAGTTTGATGTGCATGAGCGCGGTCAGTGAGAAGTTGGCGAATGAGCACGACGCTCTGGAGAGGCGCCCGGGGTGGATCCGCGCCGACCATGGTTAGGGCTCTTCAGTCGCACCATCGTATCCAAATGGCGGAACCTATTACAATAATTTTATCTTCATTAAACAGAGTATACTTTTATTACTTAGGGGCCGTTTATAAAATACGTCGCTAATATAAGCATTTATTGTACTCCTCCCCCCTACTGTCACGCTGTTTTATAACAAACAAATTCATGGCGAATCCGTTGAACTAATATCGATGAAATTTGACACAATTACTCCTTATACACTGGAATAACATATATAAGCTATAGCAATCTGTTGATTGCTATAGCGTTATTACCGCATCTTCATCTTCCAAACTACCGTACTACTTCATCATCATTCCGACGTCACGTTGCCGGAGACCCCCGTTCCCCCCTAGTCAGGCTCAGTCGACCCCGCACCCCTTTGTATGTGAACGTATTTTACGAACTGCCCCTTACACAGGTAATAGAAAATAAATTATTAATTAGGTAATACAAAATAAATATATGCGACACTTACACACACGGTCGTCCGTGCCCAAAGTTACTTAACACTTGTGTTATGGTAGACAGACAACTGGTGAATATATATCACTACATATTATAAAACAAAGTCGCATTCTTCGTCCATATTCCCTATGTATGCATAAAACTTTAAAACTACGCAACAGATTTTGATGCGGTTTTTTTTAATAGATAGGGTGATTCCAGAGGAAGGTTTGTACGTATAATAACATTCAATACGGAGTAGAGAAATACTGTAATTTTTGAGGTTTCTGTAAATAATTAAATTTTTTTCCGCTTACATTGCAAACGCAGGCTAAACCCTACGAGATTTATCAAAATGATGTAGTAAGTATTTGTACACCTTGAAAAGATCTACAGAAAAGTCCGCGATGGTATATGTCTATCTCTTATGGATAACCCACTATAGCTTTTTTGTCATTTATTTTTTACGAAAAATAATACCTTATTTTTGAAGCAATTTTTATACAATATACAGCATTCATCCTTATCCAATTAAGTACCTTAAATAAATAGTTGATTTAATATAGATCAATATGGCCGTTTACAGCATGTAATTTAAGTGAACATTTTCGGAGATATTACAGATTTAAAATGCCGTGAGGACGCCGCGCTTCGCCCTATAACACTTCGACTTCAGCAGCTATGTCGCTCTTTCAAGAGTTTATTTAAAGACATTCTGTAATTAATTGTAAAAATAAAATACAAAGGGAAAATATAAAAGTAAATAAGTAAAAATGTACTATATGAAATCTTCTTGGTATTGGGCCACGGGCAGTAATTAATAAATCAAAACTACTGGATCGATTTTGATCATTCTTTTTTACACTGACTGACATGGGATATATATTTTATACCTGTGCGAAGCAGGGGCAGGCCGCTAGTATACATATATAAGTTTTAAATACATACTTAAATACAAATATACACCCAGACTCGACCGACAAATTTATTTATAGAAAATGTTGACCCTCAGCGGGAATCGAACCCGCGGAGCTGAAGGCAGGGTCACTACCCACTGCGCCCACGGGCCAATCGATTGATCTTGTTAAATATATCTGATTGGATAGATTATCTCTAAAGATTTGTTGGGATCAAATTAGAGTTGCTGCGTGTGTGAGCTGATTTGCGATCATTGATATGCTTCTTCGAAAAGGTTTAAACAATAACCGTCTTATCTGATATCAACGTTGTTATCATTATATTTTTACATAGCAGAAAATAATAGCACATATATGTAAATATACCTCAGAGGCAAATCGTTAGCGTCCGTATCAACGCTTTGGAAAAAGAAAGCGAGTGGCCAACTGATCCAAGATGATTGTTTCCTGAAAACAAAAACCATTATTTTTTTAAGTCAATGAGATTTGATATGTAGTTGTGAAACTATTGTATAGTATCATATTATGTCGGAACCTCAAATCATGGTATGTTATCTTGGAACTAAACATTATGTACGTTGTAATCTTTGCCTCAAATGAAGTAAAATGACACCTGTGGCTATTTAGTTTTTTAATAGCGTATTGTAAATGCGGAAATGGCCCTTGCGATGGAATAGAACAGGTGTTTTCATGGCGAAGTTTTCTGTAAGGCTGTGCCTTTCTGAAAATGGATTTTTTTCCTGATGTATGAAGTGTTGATATTTGTCTTTCTCAAATAAATACAGGTAGATGCAGTCTATGCAGTCTCTTTATTACTTCTAAGACACAATTAGGAATCTTAAAGTTGTGATAGCTGACAGGCAAGGCTGTTAGACCCTGACTGGGTGGTCGCCGGTTCAAGCCCGCGCAGATATGTATGTTTTCTATAAAACTTTGTACCTCATTAATATTTATGATTTAATTAAGCTCTTTTCATTGATGCTTCATCTCCGTCACCTTTATATTTCTGGTATATTAGTAATCTTTCAATCCGTATTGCAGCAGCGTGGTGGACATAGCAAGTTCATAGTCTCAAAAGTGGGATAGTAAAGTAAAATAATAAAAGTAGTTTCCTAGTGTCTATAATTTTGAATACTTACGGAGTCGACGGCATCATTTGGATGGAATCGGTGTCGGATGGTGTGTCTGGTGTAACAGGAGCAGCTTGAGGTGGTGATCCCGGAGTCGTGGACAGTGGTGGAGGAGTCTTGTTAATAGCGGGATTGTAGATCTTCGGGTCGCTCACCATACGGACAAAGAATGAACGCTTATGTGCCAAGACGGCACGGTGCTTTTTGGCGCGTTCCTCGTTCAAATCCTGTAATGACTTATGTTCTGAATTTATCTTTAATAATAATGTTTGTTTATGAAGAGAACTTATATTAAAGTTATAAACGCCTAAAAACAAATTGACAAAAAACAAGAAAAGATTTATTACGCAGACGCAGGGAATAAATATCGCTTAAAAGTATTGGCGTATGCATAACTAATATTTTCGGAAATATACAAGCACTATCAGTACTTCCTTTATGCGGTAGAACGCATTTAGGTTACTTAAAAATTATAAGATAATAATAATGTAATAAATTTAAAATAAAATATTATTTCTTAAACTTTAAGATGAACTGAATATGTAAGCAATGAAAAAATAATTTACAATTTTTATCTCGATAAGCACTTTTACTTACCCTTTCTTTGTCTGGTCCTTCGATCAATTCTGTAGCGAAGTCCGTTATAATATCCCAAGCGATCTCTGAAATTATTTACAAAATAAACAATATCGACGACAGTCATTTTTAACGCTCTTTAATGATTAATGTACATAGTACCTGAGTGATCGAGCCTTGCTAATATTTATTTTAAAAATTAAAAAAAGAAAGAAGGCGCCGAATACATGCGGGATTCCAACCCGTTCACATTTTCGGTCCGCCCGTTACCCATCGGCTATCGCAACATTACGTTTGAAAACTAAAAAAATCCTTTTGTTTCAATACTAAATTTTACCATCTTTTTTAATACCCAAAACAGGGATAAAACGTTTTTTTTTTTTAAAGTAAAACCTAGCTAGATCGCGGTTTCTACCCCCAAAACTCCTACATGCTGAATTTCAAGAAAATCGTTGGAGCCGTTTCCGAGATTCAGAAAATATATTTATATATACAAGATTAACTCAAAAAGAAGACATAATTTTCATAAATTTTCGACATAGATATATAATTTGAGTATGTACATATATGAAATTCCATTATTTCATATATTAAAATGGTTATAAGATACGTGAGTCAGTAATATTAATATAATGTTAGTAATAGTAGTAATAATATAATGTTAAATATCCTACAAAAATTTTAGAACGTTTAGAGGAATAGGAACGTTCCCATTCTTTAATGCCATAAAATATGTAAACCTAGGGCGATGTGAATTTTTTTAATATATATAAGTTTTATAGTATCAGTTTTATTATATAAATGTACCAATATCTTCTCGTGTAGCGTGTTGACTGACAACGCAGAAACGTATAACATATTGATCTTGTACTGACGCAGGGACCATGTGGAGTTTTCCAGAAGCGTTAATGTTTGTCAACAACTTTTTGTTCAGTTCATCAACCTGTTCGGGTGTTTCATCTGGTCCTCCTACGAGGCGAAAGCACACCAATCCCAGCTGAGAACATAAAATAAATAATAATAACAGAAATAAAAAGTACTAATATTTTTTTTATTTAGGTAAAACCCATAATTGTACAAGACCACACACAATCTTAATTAAAGAAAACCTTAAATCTTATTTATGACTATAAGCATAGCACTCGGAAGGATTGCTATAGCGATAAATAAAACTGACATCATTTTCGATTTGGACCTCGATGGGTGGAGATCCAATGCATCATCATGAGATGTAATGTTTTGTGACAGCGTGTTACATTTACCGAGTCGCCTTGTACCTTGCCGTCAAAATAAAATACCGTATCGCTACATTTTCTGCGAACTTGGATTATTTAGTACAAAATAAGCAGAAGCTCTATACTTCCCACTAATATTTAGTAACTGATATGCCATACCAAAGTAGTAGGTACTAATAAAACTGAGTTTCTATTAATAGATGTGTATTATTTTACCTAATGGAATCCGCTTGGACTAAAAAGTATTAAGTTGGCTATGAACTAAGTGTGAAAATTACCGGACCATAGCAGGACTATGTTTGGGTAGCACTGTTTTATAAGATTCTATTAAAATTTAAAATATTCTTACCTGAACTTGGTTACAAACTTGAAATCGTCCGTCTTTTTTGGCAAGCTTCTCAAAGTATTTTGCCAGTTCACAGTGTCGTCTCACATACTTCTGCAAGCCACTAATTCCGTAACTTCTCAGCATAAACCACAGCTTGAGCGAGCGGAAACGTCGGCTGAGCGGTATTCCCCAATGTCGGTAATCGATAGCAGTATCATCGTAGCAATGTTGAAGGTACAGCGGATCCACCACCAATGCCGACGTAAGTAAATATCGATTTGTCACCCACATCAAGGAACAATCAAAGGCCGTCAGCATCAGTTTATTCGGGTTTGTATTAAATGAGTCGGCATACTCGATACCTGCTAGATGATGTTTGTGTTCGGGACAGATAAATGAATTGCCGGCATATGCTGCGTCAACGTGCAACCAAACACTCGGAAACTTTCTTACAACAGGCCCTATCTCTAGAAGATTATCGAATGAACAACGCGATGTTGTTCCCAGGGTCGTTGAAACGAAGAATGGCACAAGTCCAGCTTCTTCATCTTCTTCCATAGCCTTTAGGATACAAAAAGAAATAAGTGCAAATAATTACTTAATAAGAACATTATAAAAATTATGATTACCAAACGGTGAGAGGGTATGCCTCTCTCTAGGGAGGGGGAAATAGGTTCGATGAAGGAAAACACGTCAGGAAACCTGCATTTCTCTGGAGATTTCCTGGGATATGTGTAACCTACCAATCCGCATTAGACCAGCGTGGTATGTCTAATCTCTACCCCTTCTCTCCAAAAAAAGGAGAAAGGCCAAGGAATAGGATAGTAACAGGCCGTTACTTTAGTATATTTATTTAACCTCAGCGAATATAACGAATGTATAAATATATTTTACAAGAATTAATATTGTTTTGAGCAGATACTAAAATAAATGTGCAATCGTAAAATTTCGCATAAAAGTAAACATAACGTAGTATTATCTGGTTTAAGCTTAAAACGTTTACGTAACGTAACTTGAATATATTTAATTTTAATAAATTACATTTAAATCGCCTATTCTTAATCTGGGTCAAATGATGAATTTCCCGTATTCTCCTGACAGAAAGTGGCACACAATGCGGCGTATTGCCTCTCGGCTCGCCACGTATTTCCGGCATCCGCAGTTTCATTAAACGCCCGACGCCGACGGCGGAGCGAAGCCTTGATATGACGCGGTCCGCCTCTTCAATTACCGCCCGATTATTATTTGGAACTCATCGTGGCATCCTTCGTTAGAGCGTCTTAACAATTTACTGGTATATTAAATATTGTCCATTCTATTCCCCAAGTATAATGTAAGAATTTCAAAGGAAAATTATAAGGTATAAGTTTAAACGTAAACAACTAACACTATTTATGTTTAAATGCCAAATGTTATCTTGGAAGATAATAAGACAAAATCATGTATTTTACAATACTAAATGTATTGTAAAATACATGATTTTGTCTTTTGTATTATTGAAATGTAGTTAAGGAACATCCTATTAGTACCCTGCATCTTTGAATAATCTTATTTTATAGTTTGCCCTTCTGCCCGTGCAGAACCTACACTAGAAAATTCGTTGTCATACCGATATGTCAATAAATATTCTTCTGATATTTTTTTTTCCTTCATAAATTATACATTATGAATAATTAATTAAAGAAATTATTTGTTTAAGTAAAACGGTTCTGCCTGCGTGGTCGAAATTTAACCTGCTTACTTTTAACCAACATAAGTAAAGATCAATGCTTTAACCTTACCTTACAACTTATATATTATGATTTCATAAAACATTAAATATTTACAATGTTACAATTTAATGTAAAAAAGAATCATTATATTTTTACATCGCTATCTACTTACTTCCTTCAAAGTTTGTCCTCTTAATGCTCCATTATCATCAGTTGGTAAGATACGCAGTTTCACGAAGCTGATCATAGCAGCCTTTTCAACGCAAGAATGGGCCTCTTTTGAACAATACGCGATTATTTTGGACAGCAAGAGACCCTCGTCGACTGTAGGGAATTGATGCTTCAATCGTTTGATACCGGCAGCCCTCGCCGCTAGCATCGATACGAGAACGCATTCACTGGCGGACCCCTGCGTTAAATATATATTATGTATAGTAATAAATAAGCTGTGGTAGCCCAGCGGTATCACCGTGCGACTCTTTCGAGGAGGTCACGGGCTTAAACCCGGGCAGACACCAATGAGTTTTTCTGTTTAAATGTCTAATTTTCGGTGAAGGAAAACATTGTGAGGAAACTTGCATATCTCTAGAGAATTGTAGGGCTATGTGTAACCTACCAAACCGCATTGGAGCAGCGTGGTCGGTCTTCCAATCCTTCTCTCCAAAAACGGTGAGAAGAGGCCTATTCTCAGCAGTGGGATAGTAAAAGGCCACTATTTACTTACTTTTACTTTTTATAGTAATCATCACTCTACATATTATAAAACTAAGTCCATATTTCCCTATGTACGCATAAAACTTTAAAACTACGCAACAGATTTTGATGCGGTTTTTTTTAATAGATAGAGTGATTTCAGAGGAAGGTTTGTACGTATAAGAACATTCAATACGGAGTAGAGAAATACTGTAATTTTTGAGGTTTCTGTAAATAATTACATTTTTTTCCGCTTACATTGCAAACGCAGACTAAACCCTACGAGATTTATCAAAATGATGTACTAAGTATTTGTACACCTTGAAAAGGTCTACAGAAAAGTCCCCGATGGTATATGTCTATCTCTTATGGATAACCCACTATAGCATTTTTTGTCATTTACTTTTTACGAAAAATAATGCCTTATTTTTGAAGCAATTTTTATACAATACAGCATTAATCCCTATTCAATTGAGTACCTTAAATAAATAGTTGATTTAATATAGATCAATATAGCCGTTTACAGCATGTAATTTAAGTGAACATTTTCGGAGATATCACAGATTTAAAATGCCGTGAGGACGCCGCGTTCGCCCTATAACACTTCGACTTTAGAAGCGATGTCGCTCTTTCAAGAATTTGTTAAAAGACATTCTGTAATTAATTGTAAAAATAAAATACATAGGGAAAAATGTAAAAATAAATACGCAAATATGTACTATATGAATTTAGATATTCAAAGATAGCAGGAAATGTTCTTGGAATAGGAAGAGGGAAATTGTTTTTCCCCAAATTTAAGTCTTGCGGGCCACGGGCAGTAATGAATAAATCAAAACTAGGTACTGGATCGATTTTAATAATTTTTTTTCACTGACTGACATGGGCTATATATTTTATACCCGTGCGAAGCAGGGGCAGGCCGCTAGTAAATAATAATATAAATATATAGGGAAAATTGCACACACGGTTGACCGTCGCCAAAGTAAATAACCTTATATATATATATATATATATATATATATATATATATATATATATATATATATATATATATATATATATATATATATATATATATATATTAGTGTTTTTAAGTTAAATATATAAATACACTCAGACTCGAAGATTCAACAAACTGTTTTTAGAAAATGCTGGATCTCGGCAACATTGCCCAACAGGCGACCGCCGGAGTTGAACGCAGAATCACTACCAACGGGCTAGTCCATAATAAAATAAATATTTCATTATAAAACTGTAACAATAATATAAGAGTGCACTTAATCAACCGATTGTTGAATTAATAGTTTTTGTTTTTTTTCCTCAGGGATATACTGTGAATCCGTGTGGTATCCGTCTGAATAGAATAGACCACCCTCATTTCTTACCACGGTGTCGTAAAAGGCGACTAAGGTCAGTCGATCCTCCGTGTGTTATCCGGCTGAGTAGAATAGACCACTTTCATTTCTTCCGAGGTGTCGTAAAAAGCGACTAAGATAAGTTGTCATACACATTAAAAATAAAGGTGAAAAGGTCTACATTGATTGAGGTTGAGTAAAGATTAATAATGTTTTCCTTCAAATATGTATATCTTATTAGTAGATTTGTTGATACAAAACTAATAATGCAGCATTTGATAGCTCGAGCTGAAGTAGGTGCCACTAAAGTCTATTGCATGTGCATTGGCCCCAAGCTCGCTATTTCCTTTATTAAAAAATATTTCTCACTGAAAATATTTGATCAATAATTTGGAAATTTTCCATAACAAAAAGACAAAGTGCAGCCATCGTTCTATGTTGGCTATCGATCAAAACATGTATAACAACGAAATTTCCCCTTTTTACTTATTCAATAAATAAGAAGCGATTTTCTTAAAAGTCAACCCATTAGGTAATCTTCCTCAACAACTCAATGTGACATAGATGGCGACATTGATTTTTTTATATATTGACTTTATATATTATATACGGCGTGTGGTATCCGGCTGAATAGAATAGTACCAGCCTCATTTCTTACCGAGGTGTCGTAAAAGATGATTAAGTTAAGTCGACCCGCCGTGTTGTATACGGCTGACAAGAATAGACCATGCTCATTTGTTACCGAAGAGTCGTAAAAGGCGACTTAGGTAAGTTGACCCACCGTGTGGTATCCGGTTTAGTAAAATAGACCACCCTCTTTCTTACCGAGGTGTCATAAAATACGACTAAGATAAGTTGACGTCAGGCAGGCAGTCATGTTTGTAACATGTCGTGCCGCCCCACTTATCACACAGAGTGGGATAAGGGCAGGAGGATGATGACGAACAACTATATGAAGGAGGTTGTATTTGAAACATGTTGTAACATATGGTAAATTTTCTAATTATTGCCTTTTACTTTTATAAAATCTGTTAAAAATTTAAATTGGTTATGCGTCTGTATTATGTAGATTATGTTATACTAGCGGCCTGCCCCTGCTTCGCACGGGTATAAAATATACATCCCATGTCAGTCAGTGTAAAAAAAATGATTAAAATCGATCAAGTAGTTTTGATTTATTCATTACTGCCCGTGGCCCGCATGCGTTAAATTTGGAGAAAAACAATTTCCTTTCCCTATACCACGAAGATTTCCTGCTATCTTTGGAATATCTAAATTCATATAGTACATTTTTACTTATTTACTTTTACATTTTCCCTATGTATTTTATTTTTACAATTAATTACAGAACGTCTTTAAACAAACTTTTGAAAGAGGGACATAGCTGCTAAAGTCGAAGTGTTATAGGGCGAAGCGCGGCGTCCTCACGGCATTTTAAATCTGTAATATCTCCGGAAATGTTCACTTAAATTACATGCTGTAAACGGCCATATTGATCTATATTAAATCAACTATTTATTTAAGGTACTTAATTGGATAAGGATTAATGCTGTATTGTATAAAAATTGCATCAAAAATATGGCATTATTTTTCGTAAAAAGTAAATGACAAAAAATGTTATTGTGGGTTATCCATAAAAGATAGACATATACCATCGCGGACTTTTCTGTAGATCTTTTCAAGATGTACAAATACTTAGTACATTATTTTGATAAATCTCGTAGGGTTTAGCTTGCGTTTGCAATGTAAGCGGAAAAAAATGTAATTATTTACAGAAACCTTAAAAATTACAGTATTTCTCTACTCCGTATTGAATGTTCTTATACGTACAAACCTTCCTCTGGATTCACTCTATCTATTAAAAAAAACCGCATCAAAATCTGTTGAGTAGTTTTAAAGTTTTATGCGTACATACGGATATAGGGACTTTGTTTTATAATATGTAGTGATATTAAGTATTAACTAAAATTTAATATGACCTGATTACCTGAATCACACCACCGCCCTTGCTTCCTTCTTCAAGGGCTAAGAAAGCAGGCGGTAATCCGATGGCTTTTCCTGTAATCATCATAAAGTATATACATAGGTTATATACTATCTAGTGTACTTTAAAGTTCAGCGGCCGAAATATCTCACATGTGGGCATTGTAAACATTCATTACCATTGGTGGTTGGACAATTTCATCTGTGGTTAACCTGTGTGGGTTTGAATCTCTAATGTTTAGTTAAAACTACTATCGATATTTTATACTATCGTTTCTATTAAATTCAAAATCATCAAGTAAATCACTGAATATGGTATGAAACAACATTAAAAGCTTATTTTTGGTGGAAATAGTCAGCTGGATGGATCCTACAGCCAGATAACTATATAAATCGGGATTCAAAATTTAAATCCATAGTGATTTGCGTGACGCATTACTATGATATAGCAAAATTGCATAATTTGATTTCATTAAAGGTTTTTTTCTGTATAATATAAGGTAAAATTTCATTATTAGTTTAAGTGATTAAATAAAATGTAATAGCTTTTGAGTAAAGTTAAGTTTAAATCTATTTTTAAAATTTTACTTGGAGATTGCTGTTGCATGTGTTAAATTTGGTATGCAGAGCTTAAGTAATGTTTTGATGTAAAAATTACCAAGGCGTGTTAGATTTTTCCAGATATAAGAATGATATTTTTATAGTAATTCCTTATATTATATTAATGCTACGAAGGATTTCATTTTATGACAGTTAAAATTGCGTATATAATATTAAACAGTGTGTCTTAACCGTATCCCTTGTTATCTTATAACATGACAAAAGTTTTGAACCCTTCCTAAATGAAAATGTATCCTGATAGGATAATTCGTCGAACGAACAAAGACTCAGTTGAAGGGTTCAAAGATAACTGCCAAATTTACATCAGATATGTATTTCAAGGTAAAACAAAACTTATACTATATAGCTACTGTGCAGTAAGCCATATTGAAAGTGATCTGATCTGATTATAATTAAACCTTTACGCAAACCACATAGGTACACTTTATGTGCGACTCGTTTTACATTAAAATAAAAATTCGGGATTAAAAATTAGGTCAAAAATAAGGATTTTCCTAAAAATATTTGCTGTGATTTGTAAGAAAATTTTTGGCCATTAAGTACCCTGCTCATTTCGGTACGTGATTAAGTTATAATCGAAACGAAATAAGTCTAAAAAAGTTATATAGCAACGCAGGAGCTTGCGGCTCCTGCTTTGCACCTACGAAGTCGTTTGTTGGTTTGGGTATAAGATTCTAAATAAAATTCCGCAATCAATTTTAGCTTTGCCATTACAGCAGTTAAAAACACTGTAAAAAAAGAAAGCCTACTATACTGTAGAGGAATATTTGGATGATAAGAATGTGTGGGTATAGCTCTCTTCGAACCTGTACGAGACAGGAATGACGAAATGTAAGTAGTATTAAGAATTATATTTTTAAAAGAGCAACCGCTAAGTTTCTTGCTGGCTCTTCTCGGTAGGAACAGCTTTCCGAACCGGCAGCAAAGATGACGATTCAAAAGCACTTGTTTACAAGGTTACTTGAATAAAGAGTATTTTGAATTTGAATGAAAACACGTCTATGTACTATATTATATTGAGTATATTAAGGTATTTCTGTAAGAATGCTCTTCCAAATATCAAATATCCGAATCCGCATAGAGCAACCCTTTTTAACTTTAGTATTAATTATACATCGATACTGATAATGTTTTGCTCTATTTACAGTAGTGTTGTCACGTTACAGTTTTGCGAACCAGCAGAGTTGACGATACATATGCACTTATTTAAAAGTTTGTTTGAATACAGGATAATTTTAATTAGAATTCATGGTTTCATGCCAAAGTATTCTTTTAAAGGTGCATAAGATCTTTTTTTATATTTTGGGGTTTTCAATGATATGATTGTCAAGCTGTCCTCGATTCCAATGAATACAACCATCCTCGCCTATTTTAGCAACTCAAGAAAATGATTTAATTTCTATTCATAGAAAGAGTAAAACGGATTTGCTGTAAATACGTTCTAACAGGTAATTTAATATACCTACATTAGTGTCGCAAGGTTTTTATAGATAATTATTTAATCAATTAGTACCTGGGTAACCGAGTACTTAACTTGCTCGGTAATTTTATTAAAGATATGAAAATAATGCAATCAAAAAAAGATAAAAAAAAGGGTTGTTGCCATGTCGACTGGAAGCCGGGAATTTTCACATATTTATCCGCCCGTGTACCATTGCGCTATTATAACTTGACAATTGGTTGCAATTTTAAGCTTTACAATATATTTCTATTTAAGAAAACGAATAAAACAACTTCCCCCCCGTCCAAAAAAAAACCAAGAAACCAAGAAATTTGGGGGACAAACACAACACGCTAAATTTCCGTGTATAAATATTATGGGAACGTCATCTGTAAGTGAACAGAATTGTTATTAATCGCAATAGGTACGTACTTTATACGACTCGAAATTACAGTTTAAATTAAAAGTAAAGTCTATTTCACATGAGCTCGTTCGTCGTTGCTATCCGAACTTTAATACTGTAAAATAATGTTTAAATTTTTCACTGATTTTAAAATCAGTTTTAATCAATCAATATAGCTTTAGTATTTTTAATGAGAAGGTTGACTTTTTTACTGTTTCTTCACATCAGAACAGTTGGTTTTGAAATTGGCTGGAGAGCGACAAAGATTTTTATTTCAGCACTGAATTTAAAGCAGTCAAAATTGCCGCAAAGGCTAGTTTTTTATCTTTATGCAACTAACTTTGTTGGCAGTTTTTTTTATTTATTGATGTTTATACAAAGATAACAAGAATTGGCGAGGGTGGCTTTGCAGTGGTATAAATTGTGCTACATATAGCACCCCCAACCTGTAGGAGAGTTGTTTACATCATTTCTTTTTAATCGCAGTGTAAAATCATTTATAATCCGTGTTCGTTACAATATGAGTTCTTACGAAAGAGAAATTATTAAAAAATTAACGATTACTCATAAAATAATTACTTACCCATCCAATCTAACATGATAATTTCTAATTCTGTGCAAGCTGGGCTGGCCGCCTGAAATTATCGACACTGCTATTAACTGTTATTTATTTTCTGTATTTTTTTTATAAATATGGAATAAACTGTAAATTTTATAGTGTGACAGAAACATGAAGAGAAGGCGATAAAGTTACAATTTTTTCAATAGAAAGAACTCATTACAAAGCAAGCAATTAAAGTAAATTAATAAAATATGTAAATGGACTCAAGTGCGAGGAAGTTTTTATGAAAAATTTAAATGCTTTAGAAAAACTCTTTATGTAAGTATAAGTTATTTAAAACGGGTACCACTTACGCTACAATCAATAAAGTTGCATGTGTCCGTTCTCATTTACAAAAAAATACTCACAGTATTATTACAAATCATAAACATATTTGTAACAATATAGCTCCTAATAATATTATTTATGTGCATTTATATGCATGTAGAGTTATTTGTAGATAATATATACATATGTGGCTGTAAATTGGCTGGTCTTGTAAATTGTGTACTTTTTAAAAATTTATTGATATTAAAAAAATCATATTACAATTTTTATAATAATAGTATTTTCATTTATGTTTGTCAGAATATCTTGAGAAAATAAAATAAAATTGTAAATGTTAGTCATTATTTTTTAATTATTTAATTCACTGAAAATACCTATAGTATCAATTTAAAACAAAAAAATAAATCGCAATATTGTATTGGTCAAATGCTCAAAAAAGAGTCTTCTGCTTTGGTATATTCTAGTCTTCTAATTCAGGAAAATTTAATCAGTTCAATGTATATGTGATGAGCAACACGATTGAATAATATACATAACAATACACCAATTATGAATTAATTTTGCAAATAATTTACCCAAGAGAATCCGACGCACGCGATGCCCGATGAAAGCATATCTCCTATAATAGAAGGGTATCCATTGCCGGCTGGAAAATATGCATGGAACCGAGGATGCTGCCAGTGCGTAACACCGGGCATGATCTTGTTCTCCACGTCGTTCATAACTTCATCCCAGGATTCGGGGTGAAAGGGTGCCTCAGCTGGAAGAGCAGTACGAAGGTACCCTGGTTCTACAGATGGAGTTACGCGTCGCTTCGATAAAGTGGTCATGTAGGTGCAAATGTAATCTACCATCTCTTTACCCCGTACGCGGAACTCTTCAACATCCATTGCTCTAATTTATATTTGTGATTTCTGCGAGCAACTTTTCACGAATTACGAAATAAAGATGGGCTAAGAGACCAGTTTGAGGTGTCTACGGCGCGGTGTCCTCTGACCGACTCGACCACCAAACGGCAGCACTTCTTGAACGAGAAGAGGAGCGCGGGGAATGGACGAGTGTTAAGCGCCACAATTTTTAGAATGAGGATGCATGGCACGAGCGATTAGTGTTTATTAAAATCGTAACCGTGACTTTGTTTGCGTTAACCGTAGCGTTGAAATACCTTTATTTATGTACTATATGTTATGGTTTTGTTCCCGAGCGAAAAACGGAAATTTTCATGTTAGCCTGGTATGTAAGATATGTAGCTACCAAATGTCTTTAATTTTGCTCCAATGTATTAGTCATGAAGGTGTAACAGACAGATAGACAGATATTCGTCATTAGACATTTATATATTAGTAAGGATGAAATGCTATCATTATAACCGTTATATTCAAACTTTTAAGAGGATAAACTTATTTTATGTTCCCTTCAGTCGCTTCAACTACAGCAGCAATGCGGTCACTCGAAGGCTGCCTAAAACTTACAACAAACGCTTTAACTCTATCACCCTTTTTGCACGTCTAGAAAACCAATCAGAAATGCAATTTTAAACAACATTGAGTTACATACCTCATAATCATCTTCACCAATCATCACATATAATCTTATACACGTCCATATACTTTATAAAATTTTACAGCACATACACTACACATATACCGACACAAACAATCACACTAACGCATAGCACCATCATACATAATTTTGTTTACATATTTCTTTTTTTTCTTGATTAAACATTAAAGTTAACAAACTTTGATTTAATTTAAAAATAATGTTCGACTAAAAAAATATTCTTTTTGTTTTTCTATTTAAATTTATTAATTATTTTATGTCTATTACCTACATAGTTTGACTCAATGTCTACAATGTTTAATCTAAGAAATGTAATCCTCAATGGCTTATGTTAATATTTTTATATTAAGAGTAATTTAGTCATAATAATAGCTGTGGATTTTTTACAAATAAATAATTTAATAAATTTATAAATTATAATGTTTAATTTAGTTCTCATTAAAATGAAACACTAACTTAAATTCAAAGTGATGTTATAAAAATTGGCTTTTATATGATCTTTCTCATCATCAGATTGTAATCAATCAACCGCGTGTTCGGATAGGTTCTCTTACCGAGAAGAACCAGTAAAAAGGTCTAAGGTCACACAGTCTAAGGTCAGTCTAAGGTCACATAGTAGAACGGGTTAAATCTTTATTTTTTGAAGTTTAATAACTTTTGTGTTTTCCATTATCAAACAATGTTGATTCCATTTCAACAATAATATAACTTAAAGATAATATTAACTTTTTTTGTTTCAAAAAGGAAATTAGCGTATTTAATTAACCAGCATACATCTGTTTGACATATAAGAAATAGATAATAAATTGAAATGTGCAAATGCGCTAGTTTTTATAAATGTAGTGATCATATCGATTTACATTCTGACACACAGAGGGTATTCTACAAAACCGTTCGCAAACACTGCTTTTAGCTTATATCTTTTAAAATTTAATAAATAGGTATATATAATGCTTAAGAAATTTACTTTTAAGTGAATTGTTTCACTTAACTTATGTACTTAGCAAGTAAGAATTTAAATTGTTGGTGTAAACAATTTGTTAGTAAACCTAAATAAATAAATAAAAAATAAAATAAAAATGTGCTATTGCATTTGGTCAACATTACGAATATGTAGTAAACATGTTCATGTTTTAGTCTTTATCAGCACCAAAAAAAAAACAAAAAAGCTTATGGCATCTCTTGAAATATATTTTTGACATTGACAGAATTCCTTATGAAATCTCAACTGTTAATTTGAAAATTAAGTTTTTACGAAATATTTTTTATATTATTTAGTAGTATTCTTTACTAACGCCGTGTCGTATCCGACTAATTAGAATACTACCACCCTCATTTCGTACCAAGGTGTCGTAAATGGCGACTAAGGTAAGTCGGTATTTGCCGTGTGGTATCCGGCTAAGTAGAATAGACCTCATTTCTTACCGAGGTATCGTAAAATACGACAGAGGCAAGTTGAAGTCAGGCAGGTGGCCGGTCGTAAAAACGCAGCCCAATCATGTGACAGCATGTTTATAACATGTTGCGCCGAACTCACTTAGAATGGAATAAGGGCAGGAAGATGGGCATCATACTATACAAATCCTAAATCGCCCGCCCGCTTATGCCTATGCTGTAAGCCGTAGGCTGCGATGCCGACGCCGCCCGCCCTCGATACCACTTCATTGAGTCAGCTAATGTCGTTCTATGATACGTATGAATGAATTTTTTATTTCTGGCTTTAGGAACTTGAAAATGTTTTCTCTTCGTTTTCATCATAAATTAAGCTTTCAATATATTGTAAATAATATAAGAGAAGTAAATAAAAATTCGTCAACCTAATTTATAAAATATAATAAATTTTTTAATTATATTTACAGTGTTTATATGTAATATTTTATATACTTACATAATTGTTAATTTTATAATAAAAGGTTTTATTTATAGTACAATGGAAATAGTTGTCTAATTGACGACAGATTTTGTTTATCATATCTGTGACCGCGGTGTAATTTTAATTGTTCCAAATTCCTTGGATATTGATCAAGCGGATTGGAAGTAGGCATGGACAGAATCACCAATCACTTAATGATCATGATATGAAAAACTTTTCATATAGCATCATCTGCTAATGAGTTTTAGAGTAACTGCTATACTGCTATACAAAATTATGGATATTCTATGAAAAAGTAAAATAATAAATTAATACTGAGACTAATTCACTGATATTGAGCAAAAACACATGCAAAGGAACGTGGGTTAAATAAATAAATAAATTAAAATAAAGACAAGATTTGTTTGTTCCAAAGAAGACGCTATTCCAACTTAAATTATAAGCTAGAAATATTGACCGTATTATATAGGAGTTAAGAATTACATTTGTTTGTAATAACAATAATTTCACCCAGTAATATTGATTAGCAAAAACGCTTTCCGCTATTATATTATCCAGCTATTCGCTATAATATTATTACTTGATAAAGCGATTGCTATTACAAACAAATGTAATTCTTAAATAATATTCAATACGGTCGATATTTCTAGGATATAGTTTCAGTTGGAATAACGTAAAAGTGCGTCATCTTCCCGAATTATCGACCGTATTATATAAGATAAAAGAATTACATTTTTTTGAAATAACAATAATTTTGCCTAGCCATATTGATTAGCAAAAACGCTATCCGCTATTATATTATTTACGTTAATGGACTAAATGATTGCTTATACGAACAAATTTAGTCTTTATGTCCTATACACTGCATACGACATAAAGAATACATTTGTTTGTATTCCAATAGCATTGGCAGCATTAGCATTTCTTATACGAACAAATGTAGTCTTTATGTCCTATACTCTGCATACGACATAAGGAATACATTTGTTTGTATTCCAATAGCATTAGCAATAGCAGGTATGGTCACGTGATTACAATCGATCATATCGTGGAACGAATATGATTCTTATATAGCAATCAGACCCAAGCCTAATTGGAAGAGAAACCGCAACAGACAGACAGACATTCTTTCGCAGTTATTATATAAGTATGAATATTTTGGTACTTATTTAAAATAAAATTTGCTTGTTTACATTTTTAATACGTAACAAATGAAATACGTTAAAATTAAAGTACAGCATCTGTCAAATACTAAGCCGATTATCTTATGGAAACAAAATACAAGTCAGTTGAAAACACATTTTAAAAGATTGGATAACTAATTTTTTAATTTCTCTGACATTTAGTATCGTAAAGCTTAGTTGCGGCACCGATTATCTTATAATTACGTTTTTGCCAGTTAAACTCAAATCAGTAACTTAATAGGTAAATGATATTTAGTAGTACTAGTCGTTCTCCAGGCTTCACCCGCGTGGAAATCTGTGCCACAAACTTTTCCATTCCAGGATAAAAAGGAACCCATATGTTGCTTCACGACATTATCTATCTTCCAGTGAAAGTCTTATCAAAATCGATATAGCTGCTGCGGAGAATATACTATCAACCTAAACTTTCCTTAAGAATTGCAATATATTTTAGTATAAACCATACAAAAAAATCAAATCGACCTAGCTAGGTTTTATTTTGAAAAAATCTGGTTTTATCCCTGTTTTTGGGCACTAAAAACTACTAAAATAATAAGAGAAGCAAATGATATTTGAGCTGTCAAATGCAAAGCTGCGAAAGCCTAATGGTAACGCGCGAACCAAATAAGTTCAAAACCTGGGATCGATTCCAATATGTCACCGGGCGCTTTTTTTTCTTTTCTGTATCTTTTCTATATATTTAAAAATTTTACCGAGGCTCGGTCACCCAGGTACTATGTATTGTATGTCCATTGGAATCGTCTCCTCTTGAATTGTAAAATAGTATAGACGCAATAATTCAATCTTTTAAAAAGAACTTCAATGTCTAATAACATTAAAAGGTCATCGCATTTAAAGTCAGACCACCGCTAAAAATGTAGAATAATGAATATTCTAATTCATCCTTTTTGACTCTACAAAGACTCATTAACGATTAAGTGTTTCACTTCAACTTAAAGGGTAGTGCTGAATTTTAAAGAAACATGAATGTTCGAAATTTGAAATCAGTTTTTAGTATAAATTGATCTATGTACTCATATATTATATGACTTTTAGTTCATCCATATTTAAGATATTTTATTTTATTACAATAAGTAACAACAATCAAAGTTTCTGTAACATATAACTGAACTCCGTTTTATATAATTGACATATTAACACTAAAGGAGGGAAATCAGACTCAAATGTGTCAATCGAAAAGAAAAACAGGGAAAATAAAACTTATTATCTGTCTCTTTTTTATCTTTATGTGATTAGACAAAGACAAGTATGTTAGTCTCATCTTTCCTGTCATTGTTTAGTGTCGCTCACTTACAGGCCTCTCTGCGGTATAATAACTCTATGGTAATTGTTCTTCCAGGTTACCTCAATACACTAGGTATTTAAATTTTGAATAGCTTTTACATAATATTGCCATTATTGATCTACATTCGTCTTTTGTAATTTACAGATTAAGATAACACATTTTAAGTGTAGATATATTTTCTAGATAAATCTAGTAACGAAATCGTAATTGGTGTGATGAAATTCGGAAATCAGCCTTGCCTACTTTTCATTAGTTTATTTCTCTTACATTTTTCTACAATGAATATAATTATGATTGCGTCCTGTTTCTGGCGATTTCATTGTTGTGTATTAGAGCGCGTTAGTGAGGAAAAAAAAAATCAAAAAGTTGATTGATATAAACAATTTATCACATAATTATTGATACGCCGTGTGGTATCCGGCTGAATAGAATAGTACCGCCCTCATTTCTTACCGAGGTGTCTAAAAGGCGACTAAGGTAGGTCGACAATCCGTGTGGTATACGGCTAAGTAGAATAGACCACCCTCATTTCTTACCGAAGTTAAAGGCGGCTAAGGTAAGTTGACGTCAGGCAGGCGGTCGGTCGTAAAATAGGTAGCCAAATCATGTCACAACATGTTTGTAACATGTTGTGCCTACCCTTCTTAGAGTACTTAGGATAAGGGCTGGATAATGATGATGACATAATTATTAATCCGCCTAAACAGATTTTTTTTTTGTACATAATAAAAAACTTGTATTTCATAAGAGTAGGTACGCTCTAAGAGTGGTAATAATTTCAGCTTTTAAGCTTCACTGGAGCGTAGGCTAAAAATATTTCATCACGGGTGTTAACAACGATAAATAGAACAAACGATATTTGTGATAATAAATAAGACCATAGTTAAATGCAAATGTGTAAATTTAATTCAGTATTGCTGATTGCAACCGTGGAATGTGATCGAAGACTTATTGATAAAGTCAAAATCAGACGTCTGAAACATGACGTCTAAGTCCAACACGCATCTTCCTTCCTGGAAGTTGTCGTTGGAAATTTTGCACTCACAATTTCGAATCAGTACATAGGTACACGAAACATTTACGTTCTAATTTTATTACGTTCCATTCATTACTCGTTTTATGCAAGTTTCACCTATATGGATTTATGTTTATTTGAAACCGTTGTATGTAACCGAGTCTTTTGAACTCAATTTTGACTCACTTTGAACTAACGGATTAAATTTTAACTTTGTACATTTATGAAGAACCCATGACAATACAATAATTTGATAAATTCAACTATTTTTTTTAACAATCAATCGCACTAAAAAGGGGCAAATAAATATACTATAAAAACTAAAAGATAACACGCTTAAAAAACCTTACAGAAAGCTTTAATGCAATAAACAACTAATATTAATAAAGAACTGCTAATTTATTTCATAATTTGATGTGATCTCAGATCGCAGGTACGGCTAGAACTTATTAAGTCCCATACAACAAGCTTTCATATTTGATGCGAGTATGAAAAAATAAGACGTCATGATGCGAAATTTCCGCATTTCAATTAAGAAATTGATATGAGACGGCATCTGCCGCGGATAGCCCATTGGTTTCAAGTACCTTCTACTCGTTGTGGTTAGCAGGCGAAATTAGTTTTCAAGGAGTTATCTCTACCACAATTTTTCTGATTCGTTCGATTTAATATATTTTTACTGCTTTGCTTATATTTTCAGAAATTCTTTCAATAATTCCATACCACATAAGAAAATACGTTAATTTAAGCTAAAGAGAAAATCATCGCAAATTGCGTACCGTTGCTTCGTAGACTACAACAGAAAAAGAAATTTTCTTAGATGTCTATACCTTACGACTTCTCTGCCTCTAGCTCATTACTGAACATAATCTTGCTATCCAGTGTCACTTCGCCCGCAATCAAAGCCCGAAGAACTCCCAAAAATGAACGTGCGCCATATCCTATTTGAAAAAAATTAGGAAAAGAAAACAAAAATGTACCTTATATAAACGTTCCTTATTGACTCTGCGACAATTACGTCGAAACAGTATTAAGGAGCGCTCGCGTCGTACCAGAAAATTTCATTAAGGACGCGCGCACTTCACTCGTGTACCATCTTTGTAAATTATATAAGTAATAGAGAAAGCGGTTAAATATGCCTTCCTAGCTTAAGAGAAGTCACAGATAATTAAACTCACCAACAAAAAGATTATAACTGATAGTCTAAAAGTGATAGACTGAAGAAGAATGTAAGCGATTTCCAGAAGAATTAACTTTTTAATTTCTCTTCCAGAATATTATCTTTTACTATGTGGGTGGGGTAAGGTATATACGTCAATTGATTGAATTAGTGATGCAGCAATTGTTACGTGAATGACCTTAAACGATTTTGAGTACCAGATTATCAAATGCATTGTTCAGAAAATCATGCAAGTCTGTTTTAGTTGTGTTAATTTCTGACGAAGAACATTATTAGGGAATCGGTTCGTACATCTGTTGGCCTCTAACTTAATTATTAATTTATTGATCCACCCGTCATGTATATGGAAGCTGTCTTCTCTAATTCAACCTAAAACGTGACCTGTGAAATTTATATGTAAGAATAAAATGTCAATGGGTCTATCTAGCCTGTATATAGGTATGATGGAGCACAATAAGGCTCACACATAATAATATGGCATTGGTATTCCAGACGACGGAGGAATGCACGTTCCGACGAGGCGACTTCGCGGCGTGCCTCCAACCCTACGACGTCAAAATACTTCAGAAAATCTTTATTATATTTAATCTACAATGATATTACCCATTATACAGTCTTTTCTATTAACAGCTTCTGATGTATTAATTCAAATTAACGTGAAAAGTATTATTATGTTAAGTATAAAATGATTAAAAGTAAATAATGTATTTAAGTTACTAACGATTATTATTTCTTTCGCATTAATAAGATTTTTGTTGTACATGACCATTAGAATTAGTATGCTATCCTTAAAACATAGATCTATCTCGTCGCAGAGAGTTGCCATAAATTATGCTTTCTTTACAGACGCCTAATAGTCTCATGATAGGCCATTCTTATCGCTATATAAGATCTACGGTATTAATATATTCGACAAACGTTAAAGCATTTTATAGTTTTTAATTATACGGCTACTGGTGTTTTTAATTATGATAAGTGTAAACTTCTTTATATATTTTATGTTATCTTGTTTATATAATATCTGCAATATTAAAACCATGAACAGAACAAAGTATTTAATATTACCAGAAAGAAAATAATTGAACGAAACTGTGAGGTCGCTCAAGATTTCACACACGTATATCAATTTAGGTACTCTGCTATAACCAAATTGCTCGTTCCCCTCACAAAAAATTCTGCTTAATGTAATAAATACAAATTCAGTTGTTCGACAAGTGAGCTCCTAAAGAAACATTTTGTTTTGCATTTCATACAATTTTTTTTATAAAATTTCAATAACTTCTTTATTGACCCCGCTTTGTGTTCCTACTTTTAAGTTTTGGTTTTTATACAGAACGCAAAATTTTACAGTACAACTTGATCTAAACTTGAGCGGAGCTAGGGCGTATGGTTAGTGGGAAATAACACAATTTTGGCATATTCCATAAAACAAAAAAGTCTGTAAAAATGCCCGGAGCTAAAAATATATTTTTTGTATAACAATACTGTATGTAAAAAAATACTCAGGCGGTCTTTTATATGAATGCGGTGAGTATATTACTCAAAAATAAGGTAACACACAAAAAACAACTACACACAAAAACACACACTAAAAAACTGTGGACTATTGTTTGTGAAAGACTTTCGTTCTTTCTTCTTTAATCTGTGATTAGTAGGTAATTAAATAAAAGTTATTCTAATTAAGTTCCTGATTTATTTTTATATTCAATTTATTATATACATTTATAATTATATATATATATATATATAAAATAATATATATATATATATAAATATATATATATATATATATATATATATATATATATATATATATATATATATATATATATATATATATATATATATATATATATATATATATATATATATATATATATATATATATATATATATATATATATATATATATATATATAAAATATAAAATATATATTTATAATTTATTTAGGTATAATATTTATGTATTTAATATATAATGTTGGTATTATACCCCTCTTTATATATTTTTTATAGTTTCATAATTTTCCAGCTCATAAATGTTGTAAGGACCTTCGTTGCATTCGTTTGTGTCGTTACACGAAAAATTATCATATTCACAATATTCACCCATGATAGTCTGAAAAAAATTTAAATAACATTTGTTTATTTGTACGTGATAGTTTTTTATTGTTCTATCGTACCAATGGATGAAGAGTCCGGAGGTTGAAACATTTGTTCCACAAAATAATTCATTAAGCCTCATAAAATGTAAATGATTATATTGGACTAGCGGCCTGCCCCTGCTTCGCACGGGTATAAAATATATATCCCATGTCATTCAGTGTAAAAAAATGATTAAAATCGAACCAGTAGTTTTGATTTATTCATTACTGCCAGTGGCCCGCAAGCGTTAAATTTGGAGAAAAACAATTTCCTTTCCCTATATCAAGAAGATTTCCTGCTATCTTTGGAATATCTAAATTCATATAGTACATTTTTACTTATTTACTTTTACATTTTCCCTATGTATTTAATTTTTACAATTAATTACAGAATGTCTTTATATACAACATTCACAGCTTCCTTATCGTTAAACAAACTCTTGAAAGAACGATATAGCTGCTGGATTCGAAGTGTTATAGGGCGAAGCGCGGCATCCTCACGGCATTTTAAATCTGTAATATCTCCGAAAATGTTCACTTAAATTAGATGCTGTAAACGGCCATATTGATCTATATAAAATCAACAATTTGTTTAAGGTACTTAATTGGATAAGGATTAATGCTGTATTGTATAAAAATTGCTTCAAAAATAAGGCATTATTTTTCGTAAAAAGTAAATGACAAAAAATGCTATAGTGGGTTATCCATAAGAGATAGACATATACCATTACGGACTTTTCTGTAGACCTTTTTAATGTGTACAAATACTTAGTACATTATTTTGATAAATCTCGTAGGATTTAGCCTGCGTTTGCAATGTAAGCGGAAAAAAATTTAATTATTTACAGAAACCTCAAAAATTACAGTATTTCTCTACTTCGTATTGAATGTTGTTATACGTACAAACCTTCCTCTAGAATCACTCTATCTATTAAAAAAAAACCGCATCAAAATCTGGTGCGTAGTTTTAAAGTTTTATAGATAGAGTGAGCTATGCCTGGTGAATTCCTGGGCGATCGGGATGCCAAAGTGGTCGCCCTCCTCGTGGCGCACCCTGGGCAGGCCTTATTTAGGCAGGATACTCTAATGCAGGATACTTCCTTAGTCTTGGCGAACGGACCACTGGGGTGGCCAATTCAGTTATCCCTCTGAATAGCAGAGGGCAAGCAGAGAGCGACGGGTTCTGTTGGGCTTACTTTAAGTCTGGCTGGACATGGTTTCGGCCACCTTCGATAAAGCCCGTGAGCCCAGCAATTGGAACGGGGACCTTCGGGTTGCGAGGAAGAAAACCTCTATAAAAATTACCCGGTTGCTGGGAGCCGCTGAATCCAAGCGGCACAAGATCGTGGGGTGTGGAGATCCCTTAAAAAGATAGATGTCCAGCAGTGGACGTCCATCGGTTGAAAAAGACAAAGATGTACCTTGGATGGATTTTCCGGATCCGGAGTGTTATCACAGAAGCATCTGCCGCATATACAGCTTCCACGTCCAGAACATTCAATACCAGTAACATCCGGATGTTGACAGTTTTTTTCTCCAGCTAAATGGTCCGCATCGCAGGCACATTTTGCATTTTCACTTAAGCTCACTTTAAAAGAAGATTATTTTTCTCAATACTTATCTATAAAATTAACAGCGCAACAGTACCTAGTTATTCAGTAATAAGTAAATATTAGGTGTGTATTTGAAGTGTTCTTTTATTTTAAGTTTGTTACTTAAAAAATGTTTGTAAGCATTATTTATAAAATAACAAAAAACAATTTTAAACTTAGTTTAACAAGATTATTAAATATTTCGCTTATTATAAACTAGCAGCCTGCCTGCCTCCTTTCCTGCTGATATAAATAAATTTATAATAAGATTTTTTTTTAGAAAAATCCGTGCCTATCTGTGTTTGAACTTGCGAACCCTAAAGGGTCCCGCGATCTCACCGTCAGGCCTTCACGCATATAAATTATAGTAATGAAAGCAAATTTTTTAAACTCACTTCCATAGTCAATATGACGAACTTTATCTTCTTTACAATAATGTTGATAGAATGGTAACTGTTCTGAGAAACATTTATTCTCCAACCTACACCAGGAACACTGACTCAAAAGAAGACAATCTAAGCAAGTTTTTTTAATATTACAAATCCAACTTTTGTCCAAACTAAATATATTTAATTGTTTCGCTAAAACTGATGTGAAATAAAAACATAAACAAATAATAAAATATGTCTTAATATTATAATATCTCATTTTGTATAGTAATAAAAACTAATCTTAATTAACAGTCACACTTGGTAAACTGACGTGATAACTGCTTAGCCATGACTTGATTTACGCCTTTATATCACAATATTTGATAACCTTTAGTTGATTCTATGTAATTACGCAAACGTTATTTGAACTCCTGGTTCAGGATCGTGTTCGTGTTGACTATTGATGTTCTACTATCCTCCTTCCTATCCCACTTCACTACATATTATAAAACAAAGTCGCATTCTTTGTCCATATATCCCTATGTACGCATAAAACTTTAAAACTACGCAACAGATTTCGATGCGGTTTTTTTTAATAAATAGAGTGATTCCAGAGGAAGGTTTGTACGTATAATAACATTTAATACGGAGTAGAGAAATACTGTAATTTTTGAGGGTTCTGTAAATAATTACATTTTTTTCCGCTTACATTGCAAACGCAGGCCCTACGAGATTTATCAAAATGATGTACTAAGTATTTGTACACCTTGAAAAGGTCTACAGAAAAGTCCGCGATGGTATATGTCTATCTCTTATGGATAACCCACAATAGCATTTTTTGTCATTTACTTTTTACGAAAAATAATGCCTTATGTTCAAAGCAATTTTTATACAATACACCATTAATCCTTATCCAATTAAGTACCTTAAATAAATTGTTGATTTAATATAGATCAATATGGCCGTTTACAGCATGTAATTTAAGTGAACATTTTCGGAGATATTACAGATTTAAAATGCCGTGAGGACGCCGCGCTTCACCCTATAGCACTTCGAATCTTTTAAGAGTTTTTTTAAAGACATTCTGTAAATAATTGTAAAAATAAAATACATAGGTAAAATGTAAAAGTAAATAAGTAAAAATATACTATATGAGTTTAGGTATTCCAAAGATAACAGGAAATCGTTTTGGTATAGGGAGAGGAAATTGATTTTCACCAAATTTAACGCTTGCGGGCCACGGGCAGTAATGAATAAATCAAAACTACTGGATCGATTTTAATCTTTTTTTTTTACACTGACTGACATGGGATATATATTTTATACCCCTGCGAAGCAGGGGCAGGCCGCTAGTATATTATAAATGCGAAAGTTTGTGAGTATGGATGTATGTTTGTTACTCTTTCACGGCAAGTCCGCTGAACCAATATCTATGAAATTTGGCACAATTATACCTTATACACCGGAATAACATCCTGTTATTTCAAGTATCAAATCCAGTTAATTCTACATGTCATTAGTTTTTAGTGTCATTAGGAGGACGTTCCCTAGAACGTCCTCCTAATGACACTAAAAAGCGCCATGTATTATCGCCACAACAGTTCGCGGGTAAAAGTTAGTAAAGTTATAAATAAGCGAAATATAATAAAATTAGTAAACAATTGTAATATAAATAAGAAGTTTAATCCTTACTAATATTGAAATGGGAAAGTCTTTCTGTCTGTCTGTCGGTTCCGTTTTCACGGCCAATCTGCTGAACCAATATCGATGAAATTTGGCATAAATATTCCTTATACACCGGGGTAACATATAGGCTATATAAATCCTGTTAATTCAACAGGAATTAAATTCAGGAGGAATTAAATACGATGACATTCAAAACGCCATCTATAATAAACATTTGGAACTAATTTTTATTTACAATGTGTCAAAATGAAGTCAAATCTGTATTTACGAAGTATTTAGATTCCAAGTTTTTCGGCTAACGTCAAAAGAGTTATCTTTAAAGAGTATTTATATTTTATTTTATTTAATTCGTTTACTGGACAAATTTAACTGAGAAAATTTAACATTGTAATAACAATGGATTATTAATATAAGTAATACGGGTTATTTAGTAAAATAAATAAACTTATAATATTATAAATGCAAAAGTCTGTTTGTAACGTTTTCATGGTCAATTCGCTGAACCAATATAGATGAAATATGGCAAAATTAATGTTTATATACCGGGGTAACGTATAAAAATCTTTAAAAAAGTTATTATTATTTTTTTTTAATATTTCGGTTTTTGTTTATTTCATAAACCGGAGAAAAATATTTAATAAAAAAGAAACCGCCAGAATGATGTATGTAACATCTTTTGACCCAGACCAGAGTAATAATTTTATTGTTGTTAAATAGAAAAATATTTATTATCTTGGTATCAATTATTATTTTATTTAATATTTATTTATTATACTTTGAGGTTATGTACATGTACAATTACTTGCTAAATACCATAATAACACATTAAAAAGATAGGATTTGAGGTGAAAATATAACAATAAGCTATAATCATATAAGTTAAAGTTATATAAGTTCAAGTAAAATTTAATCATATATAATTTTTGTTGTCAAAAAAACAGACGTTTCAAGAAAACGCATTCTTAAACGGTCATTAGTTAGTAGTCTATGGCAACAAGTACGAAATAAATGACTATTAATTGACATGTATTGGGAAGTTTTATTTAATTGAATCTTATAGAAATTAAGCCATACTGCTAATGAAAAAATATTTTATTTCTAAACACAATTTTTAATATTTGAAAAGTCATAACACTTAATAAAGTCAACTTTAATATATTTTCCGATACCTATTTTAAAATATTATGTTAACAAAAACATAATTTAAATGCAATTTTTCGTATTTATACTAAAAACGTTGGAATCCAGCGCCATACGTATAGGTAATTAAAAAAAAAAAACAATTTGACAGTTGATTCGTTACGTATAAATCATAGATTACTAACATGGACGTAGTGTATTCTTTATCCAAGATAGCTACTAACATTCTCATTCATTAAAGACTATCTGCCTCTCACCCGTTTCATTCATTAAAACGGATTTAGTCTCAGCTCTGACTCTTTCTCACATATGGAGTAGTAATATATATAACGTATGACGTAAAATCCTAGTAAAATTAGTGATGTACTTGGTGCGCTAAAACCGCTAATTAGTGATGTCAAAAGATGATTATCGATTGCACACCGCCCTTACCGATTTTTGGATAACCGCTTTTCCTGTTGCATATCAATAATGATTTTTAAATATTAATAAAACAAAATATTTAAGGAACTTCTTTACTAAGACTTTTACTGCAATAAAAAAATATATATACAACAACCGTTTTGCATTTCTAAGTGCATGCTTCTTAAAAAAAACGTTTTTCTTAAACACGCTAAAAGTACAACTTCAAAAATTATTACTATTTTTAAATAGGAAACAGGAACAGCAAGCTGACTAAAAATTATCCAAACAGAGCTTTCACAGTCCTCAAACTATCTTGAAAATGTAGGAATTGTAATTTAAATTATTATATATTATTATTAAACAAAATTAATTTCAAATATTCACTCGAAAACAAATGTACAATATTAGTATTTGAAACAATAGATGCTTTCGTTATTACCGTTTAAGTATTTAGGAAAAAACATTATACTTAAAAGGAGTGACCTTGATGGTAAATTATAAATATTCCTTTTATATTTAAGTCTTTTTTAGATAAAAACCACTAATATTCTATAAAACTACTACTATATTAGTAGTAGTTTTATAGAATATTAGTGGTTTTTATCTCTAAGTATAATATTTTCCATCTTATCTGTTTACACTTCGGATTTATACATATAAAGTAAGAATTAAATTGTGAAATTTTGCCATATTTAATGTGCCAATTGATATCAAGCTTTTCGATGAAAGAAAATATCATGAGGAACTATACTCCAACCCAAACATAAAGGTATTATAAAATTTTTAAAGAAAGCGATGGACAATATTAAAGACACTAAAATACTACACATTTAAGTATCACAGAGTGAAACTCATAGAATATTGATATTGTTATGTCGGCTAATCTAATGCAATTACTATTTTAGGTAGTTTGCTTGGCTAATTTGTATCTACTGAAATTCATTAAATTATATATTGCTGTTTTGCTATACTTAATATATAAATATTTAATTTTAGAAAATAACAATCAATTTAAGAAAATTGCTTTTATAAATATTGGAGATATTCTTTGGACCACTGCAGTTGAATTCCAATTTCTTCATTTGTTAATAATATTATTGTAATGACATATTTGTCACTCCTGAATCACATGATTTTGTTTGTTTACATCTTGTTACGTTTTTATACTTATGGAGTATGTATAGTAAAATACTAATATTGTTAAATATGAAAACTGTATCACTTTTTAAATGTTAATAATAGTAATATTAGTTAGTTACTTTTGCCTCATGTATCATAGATCTATAACTTTACTTGCGATATAATTTTCCATTTCCATTATCGTTTTTCAAGTATCTGTAGTACTGTGAATTTTCCTTAACATTAATACACCATTGTCTAACTCGCATTATGATAACGAATATGCAAAAAAACTTTTAAGAAATCATATTTATGATTAACGCAAGCTAACCAAGAATTATAGTTTTTCAAGTTATATACATTTTTGACTAATTAACACTTTACATGCCATATAATGCCATTCCAAAGATATAAGTTTTTGTGATGGATAATATAATTTTAACTAGATCAAATCTTTCAGTTCTATTAGACAATAGCGTAATTATAAAAATTTCACAATTAAAATAATCCTGTTTTGAAAATATATTACTCCCAGGATTGCTTAGGTTTTTAGTTTTGCTACACAAGTAAAAACACGTGTTTTGAATAGGAATAAATGGTGTTAATGTTAAAATACACAATTTTTAGCAGCAATACAGGCAGAACTCATAATTCATTATAAGCCCGTCGTTTAAGCAAACTAGCAACTAAGCAATTGTTATTCATTTTCCTTAGTAACGAAAATTTTAAACCTATTCATCGCAAAATATGAGTTTTTGAGTTGTACCGCTATTGCTGCACATGACCAATATATCAATATACTGACCCGGTAATATGATATGGCTTGGGTCTGGAAAATATTTCTGATGGAATACAAGGTACTATAACTATCAAACAATAATATTAACCAATAATGTTTTAAAAAATGAAACCAAATTATGATCCGTTCTAGTGTGCTAGAGCCCCCTTATCCACGGATTTGAGAAAAAATCCATTGGGTCCTAGTTAAGAAGTTTCAAACTTCATAATGTTTGTCAATTATACTAATATGAATACTATTTTGAAGACACAACCTTCTCTTGAGTCTCTAGCATGGAAGCGGACTTTTACAGCCTTATTCCAACATTCCGAATGGTTCATGCGGCAAAATAAATTGTTAGTGAATAAAAGCATTCGCGCTGTGAAAATGTTATTACTAATGTCAATAAATGAGGCTAAATAATTATGATTCGACTGAAGCTCTTCATATATGTTGATATGCATCATCAGGCTCGTGGACACTTCCCGGCGGAAGAGTTCGCAGCATATTTAACCTGTAATAAATAAGTAATTCTTAAATAATGTATAGATAGAACATTATTCAGTACAAGTAACAGTAGTCTTACAGACAATCTTGGCATTGATATCCCCTGAGTAGAATAGACCACCCTCATTGCTTACCTAGGTGTCGCGAAAACCAATTAAGGTAAGTTGAAGTCGGGCAGGCGGCCGGTCGTAAGATACCAAATCATGTGATAACATGTTTAAAACATGTTGTGCCTACCCCATTTAGAGTAGGATAAGGGTAGGAGAATGATGCATTGACAAATAACAGAGATTTTAAATTTTAAAAATATATTTTTAGCTTCTACTGGTCTTAAACTGCAAAACTTGTTTATTTTGCCTACTTCCATAGCATTATGTCCTATGGAATATTGCTATGGGGTAAATGCGCGGATAGTGAAAAAATTTTTGTTTTACAAAAGAGAGCTATACGTGGCATTTATAATTTAAAACCGCGTGATTCCCTGCGTGAGAAGTTTAAGGAAACAGGTATTCTTACATTTGCTTCACAGTATATTTTAAGCAATTTATGTACATAAAAATATAAAGAATTATAAAACGATAGGTGATGTGTACAATAGACAAAGCAGGAACCGACATAAGCTTGCGGTTCCTGCTTTGCGCCTTGCAAAAGTGCGTAACTCGTTTGTGGGTTTTGGTATAAGATTTTATAATAAAATTCCGCAATCAATTTCATCACTGCCATTACAGCAGTTTAAAAACACTGTTAAAAAGAGGCTGATACAGAAAGCCTACTATACTCTTGAAGATTATTTAGAAGATAAGAATGTGTGGATATAGCTCTCTTTGAACCTGTACAAGACAGTAACGACTTAATGTAAATAATATTAAGAATTATATTTTTAAAAGAGCAACCGCCGAGTTTCTTGCTGGCTCTTCTCGGTAGGAACAGCTTTCCGAACCAGCAGTAGAGTTGACGATTCAAAAGCACTTGTTTACAAGTTTATTTGAATAAAGAATATTTTGAATTTGAATTTGAAATAGTGTCTGGAAAATATTTTTTACGTGTCTATAACTTTGTCTACAGTTATATTTTAAGTATAGAATAGAGACTATAATTATAAATAATATTGTTTTTTAATAATAAAATATAAGGGGTATCTGTGACAATCTTTGTGTAATGTCAAATATCTTTGATTTTGTACTGTTAGCAGTACCAGGCTAAAAATATTATGCTTTCCAAATACTGAATTGTATGTGACAATTAAGAAGCATATGTGACAAAGTTCCAATGATCATCACTAATATGTCTTTTAAGCTATTCTTATATCACACACTTTTTTGCATCACTATAATAGAGGAAAAATTGTACCAAAAATTTTTTTGTTATATCTCGAACGGATTAGGCAGTTAGCCCATTAGACATATAAGCTTCAGTTTTAATTGAAAATGAAATGGACAGACTTTACATCAAATATTTACTTGCCTTCATCTAGTCAAATCAATTGACCTAATCATGTGCTTCATCCCATAAAGCATCAACAGCATATAGCCCTTAGACGTCATCCCAATGAGTACTCTCTTTGGCAATGACCAGGTTCATCTGAAAATTATTGCAAAAACATTTTAATAAATATGGAACAAGCTGTGTGCACAAGGTGCAGAGGCCGTGCGACTCTGTAAAGACGATCATGGGTTTAAGCCCCGCGCAAGCACATGGCTAATTGACAATTGCAATTTATGACACGCTTTTCGGTGAAGGAAAATATCGTGAGGAAATGCGCATACTTCTAGCGAATTCTAGGGATATGCGTAACCTACCAATCCGCATTGGAGCAACGCGATGGTAGGTCTTTGCTACAATACTTCTCTCCAAAAAACGGATAGAGGAAGCTTATGGTTCCCACTGCTGGGGTGGATAACAGGCCGTTACTTTAAACATACACATGCCAATTTTTGTGTTTACAAACAAAAATGATTTATATTTGAAACATTTTAACTCACTTGAAGAATATCAGCCATTGTATCAGATATTAATGAATTCATTGCAACAACAGTAGCAGTGCCTTGACCAGACACAGTTACTCAGACAAAAAAATCCAGTTGAAATGTGCATAACTAAATGGGATAGTATGTTAAAGTATCTTGAACAAATAACTTTCTGTTAAATAATTAAAGTATGTCTATAATCCATATTGTCTGTCGCAGAAAGAATAAAAACTATTCAGAAATAACCACTTAAAACATAGAATATAACTGATATTGGGTATGACATATGATATACAACACTTCAATAAAGCATACACAATAAATATTACTGTAGAAGGAAAAGTTTTATTTTTACTTATATTTTAAAATTAAAAAATAAAACTTCCCAATATTATTACAGTTCAATAAAAACACAATTGTCGTCCTTTTTTTAATTAACTGTGAATTGATGGCACCCGCAGCACTGCATAGGGAATGTTTGAACGAAACTCATTCATGTATTTACGGGGCTTAGTTAGTTAGTAACTCTAACTCCGTGTCATTATCCAGCGAAAAGTAATAAAAAATAATCAAGGAAAAATAAATAATGAATGAAAATAGATCTGTACTATTTTTTTTTCCTGAATTTCCTAAAAGTACTATATTTTTTTGATTTAAAAAGAAAAATACTATTTTTCTTCAAAAAAAAGGTGGCAGCCCTAATCGCGCCCTTTTTGATTAAATAGGGGCAACACTGTGCCGTTATTGTTTCCGGTGGATTGTGGTGGTGGTTACTATATATACCGATAAAACGTTTCAGTCCTTCAGTTCACCGCCGATTATAACAAAATAATTTTATTATTACTTTTGCATAATTACTCTGTTTTAATCATAGCTTAGGTAAATATAAACATTGTAATCTTTAATATTTAATGACTAGCAGCGTCTGACTGCCCTCCTGTAAAAGCTGCAGGGCTCTTTCTTCTCATTTAACAGTATGGTTGAAATGGACACTGCAGTGTTCTTTCTTCCCATACTGTGTAGGCGTTTTGTTGGTAATGTTCGTTTTCTGTATCGTCGAACATTAGCTTCAAAGGCGCGCTACTTTGTTAGACGTTTTATTAACGGGCTAGCCATTATAAAGGTGTCGTACTGATTTCTGAAATTGCCCAGTTTTGGTAATTTGTACGTCATTAACTTTTTAAATTTTTTTTGTAATGGTTATGTGTTGCGGTTGGCAAAGAGCCGGTATTTGGCACCTGCAATACATGTAAAACCTTAATTCTTTTCCCAGTCGCTTTTGGCTACTGATGTTTGAGTGCACGCTTACATCTGTGGCTGAAATTACGGGAATCTTAACTTAGCTTCATAAATTCAGACTTCACTTGAGTATTAGTTACCTCAAATGCATTTTCTCAAATTACAGAGGTCGAAAGATGCGTACGACGTCTTCGGTCCTGTTCCTGGTGGTTGACGCTACTGTTCGGCCTGGCGCTGTTCGAGCGCTCGAGGTGACGGCGGAGCGACAGCAGCTGTGGCATAGCCGGACAGGCCGGCCTGGGGTGAGGGGCGGCGGCACGTCTCCATTGGCGGCAGCGAGGCCAGACCAGCGTAGCTCGTGGAGTCACGAGGCCAGCTGTCGGACTCCCACGTCGCACTAGCAGCGTCTGACTGCCCTCCTGTAAAAGCTGCAGGGCTCTTTCTTCTCATTTAACAGTATGGTTGAAATGGACACTGCAGTGTTCTTTCTTCCCATACTGTGTAGGCGTTTTGTTGGTAATGTTCGTTTTCTGTATCGTCGAACATTAGCTTCAAAAGCGCGCTACTTTGTTAGACGTTTTATTAACGGGCTAGCCATTATAAGGTGTCGTACTGATTTCTGAAATTGCGCAGTTTTGGTAATTTGTACGTCATAAACTTTTAATTTTTTTTTTGTAATGGTTATGTGTTGCGGTTGGCAAAGAGCCGGTATTTGGCACCTGCAATACATGTAAAACCTTAATTCTTTTCCCAGTCGCTTTTGGCTACTGATGTTTGAGTGCACGCTTACATCTGTGGCTGAAATTACGGGAATCTAACTTAGCTTTATAAAATCAGACTTCACTTGAGTATTAGTTACCTCAAATGCATTTTCTCAAATTACAGAGGTCGAAAGATGCGTACGACGTCTTTGGTCCTGTTCCTGGTGGTTGACGCTACTGTTCGGCCTGGCGCTGTTCGAGCGCTCGAGGCGACGGCGGAGCGAAAGCAGCTGCGGCATAGCCGGACGGGCCAGCCTGAGGTGAGGGGTGGCGGCACGTCTCCATTGGCGGCAGTGAGGCTGGACCAGCGTAGCTCGTGGAGTCACGAGGCCAGCTGTCGGACTCCGGCGTCGCACTAGCAGCGTCTGACTGCCCTCCTGTAAAAGCTGCAGGGCTTTTTCTTCTCATTCAACAGTATGGTTGAGGTGGACACTGCAGTGTTCGTTCTTCCCATACTGTGTAGGCGTTTTGTTGGTAATGTTCGTTTTCTGTATCGTCGAACATTAGCTTCAAAGGCGCGCTACTTTGTTAGACGTTTTATTAACGGGCTAGCCATTATAAAGGTGTCGTACTGATTTCTGAAATTGCGCAGTTTTGGTAATTTGTACGTCATTAACTTTTAAATTTTTTTGTAATGGTTATGTGTTGCAGTTGGCAAAGTGCCGGTATTTGGCACCTGCAATACATGTAAAACCTTAATTCTTTTCCCAGTCGCTTTTGGCTACTGATGTTTGAGTGCACGCTTACATCTGTGGCTGAAATTACGGGAATCTAACTTAGCTTCATAAATTCAGACTTCACTTGAGTATTAGTTACCTCAAATGCATTTTCTCAAATTAGAGAGGTCGAAAGATGTGTACGACGTCTTCGGTCCTGTTCCTGGTGGTTGACGCTACTATTCGGCCTGGCGCTGTTCGAGCGCTCGAGGCGACGGCGGAGCGACAGCAGCTGCGGCATAGCCGGACGGGCCGGCCTGGGGTGAGGGGCGGCGGCACGTCTCCATTGGCGGCAGCGAGGCCAGACCAGCGTAGCTCGTAGAGTCACGAGGCCAGCTGTCGGACTCCCGCGTCGCACTAGCAGCGTCTGACTGCCCTCCTGTAAAAGCTGCAGGGCTTTTTCTTCTCATTTAACAGTATGGTTGAGGTGGACACTGCAGTGTTCTTTCTTCCCATACTGTGTAGGCGTTTTGTTGGTAATGTTCGTTTTCTGTATCGTCGAACATTAGCTTCAAAAGCGCGCTACTTTGTTAGACGTTTTATTAACGGGCTAGCCATTATAAGGTGTCGTACTGATTTCTGAAATTGCGCAGTTTTGGTAATTTGTACGTCATTAACTTTTAATTTTTTTTTTGTAATGGTTATGTTTTGCGGTTGGCAAAGAGCCGGTATTTGGCACCTGCAATACATGTAAAACCTAAATTCTTTTCCCAGTCGCTTTTGGCTACTGATGTTTGAGTGCACGCTTACATCTGTGGCTGAAATTACGGGAATCTAACTTAGCTTCATAAATTCAGACTTCACTTGAGTATTAGTTACCTCAATACAACCTGTTATGGAAGGTTGTATTTGAATCTATATGAATAGTTGTTCTATAATATAAAAAAAAATGTTGTCTGTGTCATTATGCATTGATTTGTTAAGAACGAGTAAATGGGTTCACGTTTAGAAAAAATGCTTTTTATTATTGGATAAGTATGAAGGAGAAATATTGTTTGTTATTTAATTTCTGTTAGATATAAACAGTTGCACATTTTATGTGATTTATAAATTACATAAATATTTACTTTCAGTTTTATAGAACAGTCTTTTAATATTGCTGTTATTGTTTCATTCATTACACATACTATGATGTCTTTTATTAGCACTGTAAATGTAAAGATATCTCAAATCATAACTATAAATAACATCATATGACAATCATCACTACATATTATAAAACAAAGTCCATATTTCCGTATGTACGCATAAAACTTTAAAACTACGCAACCGATTTTGATGCGGTTTTTTTTAATACATAGAGTGATTCTAGAGGAAGGTTTGTACGTATAATAACATTCAATACGAAGTAGAGAAATAATGTAATTTTTGAGGTTTCTGTTAATAATTACATTTTTTTCCGCTTACATTGCAAACGCAGGCTTAACCCTACGAGATTTATCAAAATGATGTACTAAGTATTTGTACACCTTAAAAATTTCTACAGAAAAGTCCGCGATGGTATATGTCTATCTCTTATGGATAACCCACAATAGCAGTTTTCTTCATTTACTTTTTACGAAAAATGATGCCTTATGTTCAAAGCAATTTTTATACAATACAGCATTAATCCTTATCCAATTGAGTACCTTAAATAAATTGTTGATTTGATATAGATTAATATTGCCGTTTACAGCATGTAATTTAAGTGAACATTTTCGGAGATATTACAGATTTAAAATCCCGCGAGGAGGCCGCGCTTAGACCTATAAGCACTTCGAATTTAGCAGCGACCGGAGGCGCAACTAAATGTCCTTCTTTCAAGTTTATATTGTCTAATGATAAGAAGGCTATGAATGTTGTATGTAAAGACATTGTCTAATCAATTGTAAAAATAAATAATATCACTACATAGTATAAAACAAAGTCGCATTCTCTGTCTGTCCCTATGTCCGTATATCCCTATGTATGCTTCAATCTTTAAAACTATGCAACAGATTTTGATGCGGTTTTTTTTAATAGATAGAGTGATTTTAGAGGAAGGTTTACATGTCTAATAACATTCAATATGGAGTAGAGAAATACTGTAATTTTTGAGGTTTCTAATGTGATGTCGTAAATAATTACATTTTTTTCCGCTTACATTGCAAACGCAGGCTAAACCCTACGAGATTTATCAAAATGATGTATTAAGTATTTGTACACCATGAAAAGGTCTACAGAAAAGTCCGGAATGGTATATATCTATCGCTTATGGATAACCCACAATAGCAGTTTTTTTCATTTACTTTTTACGAAAAATGATGCCTTATGTTCAAAGCAATTTTTATACAATACAGCATTAATCCTTATCCAATTGAGTACCTTAAATAAATTGTTTATTTAATATTGATCAATATGACCCTTTACAGCATGTAATTTAAATTAACAGTTTCGAAGATATTACAGATTTAAAATGCAGGGGCCGCGCCGCGAGCCTATAAATAGCGCGTCGGAGGTCGCGGTTCGCCTCTCGGCGATGCTTCCGCGTTCGCCCGTCTTATCGGTGACGCTGTCAAAGCCATTAGGGCTAACAGCATTAGTCAAATTCGAAAAAAAAAAAACGCGGTTCGCCCTTTAACCATTTGAATTTAGCAGCGATCGGACGCATTTATGATCGGAGCTCTCTAGCGAGGACAATATCAATCATCACTACATATTATAAAACAAAGTCCATATTTCCCTATGTATGCATAAAACTTTAAAACTACGCAACAGATTTTGATGCGGTTTTTTTTAATAGATAGAGTGATTCCAGAGGAAGGTTTGTACGTATAATAACATTCAATACGGAGTACAGAAATACTGTAATTTTTGAGGTTTCTGTAAATAATTACATTTTTTTCCGCTTACATTGCAAACGCAGGCTAAACCCTACGAGATTTATCAAAAAAATTTACTAAGTATTTGTACACATTAAAAAAGAGTTTGTTTAAAGACATTCTGTAATTAATTGTAAAAATAAAATACATAGGGAAAATATAAAAGTAAATAAGAATAATGTACTATATGAATTTAGATATTCCAAAGATAGCAGGAAATCTTCTTGGTATAGGGAAAGGAAATTGTTTTTCTCCAAATTTAACGCTACGGCCACGGGCAGTAATGAATAAATCAAAACAACTGGATCAATTTTAATCATTTTATTACACTGACTGACCTGGGATATTCAAATTCAAATTCAAAATATTCTTTATTCAAATAAACTTGTAAACAAGTGCTTTTGAATCGTCAACTCTACTGCTGGTTCGGAAAGCTGTTCCTACCGAGAAGAGCCAGCAAGAAACTCGGCGGTTGCTCTTTTAAAAATATAATTCTTAACACTATTTACATTATGTCGTTACTGTCTTGTACAGGTTCAAAGAGAGCTATATCCACACATTCTTATCTTCTAAATAATCTTCAAGAGTATAGTAGGCTTTCTGTATCAGCCTCTTTTTAACAGTGTTTTTAAACTGCTGTAATGGCAAAGTTGAAATTGATTGCGGAATTTTATTATGGAATCTTATACCAAAACCCACAAACGAATTACGTACTTTTGCAAGGCGCAAAGCAGGAGCCGCAAGCTTATGTCGGTTCCTGCTTTGTCTATTGTATACATCACCTGTCGTTTTATAATTCTTAATATTTTTATGTACATAAATTAAATTGCTGCAAATGTAAGAATACCTGTTTCCTTAAACTTCTCTCGCAGGGAATCACGCGGTCTTAAATTATAAATGCCACGTATAGCTCTTTTTTGTAAAACAAAAATTTTTTCACTATCCGCGCATTTACCCCTTAGCAATATTCCATAAGACATAATGCTATGGAAGAAGGCAAAATAAACAAGTTTTGCTGTTTCGACGTCTGTGAATTGTCTTATCTTTCGAACAGCGTAGGCCGCTGAACTTAGTTTATATATATTTTATACCCGTGCGAAGCAGGGGCAGGCCGCTAGTATTAAAATAAAAAATTACTCTTAATCTTGGATCTGAGGATTCTTGAATCTGCAATTAATCAATCAATCGTTTGATCAATTGTAAATTTAAATTTTGCTTTTTAATTAAAAATCAACAATAGTGTTATAAAGCAACTAGCGGCCTGCCCCTGCTTCGCACGGGTATAAAATATATATTCCATGTCAGTCAGTGTAAAAAAAAATGATTAAAATCGATCCAGTAGTTTTGATTTATTCATTACTGCCCGTGGCCCGCACGCGTTAAATTTGCAGAAAAACAATTTCCTTTCCCTATACCAAGAAGATTTCCTGCTATCAGTATCTTTGGAATATCTAAATTCATATAGTACATTTTTACTTATTTACTTTTACATTTTCCCTATGTATTTTATTTTTACAATTAATTACAGAATGTCTTTAAACAAACTCTTGAAAGAGCGACAAAGCTGCTAAAGTCGAAGTGTTAGGGCGAAGCGCGGCGTCCTCACAGCATTTTAAATCTGTAATATCTCCGAAAATGTTCTCTTAAATTACATGCTGTAAACGGCCATATTGATCTATATTAAATCAACTATTTATTTAAGGTACTTAATTCGATAAGGATAAATGCTGTATTGTATAAAAATTGCTTCAAAAATAAGGAATTATTTTTCGTAAAAATTAAATGACAAAAAATGCTATAGTGGGTTATCAATAAGAGATAGACATATACCATCGCGGACTTTTCTGTAGATCTTTTCAAGATGTACAAATACTTAGTACATTATTTTGATAAATCTCGTAGGGTTTAGCCTGCGTTTGCAATGTTAGCGGAAAAAAATGTAATTATTTACAGTAACCTTAAAAATTTCAGTATTTCTCTACTCCGTATTGAATGTTATTATACGTACAAACCTTCCTCTGGAATCACTCTATCTATTTAAAAAAACCGCATCAAAATCCGTTGCGTAGTTTTAAAGTTTTATGCGTACATAGGGATAATGCGACTTTGTTTTATAATATGTAGTGATATACACTATATTGCTTTATACAGAATAAACATGCTCTCTTTTGCTATTTACTCCCTTTACAACCGAGTTTCATAATAAAAAACTTTACAATCATTTTTAAAGTTCTAATATAATACAATGAAGTATACAACTTCAATTGAAAATACTTCTAAAAAAAAATATTAAGTAGACCATTTAAGTTGTGTCCAAATTATTCATAACTAAGATAGATACACACTTATGATCAATTAGAACAACTTCTAAAAAACTTTAACTTTAATGTTCAATTATTAATCGTTTATTGCACTACAAGACACTCGAATTTATATAAAATCGCAAGACATATATATAGCTAATTCATCAATCGAAATTAATGTACATATCATAATTTTTATTTAACGATAACTAAGTCAAATAGGAAATTTATTTATTTATTTATTTATTTATTTATTTATTTATTTATTTATTTATTTATTTATTTATTTATTTATTTATTTATTTATTTATTTATTTATTTATTTATTTATTTATTTATTTATTTATTTATTTATTTATTTATTTATTAGGACATCCAGTAGTTGCTACATATAAAACTTACGTATAATAAAAATAGACACAAAAAATAAATTTATATGTACAACTTATGAAGGTGTCACGGCATGCACCAAAAATTTTTTAAACAATTTAAATAAAAACATAAAAACATTACATAAAGAAATAAGCAAACAGTTTAAAGTTAATAGGTAAAAAAAAACAATTATACTGCAAACAAAACAGCACAAAAACAATTATACAAAAAATAAAAATTATACTGCATGTTAAAGGTTTTAGGTTATCCATGCAAGGTTAGGTTATTATATTTCGAACTAGCGGACTGCCCCTGCTTCGCACAGGTATAAAATATCCCATGTCAGTTCGTGTAAAAAAAATGATTAAAATCGATCGAGTAGTTTTGATTTATTCATTACTGCCCGGGGCCCGCAAGCGTTAAATTTGGAGAAAAACAATTTCCTTTCCCTATATCAAGAAGATTTCCTGCTATCTTTGGAATATCTAAATTCGTATAGTACATTTTTACTTATTTACTTTTACATTTTCCCTATGTATTTTATTTCTACAATTTTTACAATTAATGTACTCACGGCATTCTAAATCTGTAATATCTCCGAAAATGTTCACTTAAATTACATGCTGTAAACGGCCATATTGATCTGTATTAAATCAACTATTTATCTAAGGTACTTAATTGGATAAGGAATAATGCTGTATTGTATAAAAATTGCTTCAAAAATATGGCATAATTTTTCTTAAAAAGTAAATGACAAAAAATGCTATAGTGGGTTATCCATAAGAGATAGACATATACCATCGCGGACTTTTCTGTAGACCTTTTCAAGATGTACAAATACTTAGTCCATTATTTTGATAAATCTCGTAGGGTTTAGCCTGCGTTTGCAATGTAAGCGGAAAAAATGTAATTATTTACAGAAACCTCAAAAATTACAGTATTTCTCTACTCCGTATTGAATGTTATACGTACAAACCTTCCTGTGGAATCATTCTATCTATTAAAAAAAACCGCATCAAAATCTGTTGCGTAGTTTTAAAGTTTTATGCGTACATAGGGATATAGGGACTATGTTTTATAATATGTAGTGATGTGAGAATGTAAATTTTAAGAAAGCTCTTACTATTATTGAGATGCACAAAATTCATTAAAACTCAAAACTTACATTTATATAATGATTAAGTAAATCCTCTTCTTATTGTTTTATGACTGCACGTTTCTTCGTTGTTATATTTCTCATTTTAAGAAATATCTCAACAGCTACTGGTGAAATAAGACTTTATACATTTAATTTGCTTCTAGTCATATTTGTTGTAGTCAACTAAATTAAAAAATTATACATTTTAGTAAAAATTAAAGTACTAGAACTTTACTAGAAATTTTCATACGATTCATTCATAAATATACATACATGTGAAAGAGGGATGCGAGATAGCATGTGTTGGTGCCTGTAGTAAAACCGCCCTGCTATAAATCTTATTATTAAATAAATTTCTAACACGTTTCCAAAGCTTATAATATTTATAGAGATATTTAATTCCAGAAAACATTATGAATTTTTCATGTATATAAAGTTTTTGTACTCTTTTTACTGCGCTATTGTAAAATATATTTCATGTAAGTACGAGTTATTTACTAAAATTATCATATTAAGCTCTTGATCAAACAATAAATTTCTCTGATTCATCCCGGATCGATCCTATTTTTGTGATTGAGATATTTGAAGGTTTGGATGGTGACAGAAGCCACTCCTAATTTCAAGACTACAGTCCACGCGAACGAAGTTTCGCGGGTAAAAGCTAGTATTATATAAAGTAAGTAAAGTACAGAGATATTTGGAAAATAGCAATGCTTTATTATCCTTAGCGGCAAATATACGGTCACATTTTAAACGATGATGTAGCTCAGCATATGCCAGATATTCTCTAAGCATATGCAAGTTTCATCTCAAATATAATTGCAACGCTATCTTGTTATCGTAATGCATGCTGAGACAAAAAAGAAAGCAATTAAAGTAACTTCATTTCTTCCTTTATATCAGTTCTGAAGAAAAATTATCGACGCAATTTTAATACTTAAGTATCGGAATTTAAAAAAAGGGTTTTTGTCATGGAACAAACAAAGTACCTATACCGCAGAACATGCCAACAGGTAGATATAACTTAGCTCAAAAAAAAAGTTATAAGCAAATCTGCAAATAAAGAATAAAATTTTTCTTTATCGCATCCGCATTATAAGAATAAAATAATCAATTAATTAAATATAAAAAACATTTCATCGCTGTTCCTAATGTGCTATTCTTTAACTGTTGTCTAGTACAAATTAGCCTATGGTACAACTTTTGAGGCAAACGTGTGGTATCCGGCTGAGTAGAATAAGACCAACCTCATTTCTTACTGAGGTGTCGTAAAAGGCGACTAAGGTAAGTCGACCCGCCGTGTGGTATCCGGTTTAGTAGAATAGACCACCCTCTTTCTTACCGAGGTGTCGTAAATTACGACTAAGGTAAGTTGACGTCACGCAGGCGGTCGTAAAAACGCAGCCAAATCATGTGACAGCACGTTTATGTTGTGCCCACCCCACTGCAAAATACAGTATACCTACATATAGAAATTAGAAATAAAGATGTAACTCGGAGTGAAAATAATTGACTACTAATCGGTTAAAAAATAACATAGATCCTAGATGCGCTGTTTGCTAAATTCGATGTGTCTAGTTTAGCTATATTGGTATCATTCAATAACGTACATCCTAAAAATCCTAAAAATGAAAGTATAAAAAAGGAAGAAAAAATCTCAATTTTTTTTTAATCGATTTAGTTTCTAAAATCGCTCACGTAAAACCGATTATAATAACCACATATTCGATTAATTTTTTACAACCCTAATTAGTAACAATCCTAAGTAGTCTGTCATAGATTATAGTCTGTGATCCGATGTTTATTGTTTAAATAGACGATAATACATACATATTTGAAAAAAATAAATGGAAAATTATTCTAAAGGCAAAAATGTTGAAGAAGAACTCGAGAGGAGTAAAATACCTATTAACAACATTCCTGATAATTTCCTCTGGATGCAAGTAAGTTAATATAGATGCATAATCATTTAATTAATAATTAAATATTCACAGCACATTTAATATGTTCGTTTTTTATTTGATTAGGTGAAAGGTGGTAGTAAAATGAATAATTTATTGACTCATGCGGTTGGTATACTTGAAGACAAAGGAGCTACAGCAGTAGTTTGGAGTGCAAGTGGTGTAGCTATTCCTAAAGCAATATCATGTGCTGAGATTGTAAAGAGAAGATTTTCAATTCCACACCAAGTAACAAAACTTACATATAAAAGGTGTAATTACTATCTGCCATTCTTAAAATGTATAAGTTTCAATAATAATTTTATAAACTTTATCATCACTACATATTATAAAACAAAGTCCATATTTCCGTATGTACGCATAAAACTTTAAAACTACGCAACCGATTTTGATGCGGTTTTTTTTAATAGATAGAGTGATTCCAGAGGAAGGTTTGTACGTTTAATAACATTCAATACGAAGTAGAGAAATAATGTAATTTTTGAGGTTTCTGTAAATAATGACATTTTTTTCCGCTTACATTGCAAACGCGGGCTAAACCCTACGAGATTTATCAAAATTATGTACTAAGTATTGGTACACCTTAAAAAGGTCTACAGAAATGTGCGCGATGGTATATATCTATCTCTTATGGATAACCCACAATAGCAGTTTTTTTCATTTACTTTTTACAAAAAATGATGCCTTATGTTCAAAGCAATTTTTATACAATACAGCATTAATCCTTATCCAATTGAGTACCTTAAATAAATTGTTGATTGATGTTGGAGGCGCAACTAAATGTCCTTCTTTCAAGATTATATTGTCTAATGATAAGAAAGCTATGAATGTTGTATGTAAAGACATTGTCTAATCAATTGTAAAAATAAATAATATCACTACATAGTATAAAACAAAGTCGCTTTCTCTGTCTGTCCCTATGTCCATATTTCCCTATGTATGCATAAAACTTTAAAACTACGCAACAGATTTTGATGCGGTTTTTTTTAATAGATAGAGTGATTCCAGAGGAAGGTTTGTACGTATAATAACATTCAATACGGAGTAAAGAAATACTGTAATTTTTGAGGTTTCTGTAAATAATTACTTTTTTTTCCGCTTTCATTGCAAACGCAGGCTAAACCCTACGAGATTTATCAAAATAATGTACCAAGTATTTGTACACATTGAAAAGGTCTACAGAAAAGTCCGCGATAGTATATGTCTATCTCTTATGGATAACCCACAATAGCAGTTTTTTTCATTTACTTTTTACGAAAAATGATGCCTTATGTTCAAAGCAATTTTTATACAATACAGCATTAATCCTTAAATATATTGTTTATTTAATATTGATCAATATGACCCTTTACAGCATGTAATTTAAATAAAAAGTTTCGAAGATATTACAGATTTAAAATGCAGGGGCCGCGCCGCGAGCCTATAAATAGCGCGTCGGAGGTCGCGGTTCGCCTCTCGGCGATGCTTCCGCGCTCGCCTGTCTTATCGGTGACGCTGTCAAAGCCATTAGGGCTAATAGCATTAGTCAAATTCGAAAAAAAAAAACGCGGTTCGCCCTTTAACCATTTGAATTGAGCAGCGATCGGACGTATTTATGATCGGAGCTCTCTAGCGAGGAAAATAACAATCATCACTACATATTATAAAACAAAGTCCATATTTCCCTATGTATGCATAAAACTTTAAAACTACGCAACAGATTTTGATGCGGTTTTTTTAAATAGATAGAGTGATTCCAGAGGAAAATTTGTACTTATAATAACATTGAATACGGAGTAGAGAAATACTGTAATTTTTGAGGTTTCTGTAAATAATTAAATTTTTTTCCGCTTACATTGCAAACGCAGGCTAAACCCTACGAGATTTATCAAAATGATGTACTAAGTATTTGTACACATTGAAAAGGTCTACAGAAAAGTCCGCGATGGTATATGTCTATCGCTTATGGATAACCCACTAAAGCATTTTGTTATCGTTTACTTTTTACGAAAAAGAATGCCTTATTTTTGAAGCAATTCTTATACAATACAGCATTAATCCTTATCCAATTAAGTACCTTAAATAAATAGTTGATTTAATATAGATCAATATGGCCGTTTACAGCATGTAATTTAAGTGAACATTTTCGGAGATATTACAGATTTAAAATCCCGTGAGGAAGCCGCGCTTCGCCCTATAACACTTCGACTTTAGCAGCGATGTCGCTCTTTCAAGAGTTTGTTTAAAGACATTCTGTAATTAATTGTAAAAATAATATACCTAGGGAAAATATAAAAGTAAATAAGTAATAATGTACTATATGAATTTAGATATTCCAAAGATAGCAGGAAATCTTCTTGGTATAGGGAAAGGAAATTGTTTTCTCCAAATTTAACGCGTGCGGGCCACGGGCAGTAATGAATAAATCAAAACAACTGGATCAATTTTAATCATTTTTTTTACACTGACTGACATGGGATATATATTTTATACCCGTGCGAAGCAGGGGCAGGCCGCTAGTTATAAGATAAATGTCATAAAATTTCTTGACTATACAAATTGTTTTATATACATAATTAAATTACGTTTAACTATTTTCGTGACATTTGCTTATTGTTTTTAGCCTGATTGGTATATAAAGTCTTTGGATTATTTACAGTAGTTTTATTGTACTAGTTAGCATCATAATTGTGTACTAATGAAAAGATTTCAAACATATTTAAGTTTCAAATTTTTTTTTTTTTATCTATTTTAATTTGATTAATAAAATTATTTTTACTTTCATAATTTTTATAATCATTTGGATTATATTTTTATTAAAACAATTTTTAGTGTTGAAGAATATTGGGAACCTAAAGTAGATGGACTCGAAACAATTGTTGTTAAACGTCAGATACCTGTAATTCACATACTACTGTCAACTGAAGAAATATCTGATTTAGACCAATTAGGGTGAGAATATGCAATACTTTAAATAATTGAAGACTAAGATTTAAAAGACTTACTAGTTTTCACATCCCCATTATGATAGTAAACTTTTTGTTATTTAAATAAATATTTTTTAATAGTTTTCTAAACAACTATTGTATGTAATGCCACAACATAATGTTAGTAATTATTAAATAAAATGTAGTAATCCCTTACACATTTTGTTTATTAAATAGGCCTTATATACTTGGTCCTTATTTGCATTTAATAGTGAACTTTTAATAAAGAAGTATTTTTTAATTAAGTTAAATAAGTAATTACCAACAGCTTCATAAAAAATTGTGATAGTAAAAAACTGAACAATTTTACTACTTAAGTTTATACCACACTGAAGGAGGCATAAAGTTAGAAATTGTATTTTTCAGATATCAAAACCCCCTAAAGAAAAAATTTTGGGAAAAAGATTCAAGCACTAATTCAAAACAGCATTCAAGTAAACTGAAAAAATCATTAAAGTTCAAAAAAACAAGTACAAGCATATCTCAATAATTTTTAATTACAGTTTTTCATACTTCTATTGTACAAAACTACAATTTGTTGAGCTTTATCAATTATTATTTATTGATATAAACTGAAATTATTATGATCTAAAAAAGTATTTTATTTTTAGGTAATATATGCCTGCTATGTGATAATCTAATATTATTTTGTTGGTGTTATCTAGTAACATTTCTTTTTTCTATTAGCGATATAAATCATCAATGTGAGGAATTTGTATTTTATTTTTATGTAATGGAAGCAAATAATTATATGGTAGCCAGAAATAAAACAAATATATTATGTGGTAATGTAACACCAGTTTATTTTCTGATATAGGTAATGTTTTCAGACACTGCACTCATAATAAAGGTATACCAAGATCATACCGTTAGATCCAGTAGTTACCTGCTAGGATTTGAAAAGTCTAAAAAATATATATTTTATCCAATAAATATCATGATATTTATTTGACATGTTCACAGTACAAAAATTAATAATGTTATTTTTTTATAAAACTAGCTAAACCAAAAGTAAATAAAATATTATTTTGGTATAATCTGTGATAAAACAAAATATATGTTATGCTAAATGTAGAGTGTACTCTCCATTCTTATACCTGATACATGTAAAATTCCTAAAAACTCATGACACGTTAAATCGTAACCTTTACGGTTTTATTGTGGAGTCTATCTCCTGATGATGTTCGGTTACAAATCAGTTATAGGGTGAAACAACTGTTGAGATTGTGGTAGTGAATGTGTTCAGAGCTTGTGTATTGTTGTTTTATTGGTGGCGGGTAGTGCATCAAGAGTTTTTAGTAATTCTACATATATGAGAATGACAATACACTCTACATTTAGCATTTCATACATGTATCTTTAATATTGAAATGAGTTTATCTCGTATACTTATATAGAATCTGAATTTTGGAAACAGCTCTAACGATTTTCATAAAACTTGTACGTTTGGTTTAGGGGGAGATGAATAGATCTAGTTAGGTTATTATTCAATTATTTTTCAAGTTTCATTATTTATATTTAAAAATAAAATACCAAGCAAAGTTAAGTCAACCAGGTACTTTTCTTTTATCGCGGATTCTTCTTCTTCTTCTTTGTCAACCGATGGACGTCCACTGCTGGACATAGGTCTTTGTTCACGGGATCTCCATACCACACGATCTTGTGCCGCTTGGACCCAGCGGCTCCCCATGACCTTTTTCAGGTCGTCAGTCCATCTCGTGGGGGGTCTACCGACACTGCGTTTTCCGGTGCGGGGTGCCATTACGCACTATGTGGCCTGCCCATCGCCACTTCAGCTACGCGACACGCTGAGCTATGTCGGTAGCTCTGGTTCTTCTACGGATCTCCTCATTTCTGATTTGATCACGTAGAGATACTCCGAGCATAGCTCGCTCCATCGCCCGCTGAGCGACTCTGAGCCTTCTTATGAGGCCCATAGTCAGCGACCACGTTTCAGATCCGTAGGTCATCACTGGCAACACGCACTGTTCGAAGATTTTGGTCTTCAAGCACTGAGGTATTTTGGACGAAAAGATCTCGCGTAGCTTCCCAAACGCTGCCCATCCGAGTTGGATTCGGCGGCTAACCTCTTTTTCGAAATTGGACCTACCTAATCGGACTGTATGTCCTCCTAGGTATATATACTCGTCTACAATTTCGAGTGCAGAGTTCTCAACGATGACCGGGTGGAGCGGAACATGTGAATTCGACATGATTTTCGTCTTACTCATGTTCATTTTAAGGCCCACCTGTTGAGATACTCTGCTGAGGTCTTCGAGCATTGTGTTAAGATCCTCCAGAGACTCTGCCATAAGGACTATATCGTCGGCAAATCTAAGGTGAGTGATGTACTCGCCGTTAATGTTGATGCTGTATCCGTTCCAATCCAAAAGCTTAAAGACGTCCTCCAATGCAGCGGTAAACAGCTTTGGGGAGATGACATCTCCCTGTCGCACACCTCGCTGCATTTAGATTGGTCTCGTAGTTCTGTCTTCGATACGGACAGACATTGTGGCGTTTTCATACAAACACTTCAACACTTGGACGTACCGATAGTCGATTCGGCATCTCTGGAGCGATCTTAACACGGCCCATGTTTCCACCGAATCAAAGGCCTTCTCATAGTCCACAAACGCCAAGCAAAGTGGCTGGTTATACTCCTCGGTCTTCTGTATAACCTGCCGCAGCGTGAATATGTGGTCTATGGTACTATAGCCTTTGCGGAAACCGGCTTATTCGGGATTACCAAAAGAATTTTTACAGTTAAATTAAATTTTACATTACCATTTGCAGGTCATTCTAAAGATTGTTTAAAAAATTTCATCAAAATTGGTCTAGGCATTTTGGAGTTTATAAAGGACATACAGACAAACATTCATTTTTATATATTAAGATGAGTGATTGTAGAGCCATTTCATATGTAATATGTACCTATATTCAGGATTAGTAGACTATGTACACTCCAAACTGACCCCATTATAATATTTCAAATGCTTTTCCAATTTGGTCCTGAGCCTGAATCTATATCTTGACAATTCTTTTATGAAGTGCTGAGTTATTAGTATGTGTGGTTTAATAATCCTGCATAACATAGGTTTTTTGTTATCATACAAAAAACCTATCATGGATTATAGAAAAATAATATAATATTACTTATATTAGATTAAATATAATAAGATACCTATTTTTTGACAATTTGTTTTGTTTTGTGTTGTTTATGTTTATTAAAAATAATTTTTTAAAAAAGCTAATGGATCATTGTTGTATTCTTTATTTATTCATAAAAATATACATAATGCAGAATGGTACACTTGTCAAATATTCCTTACTGTAAACTCTCAAAACACATGTCCTCTATCCAGTATGACCATATTACAAAATTCTCTGAGAACCCCAGAGTATGTATTACTTAAATATTTATTTATTTATGTACCATAAAATAAATTTTGGAAAAAAACATTATTGGTAAAAAAAAGTGTAAAAAGGTCAACTAATCTCTATGACAGAGATCTGAGATATAAGAGAGAAATATGTTGTAGATACATATTTGAGATTAAAATAAACAATATACAGATGTTCAGTTCATGTTATATATGTTATAAGTGAATCTAAACATATGACCTATATATTATGTAGGTCAAAATCTAATAAAGTTTATTTTCAAAAACAGTTGATTGCATTTATAATTGTTCTTAAACATATTTCAATGTAAAGTGAAAATGTAATTTAACTCCCATTTTTTTTAAAGATATAATAATACTCAGTAGTATTGCTTAAATTTTCTACAATGAATTTGAACAATAATGCTAATGTTTTACAATTTGTGGAATATTTCATTTTTTAAGCTTCTGATTCTCCAACTGGTTGAGCTATAGGTGTTTCATCATCTAGTTTTGGCAGAATCAAAATTTCCTTAGATATAATTGAGTATTTTGTCACAAAATAGGTAAATCTTTTACACAAATGTGTCTCTTTCTCAAAAGCATCAAATATGGCTCTGTGATGAAAATATGCATGAGAAAAAATTCTGTAGACTCTCCTACATACCGATCCAAGTTTTGCCACTGAAGATTCTTTTATGCTTACTCTGAAAGACAAAATATAAATTTATATTGTCCACAAATTAACCCTATGATTAACATTAATTTTATCAATTTATTATTAAATAATTAATTACTACATATAATATTTCATAGAACAAACTAAAAATAAAATGAAATTACAATACTAGATAATAAGTAATACTTCACCATTAGCATAGGGATAAAATAAAGGCAAAGTTGCTATGATTACAAATATAAGGTATAGAGACAATAAGATCAAAATTTAGTTTTGTTGTAACTTATATTGAAATTAATATTTTTTTAGGGCTATAAATGAAATTAATATAACAACAGAGCAAATTTTTACCTGCTCGGAAAATATTTATTACTGTTTAAAAGGCAGGCAGCTCCATCTAATGTATGTCTGGTATAGTCAATGGCTGGACATTCTTTGGGTGTTTTATGTGCAGCACACAAAAATATCCATTGTTCTGTTGCAGTCATCTGAGTGCATGTTTCAGGTTTACACTCACTTTGTAATCTCACTGCCAATCCATTTAACTCCATACAAAATTGTCTAAAAACCTCAATTACAAAGTAACTACCGAACAAAGTACACAAAAATAATGTTAAATAAAATATACTTATTGCTTTACACATTTTTCCGTTTGAATGTTTAAATTGAATACAAAATAGTTATAACTGTTTACCTCAAATGCTCATATTTCCACACTCCTTCATCTTGCGCCTCAGGCATTTTAAGAATTGCCTCTAGGTTAGCAGGATCGCGTCTTATAGTCTGCTGAATAAATTGTTGAACAGCAAGTGTACTATCCATTTCTTCAAATGGTTCATCAGGCCAGCGGCAAAAATCCTGAATTTTACACCATATTTTACAGATTAGACATTATTATATCGATAATTATAATATAGAAGTAATGCGCTGTACCTTTGTTTTGGAACCAGGGCGATTACGCCTAATTATCTGAACTCCATCAGCCATTTTCATCAAGCACAAGATATTATTTTCCTCTATGATAAAGCAGGTATATAACAAATTAACCCAAAAGTCAATATCGTCAATATATACATTCACAATTCACATACATACATTAACAATGCCACAGTTAGGGATGTCAAAACAATCGATTTTCATATTAAGCAATTATTTTGTTGTTAAAATCGATTTTCTAAATTCTATTTGCAAAATTCAATTAATATGTGTAGTTTGGCTATATTGGTTTAAACCAACAATAAATATTTTACAAAAGAAGAAAAAAGAAAGAGTTAAAAAGTAGAAACGGTAAAAAAATAAATAGATTTAAAATGTTAAGAAAATCGATTAATTGAAATCGATTACAATAAAGGAATCGATTAATTTGAACATCACTACATATTATAAAACAAAGTCGCATTCTTTACTTGTACGCATAAAACTTTAAAACTACACAACAGATTTTGATGCGGTTTTTTTTAATGGATAGAGTGATTCTAGAGGAAGGTTTGTACGTATAATAACATTCAATACAGAGTAGAGAAATACTGTAATTTTTGAGGTTTTTGTAAATAATTACATTTTTTTCCGCTTACATTGCAAACGCAGGCTAAACCCTGCGAGATTTATCAAAATGATGTACTAAGTATTTGTACACCTTGAAAAGGTCTACAGATAAGTCCACGATGGTATATGTCTATCTCTTATTAATAACCCACAATAGCATTTTTTGTCATTTAATTTTCATTAAAATTTTCATTACTAAGGAAAATGAATAACAATTGCTTTGATCTAAAAGATTTGATCTAAAATTATATTATCCATCACAAAAACTTATATCTCTGGAATGGCATTATATGGCATGTAAAGTGTTAATTAGTTAAAAATGTATATAACTTAAAAAACTATAATTCTTGGTTAACTTGCATTAATCATAAATATGATTTCTTAAAAGTTTTTTTGCATATTCGTTATCATAATGCGAGTTAGACAATGGTGTATTAATGTTAAGGAAAATTTACAGTACTACAGATACTTGAACAACGATAATGGAAATGGAAAATTTTATCGCAAGTAAAGTTATAGATCTATGATACATGAGGCAAAAGTAACTAACTAATATTACTATTATTAACATTTAAAAAGTGATACAGTTTTCATATTTAACAATATTAGTATTTTACTATACATACTCCATAAGTATAAAAACGTATCAAGATGTAAACAAACAAAACCATGTGATTCAGGAGTGACAAATATGTCATTACAATAATATTATTAACAAATGAAGAAATTGGAATTCAACTGCAGTGGTCCAAAGAATATCTCCAATATTTATAAAAGTAATTTTCTTAAAATGATTGTTATTTTCTAAAATTAAATATTTATATATTTAGTATAGCAAAACTTCTTCTTGCATCATTATCTCATTGATGAGAATTGTGGCTCTTTGACGATAGGACATTTTCAAAGGTGTTGCGCCAACCAGCCCTATTCTCCGCGGCATGAAGAGCACAATAAAGGGGGGAGTTGAGAGCTTCCTTGATCTGGTCCGTCCAACGTCTTGGGCTACGTCCACGTGGTCTCCTTCCATCGAAACTTCCTGTGATCACAATCACGCTTTTCGATACAGTCAGAGTTTTTTCGAGCTATGTGACCGAAGTACTGAAGAGTCTGCCGTAGACAGATGGTGGTTAGCCGAATTTTGATACGTAGCCTGTTCAAAATTGAGACGTTGGTTTTAAAGTTGTACCAGGAAAAACAAAGCATTCGGCGCCAGCACCACATCTCAAAAGCATCGATTCGCTTCCGATCTGCGGCTTTTATGGTCCATGTCTCGGCTCCATAAAGAAATATGGTAAAGACGAGTGTGCGTACGAGGTGAATTTCGGTACGATTCGAGATATTACGATCCTTCCACACCTTAGAAAGCCGAGACATAGCACTCTTTGCCATCGCAATGCGGCGCCGAATTTCAGCTTCACAACCCCCTTTATTACTGATACTGGAGCCCAAGGAGATGAAGTCGTTGACCAATTCCAATCCAGTAATGCCTTTGAGCTCCATTGTACATGAACGGTCCACAACCATTAATTTTGTTTTGGAGCGGTTGATCTTTAGCCCCAACGCAGAACTAACCGTCTCCAACTTTTGCAAGAGGAATGTCATCTCCGCTTCGCTCGATGCTATAAGGGTCGTGTCGTCGGCATAGCGCAGATTTGTGAGCTTGACTCCTCCGATGCAAATACCACCATCCCAATCCGTAAGCACTTGCCTCATAACGTACTCACCGTAGGCATACGTACACCTCTCCGAAAACCAAATGGCTTTGATGTTATGCCATTGACTCTTATAATTCCCGTGTTGTTGTGATACAGAGAATGCAGCAATGCTGTGAGATGTTTCGGCACGCCAAGTTCTCCAAGCACTCTCCATAAGTGATCCCAATCTACATAGTCAAAAGCCTTACTATAGTCAACAAAGAACAACAAGGCAGGAGTATTCAACTCGTAGCACTTTTCTATGAGCTGGCGGATATTCAAAATTTGCTCTCTTGTACCTCTACCTTTAACAAAACCAGCTTGCTCCTGTGATATCTGCCACTCAAGATAATTACGAAGTCGATTAATCACCCGTAATATTATTTTGCTAGCGTGAGATATCAGCGACAGAGTGCGGTAATTATTATTTTTTGGTGGAGCCTTTTTTGTGTAAAGGTAGAATGATGGATGTTGTCCAGTCAGTAGGCCATTGACATGTCAGCCAAATCCGGCTGCACAGACTATGGAACATCTCCGTTCCAGAGTCCCCAAGCGCTTTTAGAATTTCTGCCATGATGTTATCAGTGCCAGGTGCTTTTTTATTCTTTAGGCTTTTTAAGCCAAAAGTAATAGCAAAACAGCAATATATAATTTAATGAATTTCAGCAGATACAAATTAGCCAAGTAAACTACCTAAAATAGTAATTGCATTAGATTAGCCGACGTAACATAATATCAATATTCTACGAGTTTCACTCTGTGATACTTAAATGTGTAGTATTTTAGTGTCTTTAATATTGTCCATCGTTTTCTTTAAAAATTTTATAATACCTTTATGTTTGGGTTCTTAAAAGTGGATATTACATAATATTCTTATTTATTTGTTTCAAATTTGTAAAATTATTGATAGCAATCATATCAACCTTATTAAGTGGTGCGAATACTATCAATAATTTTAAATTCTTTGAAAGAAATATAAATAACATTTAATATTAGTATCATGTGTTGTAATAAAAAAGATACTTTATACTAGGCAGATAATGCCTACTATAAAGTACTTGTTTTGACATGTTTACATTTAGTTAAATATTTAACCCATGGAGTATATATAGTTCCTCATGATATTTTCTTTCATCGAAAAGCTTGATATCAATTGGCACATTAAATATGGCAAAATTTCACAATTTAATTCTTACTTTATTATACGTATAAATCCGAAGTGTTAACTGATATGACGGAAAATATTATACTTAGAGATAAAAACCACTAATATTCTATAAAACTACTACTAATATATCTAAAAAAGACTAATATTTATAATTTACCATCAAGTATACTCCTTTTAAGTATAATGTTTTTTCCTAAATACTTACAACGGTAAAAACGAAAGCACCTATTGTTTCAAATACTAATCTCGTACATTTGTTTTCGAGTGAATGTTTTAAATTAATTTTGTTTAATAATAATATATAATAATTTAAATTACAATTCCTTCATTTTCAAGATAGTTTGAGGACTGTGAAAGCTCTGTTTGGATAATTTTTAGTCAGCTTGCTGTTCCTGTTTCCTATTTAAAAATAGTAATAATTTTTGAAGTTGTACTCTTAGCGTGATTAAGAAAAACGTTTTTTTTTAAGAAGCATGCACTTAGAAATGCAAAACGGTTGTTGTATATATATTTTTTTATTGCAGTAAAAGTCTTAATAAAGAAGTTCCTTAAATATTTTGTTTTATTAGATTTTACGTCATACGTTATATATATATTACTACTCCATATGTGAGAAAGAGTCAGAGCTGAGACTAAATCCTGTTTAATGAATGGAACGGGTGAGAGGCTGTTCGGTGCGTATTCGCACCTTACACATAACAGCATAAATACGGACGCGCGGCGCCGCCGCATTCTCTATCCGATGATATGCAAGAAGAGTAAAATGTCACTTCGTAACAAAGTGACACTTTACAAAACTTGCATAAGACCAATAATGTCATATGCCAGCGTCGCGTTCGCACATGTCCATCCAACCAGACTTAATGTTTTGCAGCGATTGCAAAACAAGTTCATGAGACTAGCCACCGGCTGTCCCTGGTTCGTGCGCAACGTCGACCTACATAGAGATTTACGTCTTCCCTGAATAGCTCAGTTATTCAAATGTCTCTCCAAGAGATACTTTGAAAAGGCCGAGGTGCATCCAAACCTGCTCATCGTGGGGATGGTCAAATACACCTGCTTCGACAGGAAGTTTAAGTCCAAGACCCATAGACGACCTAAGAGCGTGCTTTATGACCTTGGCGATCGTGATATGATCGTCATTCAGTTTTGCATTCGTCTACCAGCACCGCGAACAACGCGCGCCCCCCCGGTATTTATCGTTTTAAGAGCATTAGTTTATAGTAGCATAGTTTAAGTAATCATTTATCATTAGTTTCATTATATGTTTGGGTAAAAAACAATTCTTCCCCTTACACGCTGCTCCAATGCGGATTGGTAGGTTACACATATCTCCAGAATTCTCTAGTGACATGCAGGTTTCCTCACAATGTTTTTCTTCACCAAAAGCGTGTAATAAATTTTAATTATCAATTAATTAGACACGTTTTAACAAAAATACTCATTGGTGTCTGCCCGGGTTTGAACCCGTGACCTTCTCGAAAAAGTCACACGGTATTACCGCTGGGCTATTACAGCTCCAACAATGCATATCCAGCCTTTAATAACAAGAAAAAAAAGAAAAAGAGGAAAATGAAAATAAGCGATTTAGTGATTTCAAAAATCGGCTTTTTAAATTGTTAAAAAAAATCGATTGTTATAAGAATCGATTATTTTTCACATCCCTAATAATGATATTATGAGAAAAACAAAAGTAAAATAATTGTTCCAAAATCCAAATATATTTTCTAATAAACAACCGCCTGTTAGTGTTTTAATTATGTTAAAATTATTTTGGTTAACTATTTCAAATTTAGCTATTGTTTATACATTATTTGTGAGTGACATGACTGAAAGTTCTTTTGGAAATAAAAATGAGGGCATAATTGCTGCTTTTGGGGATTTTAATTCTGATGAGTTAACAGACGCATTTATAATTAATGGATCCAAAATAGAAGTACTACTAGCATACGACAAGGAACCATTTCTACGGCCGTCATTATATGCATGCAATTTCAGCAATCTAATTATTACTAGTATTGTACCAGGTGACTATGATGGAGATGCTTATATGGATATTCTTATAACCACTCAGATACTTAATGCAACATCTAATATACATGAAGTGCGGATACTGTGGGGAGGTATGCCTAGTTTGAATTGTTCTGACTCATCAATGATAAAAGCTATTACTGTTGGCCAACCATTGGTGTTGGACTACAATAGAGACATGATCTTAGACCTCTTTGGCATCAATGCACAAAATCAAAGAGTTTTTTGGGTATTTGACAACTCTCGATCAACCCCATTAGAAATAGTAATGAGTGATGGAAAATTGAAGGACATAAAATTGCCACATTCACATTCTTTCTTAGATGTAAATGACGACAATGCTGCAGATCTTTTAGTTACAACTCAGTTAGATGTTGAAGTATGGTTAAATGAAGAAACAAATGGATTTAGGTATAACAATAGTATTGACCTGCTTGTTGGTCATCCCACTATTTATGGCCAGGCATTATTTATAGATGTGGCTCTTTCAGGAGAGTTTTTTTTGGTTATACCAGTTTGTAATGATCTGGAGTGTGTCAACAGTACAATCCTAATTTATGACAATGAACAGTGGCATGATTTACAAGTAGATTTTAATGATGGAAAGGGAACTTTGTGGAGATTTATACCGCCAAGAGAAGAAGTGTATTTAGATACGATTACAATGCGCAGTGGAGATTATAATATGGATGGATACCCTGATTTACTCATGACTTTAAGTCCAGTGAATGGTAAAGATACTAGAGCCTTTTTATTACACAATGTTGCATGCAACTTGCCAGGTTGTAAATTTTATAGAACTTTTGAAGTTCAATGGGAAAGGTTCAGTACATTTGGAAATAACATAGTAATGGCGACATTTTATGATTTTTATATGGATGGAGTTCTTGATGTAATTTATGTCCAAAAAAATATAACTAATACAACACAAAAATATGTGATGAAAGCTTTTAGAAATGAATTGGAATATGATACTAATTTTATTAAAGTTATTGTTGTGACTGGATTAAGTAATGAAAAAGTACCTACTATTAATGGAACTTTGTACAACAGGAAAGTAACATTTGGTATGTATAATTTAAATGAAATAAGCATAAAAAAAATTGAAAATTATTAACAAGTTATAAATTATATGAATTTTATATTATACATAATAAATTGATCCATATTATTTTGTTTCCTTTCAGGAACCAATTTGCCAGGTCCTAAAATTGGTTATAACACTTGGTCACAGGAAGGGACATACAGAACAGGAGTATGTGCACAACTTCCCCAGTCTGCTTACTTTGCATTACAACTTCCTTATTCTATATTTGGCCTAGATAGAACTCCAAATTTTGTGGACACATTAACTGTTGGTCTTTCAGGTTACTCTAAAAGTTGGACCCAAATTATTCCAAATTCCCAAATAGTGTTGATTCCTGCTCCGCCGAATGATCCTTCTGAATGGCGAGCACAGTTGTTTGTTACTCCCAGCAAAGTTATTCTGAAAAGCGTGTTTGTTCTTACTGCTATAATTGTTATCATAACTGCCTGTGTTTTATATTTACATTGGAAAGAACGAAATGATAGGCAGGATATAATTGAAATAGATGAGAAGACTTATATTAAGATTTAGTTAACATACTATTTCTTGATTTTGATAAATTTTCTTGAATTGTAATACAGGAGAATCTACATTACAGAATTAGATTTTTTTTTTGTGGAGTCAAAAGATCAAAAGAAACAAAAGGTATTTAAATATTTACTAGAATTGATGCCTCAAGTAAGCAAGCTGTTAAATATATAAGTGACAATTATGTGAGATCCTCACAAAAAAGGAGTTATTGAACTGTGATACTAAATAATAATTAAGCATAAATAAATCCGTAATTGTTTTTATGCTAAAAGTCAGAAAGAAACAATATAGGTAAATCAGAATATGGTTATTAGTGAAGTTGTGTATTAGGAGACGTTTTTAGCTGATAAAGATAATGTTCATATATTTTTTCAATCTCAAAACCTGTGGTAGCCCAGTGGTAACACCATGCGACTCTTTCGAGGAGCCGGGTTCAAACCCGGGCAGACACGAAAAAGTTTTTCTGTTAAAAACTTGTGTCTAGTTGATAATTATAATCTATCTCACGCTTTTCGGTGAAGAAAACATCGTGAGGAAACCTGCATATCTCTAGAGAAGTCTGGAGATGTGTAACCTACCAATTCGCATCGGAGCAGCGTGGTAGGTCTTAGCTCCAATCCTTCTTTCCGAAAACGGAGAGAAGAGGCCTAACCCCAACAGTGGGAGAGTAACAGGCCGCTACTTACTTACTATGGTTTCAAATCTTATATCTCATTATATGAAATCTCTGTTGTTTTTCATATGATAATACAACATAATTTATTGAGGAACAATTACATGTGAGGTGGTTTGCTTATGGTGATTCACATTATATGTAATTTGTTTGTGTATCTGTAGTCAGTTTTCATAAATCTATGACAAATTTGATTATTTCGTCAGTTTATTAGAAGATAACAAAGAATATTTTCTATTAATCATTAGTATGTACGTGAATTGAGTGTCAGTGAATTAAAATAAATATATGTCCCTTTGTATTGTTATATTTTAATTAAAGATAAGAATAAAGGACAAAATCATTCATATTTATATAAAAGATACATGATTTTGCAGTTTCATAATGAAAGATGGTTCATTTGAAATATGTATATTATTATTATTATTATTAATTTCATTTATTACGTACCTACTACTCAATTGGAAAAAAAGAGTAGTCTTGCTGAATTAATTGATATAGGAATAATATTAAATGTATGACTTATATGAAAATGAATTATCCCAGCTTATTATACACCAATGTATTGTTTCAATGTTTTACAATGCAAGGAGGGCTGTTACTTACTAAATAAAGTGAAATACATTCAAATCCTCGTTTGTTTAGCTTAGTGTATTAATATTTGTGTGAACTGGCTTATATTTGGAAGATACATGCTCAAATTTTACTTTCATGCATTCTAACTACCTTTTTATCAATAATCTTGTACAAGCGTAGTCCCCAACAGCTTGTATCTTGGTATGTCTTTATTCAATCTTCTGGAAGGATAAAATAAGATCTGCAACAAACTACAAAATTTACAAAAAGATTAACAATTTCTTAAGGCTTCTCTTATGATTAAATGTATGTGATCCACCGGAATATTTCCCTAACAGCATCTGGTGTGAGTTACAGTCAAATCACCATCAGCAATACAAACACACACTTTGTTTTCATCCTGTGATGACTAGTTCAAATAATGTTCGTAGGGTATCGATCGGTGAAAACACAACATGACTGTATTTGGGAGCCTCATCGATACTTCTGAGCTCGCTGGATCTACCTGGCAAGCTGTTAGTGTTAAAACGCATATCTACAAGTAAAAAATACCTTCTTACAATTATATACTTTATTATATAAAATAACATAATTGTATTGATGCATTAACAGTATTACTAAATGATCTTAGGTCCTTAGAACTGTGAGGCTGAGATGAGTTGCTAGTATGTAATAGAAAAGGAAATGTATATATCACAAATGCACTTATTTAATGCTTGGATTTGTGCTTATGTTTTTTCTCTTTCTTTTTTTCTAACTTCTCCAATTTTCTGAAAATTACAAAATAATATTTAAATAATAACTATAGATACAAACTTATCTTTTAACATCAATAGAGAATTTAATATAGTGTTATTAACTCAATCTAGTTATTTAATGGATACAAATTCTATATACAAGCATAAAATAATACTTACTTTAGGAGCTTTTTTTTTTGTTTTTTGGTCAACTGACTGATAAGATCAGTTTCTGTAAGTGAGTTATCACATTCAACTTTGCTTGCAGCTAGTGGCATGGCCCCTGGCTTCATTATAAGTCCAGAATCTCTCATGTGTTGCATTAATGTTGGAACATCAGGTTTTTCCTCCTGATCCTCAGGAGCAGATGCAGAAGCTTGCAAAGCTCTTGCTTCACTCATTGATAGTGTATACATTGAACATTCTTTGTCTATAACAAAATATGAACATAATTATTATTGTTACTTTAAAAATAGGACTGGTGAGTGGCCGTGCTGAGGTAATTTTATTAAATGATATCTGGGATTTGATCACAGGTGTTTTTTCTTCTTTAATCTTGCCATTCCCCACTTGGCTATGACAACTTTACAAATGACAGGTAAATTAAGCTTTGCTGGCTATTATATGTTTATGCATTTTCTCCATGCCCAAAAACTGGGATAAAAAGTTTTTTTTTTATGAAACCTAGCTCATCCCCGAAACCCTCTACATACTAAGTTTCATGAAAATCATTGGAGCAGTTTCAGAAATTTAGAAAATATATATACACAAGATGAACTCATTTAAATATTAAAGATATATATAACTAAATAATAATAAATAAACCTTCAAACCATGTTATTTGTCACACACTTTCTGATATATTTAGAAGAGCTTTTCTTCTCTACCTTGCAAATTAAATATAAATTTTTTGTTCTAAAATGTCTTGAGAATAATATAAATATGTGAATTTTGAACTTGTATAACGATTTATATAGGTAACTATTTAAATTTAAATGAATGCAACAAGTAATGTTGCAGTTATTATTAGGAACTAAGAAAAAAATGCATATATACCTGTCCCAGGCCCCGACTCCATATCCAACAACGCACTCAAGTGCCTCCCCGACCAACTGATAAACCTATTAGTATTGATTTTCAATGCCCTCCTGTTAGGTTGCTCCTTCCCCGACGAATGGAAGGAAGCAATAGTAATAGGTATTCGTAAACCGGGAAAACCGAGTGATCTCCCGAGCAGCTATCGACCTATCAGCCTGCTCAACAGCTTAGGGAAAGTCTACGAGCGAGTAATCCTCGCTAGACTCATAACGTTCATGGAGTCGATGAAGCTCATACCGGATGAGCAATTCGGCTTCCGCGCCAAACACACCGCGGTACAACAAGTACACCGACTTACTGAAGCCGTCCTAAATGGCTTCGGCAAAAAACGGTACACCGGTACTGTCTTCTTCGATGTCACCAAAGCCTTCGACAAGGTTTGGCATGCGGGTTTAATATACAAACTCGCGAACCTAGGAATCCCTGATAGACTCGTTCTTATCATTCGCTATTACCTTACAAATCGCTCATTTAGATATCGTATTGATGGTGCGCTCTCCTCAAGACGTACCTTACGCGCCGGAGTCCCCCAAGGTTCGGTACTCGCACCGTTCCTCTATTCGCTCTATACGAGTGACATCCCACGATTCTCCACTAAAACTAGTGCAGTCATCCACTTAGCTATGTTCGCGGACGATACCGCAATCTATACGACCTGTAGAAATCCCATTACTATAAATGATAGGCTCCAAAGAGCAACCAACCAGCTCGGAAGCTGGTTCCGCCGGTGGAGAATCGAAATTAATCCCGATAAAAGCGCAGCAATGTTCTTTGCGAGATCTAGGAGAGCCATGGACTTCATCCGGACGCCCCCTAGAGTCTCCATTTACAACAAATACATAGATTGGCAAAAGGAAGTCAAATACTTAGGTGTCATCCTCCAACCTACCCTATCCTTTATCCGACACCTCCGCGTTGTCCGTAACCGGGCAGCGTTCGCCTTGGGACGCCTCCATCCGATACTGTGCAAGTCAAGTAAACTGTCACTTCGCAACAAAGTGAAACTTTACAAGACTTGCATCAGACCCATTATGACCTATGCGAGCGTCGCGTTCGCGCACGTTCCGAAATCACGACTGTGTCCGTTGCAGACACTTCAAAATCGATTCATGCGTACAGCCACTGGCTGTCCGTGGTTCGTGCGCAACGTGAACCTCCATAGAGATCTCGACCTACCTACGATAGCCGATCTTTTCAGACGATTCTCGACGACTTACTTCGAGAAAGCGTCCATCCACCCAAACCCCCTTATAGTGGCCGCGTCCAACTATAGGTGTTCAGGCACCTTAACAAGATTCACAGGCGCCCGAAGAGCGTCCTTAACGACCCTGACGATGCTATAACAGCATCCAACAAGATATACACACTACACGCACACAAACACCGTCTTCGCCGGCGAAGACGAGGTCCCCGCTTGCTTTTGTCAAGCGGCCGCAGCCCTCTGCCGCGGCCGCAGACTTCTTCCAAGTCATTTATTAGATGCAGCCCTCCAAAAACGCGCCGCCTTAAGCCGAGGTTCGGTCTCGCAGGAGACACCCTTAAGGCGACGCCCCCTGTAAGGTGGGTGCTTGTAATGCACCCGCTTGTATTGTCCATTTCTTCTCGGCGATGCTTCCGCGCTCGCCCGTCTTATCGGTGACGCTGTCAAAGCCATTAGGGCTAACAGCATTAGTCATATTCGAAAAAAAAAATATATATATATACCTGTATTTATATGACCCCATTTATGACATTTTATGCATCTAACATTTCTGACCAAGATCCCAAAGGGTTGATCCCTGATTTCATTATCTCCTTTACAGTAACTCTCTCGTGGAGCATTATATTTTCTTTGCCATTCAAATTTATATTCAGGTTCATTATCTTCACGTTCCCTCTCTTTCTTAACACCAGGTGGTGGTTCATACATAAAGTTTAAACTCAGTTTATCTTTACTGTCTTTGCTTAGCAATGCTCTAAAAAGAAAAACAATTGGTTATGAAACTATGCAATGTATTTTATTGTCACTATTTACCTACTTCTAAAAAAAATATGTGTCCACAAAACTTTAGAACCTATTTTTTTAAATAATAATTATTAATTCACATTATATAAATTTGCAAATCTAAAAAATTTGTTCTAGGAAGTTTACACAATTCTAAATACTTATTTATTAATAATTATTTATTCATTTTAATTAACTAACAAGCAATTAGTTTTTAAGTCATGGTGACTTAATAAGTCATTAAGGATTAACAACATAAAAATTAGACATTATCAACATAAAAATTAGTCATTATCTTATTATCATAAAACAATAGTTTGCCAACTTTCCAGGTGAAATTATACTAGTTAAAATGTTCCTAATAAGTACTCAACAGATAATAATTATATTCTATGCCCTTACTTATTTTCATGCAGTTCTTGTTCTTTTTCATACTGCACTCTTAATTCTTCTTGTTTTTTTTTATATGCATCAGTTTTCTGTTCTGCCATCCATACCTTAAATTAATATAAAAATTAAATAAATCAAGTTTCAAAATAATCTTGAAGTACTGACTATTACTTTAAATCCCTTGACAGCATGTTGGTTGTTATTAAGAAAACTGGTTATTTTGAATACAATTTCATTTTCAATCAAAGCTTTCATGCTTACCAACTTAATATGGAGAATACACAATTACAAAGGTATTGTAGTAAGTTGTAAGTATTGTACTGTGAAGTAAAGAGTAAACTATAACTTTATACAGTGAACAAACTAGCATAATCAGCCGTTTTTTGTTATATCTCAATTTGTTTAAGATGTCCCTTCTCATAATGTTTTAGCACACTTAGTTTTAATTTTGTATTCTAAGATGTGGTATGTCTAATCATATGGTTAGTTGCGCAAATTACACATCATATTTTATTAGAAATTCACATGGGATTACACAATTATTGAACATTGAAGTTGTAAAATAGTTTTGGTTTGAAGAATAGAGAAGTAAAGGATTTCACAAAGATTGAAAAGATGTGGGATATGTATTATGAACATATTATATTTATTATAATAACTGCAATTATAATTAAAGAGAGCCTATAATTTAGAGACGAACGACGAATATTGAATTTGCGTAGAATTTACATTAATACAATGAAAATGTTTACTCGTTTCAAATTATCCCTGGAAGCTGGATGGAAAAATTTCTTGCACATGTAATTATTGAATCCTTTTCCCATTTTGATTGTTTACTGTTAATCGAAAGCGTTAATAACATAAAACGCAAACAATGGAAATTGGAAACTTCTCAAAAGTCAAAACCCATAGACGATAGATAATACAGCCGTAGACAAGTATACATAAATTAAGATATACTAGGGCTGTGTAACAATAATCGATTTAATAATTATAGATACTCATAATGACACGCATAGGATACCTACCAGAGTACTACCGTAAGTATTATACTACAGTAAGGGGGGTCATAAGTGATAGGGCCTATGTATGTAAGGGTGTCGCAACAAACAATAAGAGGGAAGATAAAAATCAAATACTTGTCTAATAAGCTTGTCTAATCACATATAAAAAAAGAGAGGCAGATAATAATAAAGTCTCATTTGCTTTCTCTTTAATATAGATGGACGCATTGTAAGCTGGCTCCCCAATTCTAGTATAATATTTCAATGAATAATACATGTAACAATTTCTCGATAAGGTTGTCCTATAGCTATATAAATAGATACTTATCTTCGGTGAAATAAAGTTCTTTGCTGATTGGATTAGCAAAATGATAAATAGACGTATTTTCTCATAGTTATTATACTAGAGTAGGGGAGCCATAGGCAGTACTTTAAGTGAGTGCATATTAATAAATAGAGTTAATAAAAAAAATTGGCGGCGTTTATAATAGACAAATTAGGAACCGATATATATTTGCGGCTCCTGCTTTGCGCCTTACAAAAGTACGAAATTAAAAAAAAAAGAACTGCCGAGTTCCTACCGAGATGAGCCTGCTGAACATCTTTCCAAGTCTATAGTAGAGTTGACGATTCAAAAGGACTTGTTTATAAGTTTATTGTATTATTTTCCTGAAATTTAGCATGCAGGAGGTTTGGGGGAGACGAATATATCTAGCTAGGTTTTATATATATAAAAAAAGTTGTATCCTTGTTTTTGGCCATTAAAAAATACAATTGAATATGTAAAACACGATTTTTGACGAAAACTGTCAAGCCAGCGTAGCTTATTCGAGGAACGGGTGGAAAATCTAAAAAAAGAAAATCTCTAGAAATGAAAATCGATCGAGTGACCTAGGATTGAGACCCACCTCCCCACTTCTTTTTCTTTTTTTAAAGTTTTTTTTTTATTTTGTGAAAAAATACCGAGCAAGGCTCGGTCAACCAGGAACTTGTATATAATATGCATTTGAACGTATTTAAGTTTTCAGTAAATTTTACCGAGGAATCAATAACTTTTACCTTGTCACAGACTTTGAATGCGGTACAAAAGTATATATATTAAAAAAAAAGGAAACACTAAATAATAGTGTCCGAAATATTTAAATTATATGGTCATCCTAAATAGAACAAGATAGGACTCCCTCGAAGAGCGAGTTAGCTGTCTCAAAATGATAACTCTTTGTCTCAGTTAAGTTTGTGTTATCTCACTTTTACCATATGGCAAATGGTTTAAGCTTCTTGATTATGAACGAGTACTACGCTGCACTGTTTGTTCTTTTGTTTGTAGTGAATTTATTTAAATAAATAGTTTAACTCTTGAGAATTTGTACTTTCAACTTTCTAGTGTTTGTGTGAGTTTATTTTCATAATACTTATCGTAACGTTACATCTCAAAGTATTAGATGTTATTTGCTAACAGTTTTCACTGAGTTTAAATACCTTCGTATCGTTCACTATGTGTATCATCTGAGATGTATTAATGATGTTTGCATTAATTTGATTTTTATATTTACGTGTTTGCTAGGAGTAGTATTTGCGATGGTCTTACCAAGTTTAATAGAACCGTAGTGGATAATCCGGATTCGCGATCCACATATAGGCATTGTCATCGCTGTGTTGCTTTATGTTTTAACACATTCACAGTGTTTTATCGTTTGGTGTATTTTTAGAACTCGACTGTGGTATTGAATCTGATGTCTTTGTAAACACTATATGATTCTAAATAATTGTGCTGTTTATATTGGGACTGTATAAAATTGTTGAACGTGCGATTTTTCGGCTGAAAATTTTCATTTGAGGGTGATGAAATTATCATATGCATAAAAGGTGGAAAGTTTCAAAGAGAAATAACTTCATATTTATGGTAAGTAAAAAAATATTTTTATTTATATTATAGTAAAGTTATACTTTATTTATTAATTAATAATATTTATTGATCTTCACATATTTTGATATATTATTTACAGATACATTCATAACCCTATACTACAACAAAATGTAAATAAAACAATTTTTAAATTTGGTTTTTTAAGCTTAGAGGCATTTTCTTATCCAGTTATTTCATGGAGTTGTGGGTTAACATAATGACATAACATAATTCACTTATAATGTTAAGTAAATTAATCATAGGATAAATTGTCATAATTCTGAATGAAGTGAGAGAGCTGAGTAATGTATCGTAGGTTAAAAATTAAAAGACCTATTTATTATTATAAATGTTGGGAAAATCGAGTTCTATTATATATATAATATGCATCTCATAAAAAATGCATCATTTTCAATATAATTAAAAATAAAGTTCTTCTAACCTAAACAAATAAATTTTCAATAGATTTAAAAGTGAAGATTTTTTGTATACAATAAATAAAATATATCTATTCTTAATTACATTATTAATAATACTATTATTATAGCTAATTGACTACTTAATTATTATTAATTTATTCTTTTTACCCAGAAGACAATTAACTAGTTTTAGAACTGATTAGAATTTATTTACCTTTGATTTCATGGCCCATGGGTTTCAATTCGAAAATGCACAGATAAGGGACTTCCAATCAGCATTGTATATTTTTAGAGATTGCGAAAAATGTGTTCAGAATAAAATGGCATAAAATCTAGCTAACACCACTCTTAAACTTTCATTACCAAGGAGTGTACCAAAAAAGGTATAGAATTGCGTAAAGCCAATATCAAAATTCTCTTTCTGATAGACTAATAGCCTAGCCAGATCTCAGTCATCCAAAATTCTCCACTTAAGATTTGCAGTTTAAAACTTAAATGTTATTTTATGTATATTTACTATTAAATTTAACCTAAATCTTCACAAAAAAACAAACTGAGGCATGGGGATTAAAATAGGTATCTTATTTAAATTACAACAATTATATGTTGGTAAATTTTTATAATTTATATATTTGAAATAAAAAAAAAATTAGATATAATATCGTAGAATAGATCACCGTATGTCTTACCGAGGTGTCGTGAAATACCACTATGGTAAGCTGACATCAGGCAGGCAGAATATCATTTTTAGTTCATATGGCTACATTTAAGATTGCATTTTTACTTCCTTTTACTTATTAAATTTTTTGTCTGTCTTCGCATTAAATAATAATTTACTTTCCTTGGTTCTGGTCCAATCTTCGCATGAATCATTGCTTGTGTAGTGACAATCAAAACACTGAGTTTTTAATAGAAATTTCAGTTAATGCTGTTAAACTGTGGAATAGATTACTTCGAAATATCCACCATTAGTTGCAATTTTAAAAGTAGTTATACAATTATTTAACTCTCTTTAAACTTCCTTCTTTAGTCTATTCAAGTTTATTTATAAGTATACTAGCGGCCTGCCCCTGCTTCGCATGGGTATAAAATATATATCCCATGATTAAAATGATTAAAATCGATCCAGTAGTTTTGATTTATTCATTACTACCCGTGGCCGGCACGTGTTAAATTTGGAGAAAAACAATTTCTTTTCCCTATACCAAGAAGATTTCCTGCTATCTTTGGAATATCTAAATTCATATAGTTCATTTTTACTTATTTACTTTTACATTGTGGGTGGTGGCTATTGTGGGTTATCCATAAGAGATAGACATATACCATCCCGAACTTTTCTCTAGACCTTTTCAAGGTGTACAAATACTTAGTACATCATTTTGATAAGTTTCGTAGGGTTTAGCCAGCGTTTGCAATGTAAGCGGAAAAATTTTTAATTATTTAGAGAAACCTCAAAAATTACAGTATTTCTCTACTCCGTATTGAATGTTATTATACATACAAACCTTCCTCTTGAATCACTCTATCTATTAAAAAAACCGCATCAAAATCTGTTGCGTAGTTTTAAAGTTTTATGCATACATAGGGATATATGGACAAACAAAGAATGTTGAGTAGTGATGGATAACCCACAATAGCATTTTTTGTCATTTACTTTTTACGAAAAATAATGCCTTATGTTCAAAGCAATTTTTATACAATACAGAATTAATCCTTATCCAATTAAGTATCTTAAATAAATTGTTGATTTAATATAGATCAATATGGCCGTTTACAGCATGTAATTTAAGTAAACATTTTCGGAGATATTACAGATTTAAAATGCCGTGAGGAGGCTGCGCTTCGCCCTATAGCACTTCAAATTTAGCCGTTATATGTCGCTTTTTCACGAGTTTGTTTAATGTCAAGAAAGCTGTGAATGTTTGTATATAAAGACATTCTGTAATTAATTGTAAAAATAAATAAATATGTAGTATATGAATTTAGATATTACAAAGATAGCAGGAAATCTTCTTGGTATATGGAGAGGGGAATTGTTTTTCTCCAAATTTAAAGCTTGCGGGCCACGGGCAGTAATGAATAAATCAAAACTACTGGATCGATTTTAATAATTTTTTTTTCACTGAGTGACATGGGCTATATATTTTATACCCGTGCGAAGCACGGGCAGGTCGCTAGTAATTAATAAAAAGGCTTAATGATTACGAGGTTAGTTAGAACGTAAGAAATTAAATTTAAAACTCGAATACGAAGATCTTAAAACCATTTTGCTTGTAATCCATCTCAAAATAATATACTTTTTCACATAGAGCGTTCACTGACAAGATGTGCACTGGCACAAAATTAAGTGGCAATTTGTGTGAAGTAAATAGGACCACGGTCTTTATAACTATTACTGGTGTGTTGGCAGTGACCCTGCCTTCAGCTCAGCAGGTCGCGCGTTCGATTTCCGCCGAGGACCAACATTTTCTATATACAATTTGTTGTTCTTCGATGTATGTATTTTAAGTTATATATGTATCATATGTATTTACCAGTTGTCTGTCCCCATAACACAAGTATTGAATTACTTATTTTGAGAACGGACGACCGTGTGTTTAAGTGTCCCATATATTTATTTATTTACTTTATTTCGCTGCTAAGTTAATAAAAACCCGAGCAAAGGCGCTGTTATTACAATACCATGCAATAATGGTATCCTTAGCTCTCGACTAGGGCCATTTCTAAAAGGAAAAGTCATTTACTATAATTAAGATGTCGCATGCGGATGCCACGACTCTTGTATAGTCATGGTAAGACTCCATGCGCTCATTTGAACAGAGTCCACAGCAGCCTGTCATTATCTCGGCGAATCACTTAAGCCTCTTAAAATATATAAATCGAGTAAAGTTGCCCACCATAGTTAGGTCAAACATAATAGCAAACTTCTGCAACACCTAGCAATATTTTTCCTGTGGTCCGTCACTACTAAGGAAGGCGAAGAGCAATATTTCCGAAGTCTTTTTGCCAATCGAAATTCGTACCAACTTGAAATGTGATCCACCAAGCAATATTCTGTTACAATAATCGTTTGAGATGAGGTAAGGGATACAACCATCTGTTACACTCTTATGGTCAAGACCCAATTACACTTTTTCCAAAGATTGGAGCTATCTCGCACCATTAAGCATTAAAGAAGAGTGGGACGTAGATGTTTTTATTATTAAAATTCTTTCGCTCTCGTATTATTCTTGTTTTGTATTTTTGTTAAAGCACTATGTATTTGTTGTTTTTTCGGTATCACCAGGTATAACTTATAGAAACTAAAAATGTGAAGTGGAAATTCTAATTCATGGAAATCTGAAAGTCTTTTACGCATTCACGGCTAATCCGCTAGGCTAAGATTGGTTAATTTTAGTACAAATCTTCTGCAACTTCTTCTCAACCGGTGGACGTCCACTGCTGAACATAGATCTCCTTAAGGGTCGCCACAATCCACGATTTTGTGCCGCTTGGAACCAGCGGCCAGTCCGTTGAGTTGAGTTCAGGTCGTCAGTTCACCTCGTTGGCTAATGTATATCTTAGCTATATTAAAACAATTTTTCTTCGTTACCAGGAAGAAGTTACAAGTTTTTCGTGCACGACATCTCTGCTCAGCTTTTGAAATGTAACATAAATAAGATTAAATACAAGAACCTATTTCTTAACCTTACACTGTTTTGCTTTCCATAATGTCAGAGTCAGTGGAAAAATAATTTTTTTTATTTACATGCGACGTGGATGATAATAAAGTAATAAAATAAAACATTTTTGAAACACATTTACAAAAGGTTAATTACAGTATGGAGATAGTACTTCATTTTTAAATGATCTTTAGAGAGATCGCGCAAACAAACCCGCGAGTAAAAGCAGTAACATTTGATATAAATGGACAAGTTTAGACATCAAGTTCATGCGACCACTGCGACCTATGCTTCGAGTCTGGTATTTATTTTATTATGTTGAATTATGCTGTTTGTGTGAATATGTGTCTATCGAGTTTATTTATAAACTGCTTGGATTAAATACTAGGATTACCTGTTTTGTATAAATCCGGATGTGTTTCGAATTGGAACAACATTTAAGGATAATAAATATCTTCTCCGATGTATCATTGTTTTTTTAATAAATTTATTTTTCCATTAGAATTATTAGGAGAATTGCGAATAATTTAAAGATTGAGTGAAACCACTTAATACACCCTATTTTTCATTTTTAATATAAAAAGGTAATGAGGTGCTGTTAGGTAATATGCGCCTCCATATGCCTGTTTTTTAATTCTACAAAATGTTCAATTATGAAAGCCAAAATATCAGCAAAAATATTATTTTTTTTATTTTTTATGTAAAATAACAGCTATTTAATTTAAAATACTTTTTTTTATTACCCTATTTAATTTATAGAATATAGGCTTTATTTTGCGGAGATCCATATTACAAAAGTAATAATTTTTTTGCTATAATCCGCGATAAAGTAAAATAGAAAACTTATATATCGCTAAATGTAGAGTGGACTATCTGTTTTCATACCTGATTCACACAGGATTTGTAAAAACACATGCATAGACCAAATCGCGAAATCAGGAGATAGACTCTACGACTACGGCAAAGCTTTGCGCCGTGCTTGTGCAGTGTGTGGTAGAGTGTAGTTTGAGGTTTTGTAGTGCATGGGTTTTTACGAATTCTGCATTTATTAGGTATGAAAATCGATAGTATTTCTTTTTTTAACTTAATACTTGTGTTATGGGTGATAGACAACTGATAAATATATACTTAATATAATTTGAAATAGGTATTTAATACATATATACACTCAGGTTCGAAGAACCAACAAATTTTTGTTAGAAAATGTTGGCCCTCTATGGGAACCGAACCCACGACTCGCGGAGCTAAAGGCAGGGTCACTACCAACTGCGCCAACGAGCCAGTCAAACTTTATATATATACCATTTATTGGGGGTAATTATAGCAAATTCATATTATTATTTTTGTATTATATACCACCACAAAGTAATACCGAATTATATTATATAAATCATCGTAATAAAACCTTAAAATTTTAAACTAAGTCTTCGAATCCGATTGAAACATTTACCACGTCAGTGCTAAATACCTTTTGGGTACATATTACCGAATTAAAAATCTAAACAATATACAAAACTTGCAGATTATCGAAAACCTGTATAAAATGCAAATAGAAACGTTATATTTAGCGTTAGTATTAATACGCGTTGTCGCCATCTTATAAACAGCTAATAATCCAAATAATTCCCACGAAACAGATTTAAATAACACTAACTATACAAATGTCAAATGTTTTGTGTATCACATCATCTTAAATTCATATCATTTTTAATACATTGAATTATAATTTTAAATTGATATTATGTGTATCGAAGCTATTCCTTGTCGTAAATATAATTAATATTCCTATAAAATATTAAGTAACTTATAATTTTATGATTTATTCCATGCAGTAGTAATTTATTTTTTATTTTTTATTGCGTTATGAATTGTTTATGACAAGAAAAAAATGTTAGCATCTTGTGAAATGTTGAATGAACAAAACTACTGAATAAAAATAGCTTATCTATCAAAAAAGCCATTGAAAGAATGCAGGCTCAAGAATTGGTTATATTCATATATTTAATTATGTTAATTTTGTTAAGTTCAATTTAACTATATTGCGAAACAACTAAATAAGTTCTTATGTACAGAGTAATATGTTAAATACGTTCTACTGCATCTTTGGTATTAGCTTTTTTTAATCTTAATTTTCAGGGGATTTTCCCAAGGAAAGTGCCACCCCCATAGTAACTACAAACTAACCTTACTTTCTACAACTTATGCCTACTTTAACCACATTTTAAAGCAATTTCGCTTCTCCTGAATCTGGAGAAGCCAAAATGCTTTTACAAATGTCAAAAACAAAGACTGATCCTAGTTTAAGCCTAAAACCACTCCTAAGGTCCTTGTTCCCGTCACATTCTATCAAAATATAAATCTTCGATGACACCGCATTCGGATTCGATTTCAGTTCAACACAATTCGGAGATAGCACTTTCTTCATCAAATCAGCAAATCTATTAAGTGCAATGTGTCCGGATCGGAGCCTCAACGTTATGACTACATCATGTTTAGTAAGCTTAGAATCTTCAAAGCACGCTTTTTAGTATACCAGGTTGAACTGTTCTATTCCAAATTCCCTAAGTACGCGATATTTCCTATTCGCTTTCCTTGTCAGTAAAGTTCAATTCATTCTAGATCATTTTTCGAACTTTATGATTAAGTGATAAGTGTCATATTCACATTACACCGATATGTTCATATTACACCGATAATGTAATGTATATGTGAACGCAATGTATGTGTGAATATCATGTCGAATATGAAACAAGATCGAAAGCTCTCTTTTAGATTTTATTTCCCTAATAATATGAATTGGCAAATGTAATATAGTGTAATATGCCGGCGGGACGGCTCAGTGGTCGATTTTTATTATCATGTAGGGTGTGGCGGGGAGTGGCAGGCCAAACACCGACTCGCCAAGATCGATAGCATCGCTAAGTATTCCGCTTCTAACAAGTTTCATACACCAAATCGGCACATGGACATAGGGGTATTTTTGTATTACTCTGCTCGTTGTGAGTAAATATGTGATTTAAAATATCATATGTGCAACTCTAAACAATATGTGTTATACTATAACAATAACATGACACATTACACTTGCGTTCACAATGATATAAAAAATATAAATAATTTTCAGTTTATAAAATATCTTGAAAATCCGCCAAACATAATAATCTAGAAAAAGATTTTTTTGTTTGTAATGCTTGCAGGCAACTTACATTGTACAATATTCATACAAAATCCTAAGCGGTACAGCAGCTGAATCAGTCTGCTTATATTCTATGCTATTAATAACTTGGTAAATATGTATCCAAAGTCGAGGTTACAAATATTCAACATGAATAAGGCATATTACTAGTGTGACGCAATTCAACCTAAGATCTTTACAGTTTTTGCCACAGATGAAAAAATAAGATATTTAAATTGATTCAGAATTCATCGATAAAGCTACTTACGTGGATGTTAAACATGCTATAAAGTAGAGATTTTTATTTACCTTGAACTCTTAAACACCTACATAAAGGTTAATCCATGCAAATTAATTATCTATACTTGTTAATAGGAGTGCGAAAACATTTCTGTTTGTTACGTTTTTACGGAAACAATTTTAAATAAAATTTAGATATGGCAATCGACGCTGGAAATAGGTAAACCAAAATAATTATGCTATGTAGATGGAGTCGCTATGTACCGTGTAGTATAACTATTGTAAAAAATTTAATTTAACAAGTCTAAGTGATAAATTATGCTGAACATTAATATTTAAACCTAAAAATGTGCTTCAATGTTAAAGTACTTGCTAAAACGATAATATATATCATGAGGCCAACCACATTAAAGTTTAGACAATTCCTATAATTCAGGCAACTCAGAATTCCGAAGGACTCAAGAGATTAAAGATTCTCAACTCAATATATATACGAAAAACATAGCATCAAGCGCCCCACGCTATTTTTTCACAATAATACTAATATTTTTCGTTCGATATGTTTAATTTACCTATATTAAGAACTAGCTTTTACTCGCAACGTCGTTTGCTTGGACCTATGTCGCGTGATAGGCGGATAATGGCTTGCGCTTTCCGATGTCATCCTACTCCTGTAGAATTAACAGGATTTTATGTTACTCTGGTGAAAAGGGAATAATTGTGCCAAATTTCATCGATATTGGTTCATGATTTGCCGTGAAAGAGGTACAAACAGACATCCATACTTAAAATTTTCGCATTTGATATTAGCAGGAAAATAGGATAGGCTAGAATTAGTAGGATACGATGATTTTTCATTTTTTTTTATGTACTATAAAAGCATGGTATTTAGATTTTTTAAACTATATTTATTTTTAGTGATACGTCATCAATATAACGTCATTACTAGTGGTTTCTGGATTAATAAGTGAATTACACACAGCATTTATTTCAATGTATTACGTGACTCGGCATAGACGATGGCTTCGTTTAAAAACTATGTCAATTTTAAGCCATCATCTATGCAGGTAATATTCTATTTAGACTGGTGCATTTGTGCATTTACAGCTAATTGTGTTACGATACTACTCTTATATAAAAGAATAAAAGTCGCAATCTGTGTTTATTAGGTATAATATATTTTTTGTTTTGGTAAAGGCATAACATGGTGCCTTATGGCTTTTACAGCGTCACCGAGTAATTTCAAAATCATAAAAGTATGGTTAGTAAAGAAAGGTATTCTGAGGATAATAATTATAATTTTCGTGTTAATGCTGTAATCGCACTTTTATGTCAACGTTTATCTTGTGTGTCGTGAAAGTTTTATCAACAGTAACAGTGTATTTATAGATATAAATAACAAAGCTTAAATGTAGATATTAAGAATGTAGTCCATTTACGCAATCTGCTATTCTTATTGTTAATAGCTCTCAATATTACTATGTAAAATTAATTGTAGTGAAAAAATTGGATTTTGTACCTCTTAACTCTATTATAACGTAATAATAATTTGAATCTATAACGCACGCACATTACTTTTTAGTGATCTCAAATTGTATAACCTAACAGATTAAAAGCTATTTATAGACTTTAATCAATGCAGAGTATTGATTAAGCGGTGACATACACAACGATGAATATATCATAAACATCTTTTTGAACATTTTAAATTATATTATATTTTTTATCACAGATGATATTTGAGCAAATACTTGTATTGCAAATAGTTTTCTGCTCCTCAAAATGTTAATCTCGCGTCGACTCTTGCCACATTACCTTTTATTAAAGTATAAAAATAGCTCGACAGCGTTATCTCTGACGCTATCTCAAGGCGAGATCGGTGTCGCTGCTGGACTATGTTGGCATTTGGAGTATCAGTCGATTGTCCGCGGTCTCTCACTGTCACCGATCCCCACCCATCCCACAACGGAAGAAAGTATTATAGACACTACGAATAAATGCAATATAAGCTTCATTTACTTCTTATTAATTGATGATAAGAAGTAAGAGTAAATAGAAATGAGTTTAAATAAAATAAAATAATTTTATTGTCGCCAGTTTCATATTTATACATATATGTAAAGAAACTTGTCTATCCAGTCCCAGAGTGTTCATAAAGTCGTTGTATAAAATCTGGAGAGAAAGGCTTCGCAGTTACTTTCGAATTTGATGGATAATTTTTAATGATAATCGGTGTCTTTAAAATTTTATTCATACCCGAAATTTTGATTGACGATGAGTATTTTGTCGTCGTTTCGACTGATTAATATCGACTGTTGGATTTATTTCGTATATGTGTATGTATATAATATAAACTTTTGAATTGATTTTTTATAAATAAAAAGGACTGATGTTGAACACTTATAACATGTTTGTAACAAAACTACAGAACGATAAAGGAAACAATGTGACGTTTTAGCAGAGTAGGTACGTGTAACATATGTTACATTTTCCTGAGTCGTTTTTGCCACTACCGTTTTGTCAAAATAGCGTCATTTCAATTGGTTTAATCGGTCGTCGGCTGCGAGCCAATTACTTAGTTGGCAGCAGGGAAGTAATTCCTACATTTGAGGGCGGAAAACGCGACAAGAACATTTCCCTTTGTTTTACTTGCTGTAGCAAGTAAAACCAAAGGGATACTCTTGATAGTTAATGGTTTTTCTTTAATTTTACGCAAGGTATTTGTACGTATAAAATTAATAACTGACACATGTATCACTTTATTTAAATTTTACTTATTCATGTGCGCATTCTTACTTATAGGCAACCGCAAGTCTTCTCTTTGGAGTCAACCACTTCCTGAAAGATATGATTCTATTTAATATTAGTACTTTTTAAAAATTAGATGTAAATCTTTTTTAAATTTGCTAAGACATATTGAATTTAAATTTATTGTAGGTAAATGTAACGATTTCATATAAAATGTGTTTCCAATAGAAGGAATAAAAAATAATTTTACATATACTCAATGAAACAACCGTGGCCAGTCAGTAGCTGTTAAACCCGAAGGTTCCCCCACTACCACCCTAGTTTTTCGCTATCAAGGTTTCTAAATTATTCAGAATTGCACAAATAGTACATTTTTTAAAAACATATATTTAGAAAAGAGAAGAATAATTAAAAAAAACCACGTGTATAAAGGCGGACTTATAACATTACTAGCGGCCTGCCCCTGCTTCGCACGGGTATAAAATATGTATCCCATGTAAGTCAGTGTAAAAAAAATGATTAAAATCGATCCAGTAGTTTTGATTTATTCATTACTGCCCGTGGCCCGCACGCGTTAAATTTGGAGAAAAACAATTTCCTTTCCCTATACCAAGAAGATTTCCTGCTATCTTTGGAATATCTGAATTCATATAGTACATTTTTACTTATTTACTTTTACATTTTCCCTATGTGTTTTATTTTTACAATTAATTACAGAATGTCTTTAAACAAACTCTTGAAAGACGGACATAGCTGCTAGAATTCCTTCGCATCATCCCCTAATCTTTAGTCTACACAAGTCAAGCTAAGGGCATGGATAACGGAATCATAGTCATCATCTTTGTTACGTTTCTACATCATTATTGTCTAATTGCTAGAGTTTAGTAAATGTACACAATCCACAAAGGTTTTTCTCTTGTATTTAAAGTAGTTGTTTTCGTAGTTATGTAGGACATTTACGTAGTAATTGCATTACAGATAGTCGTATGGATATTACTTAATGAATAACATCAAACATCAACCATCTTTTTTGGTTTCAAATATATATACAATTCAATATGTAATACAATGTATATGTTGTTACTGCTTTATTTTTTTATTTAATGTATATTTTATATATGCTATCAATGTTTGAAATGTTTAATTTTATGACACTCTTTGTTATTTGATGTAATACCGCTTACCATAATTATGACTAGTTGAGGAAATAAATATATTAAATACATTTAAGGCGATAAATTTAAACAATCTCAGAAATTTTTAACTGTTGAAATAGTTACTCAATGTGTATTTTTAAAAACTAATTTTGTAAAGATTAAAAAAAAATATGCATACAACTTTTACATGAATAAGTTTCGATAACCAAGCGCACGTAACTCGATTCTTCTTTATATTTCCACTCTTGGGTTTTTACGTTATTTTGTAACATTATACTTGCGAGTGATTGCTTTTTACAATTTCCTTTTTTCTCACTAGAGAATTTGTCAAGCAGTTTATTCCGGTTATTATTTGAAAAATGTGATACCATTTGTTAATCTTGTATACAGTTTTTTTTAAACTTATGATCTCGGAATTTATTCCTGTGCCACTAGTTCATCATAAGAGGGTATTATATAATTTTATTGATATAATAGATAATCCGGTCACGCTTTCCTTTTTATTTTTGACTCTATATTAATCTATAGAGTCGATATTAATAGCGATAATATAAGGATAACTTTTAAGGTTTATTAATTAATATTCAACTGAATGCTGTAAAGTGTCTTAATTATAGGTATGATATGGTTTAAGGTAACTACGTAGGGATTTAATAAGGTGATAAGCATGAATACTGTATCCATCTACATAGGTTTCAAAATAACTATGTTGTAGTTTACCATTTAAAATAATTAGGATAGGTATAGCGTTATTTTAAAGAAGGAAAAAAAAATATACAATAATATTTTCCTTTGCTTTACAAAAGAGGAACTTCTCGCGCTTTAGATGAAAGTTCTCAGGCGGCTTGACTTTTTCCCAAAATGTTTTGTTAAGAATCAATCCGTATAATTTAACGTGAAACCGCATCAAATTGCTTTCAGTAGTTTTCGGTTTTAACGCGAACACAACGGCTGGACTAATTTCAAAGAAATTTTCTTACAATCTTTACATAGATTTATATTTTTTATTTATAGAGAGAGGATAATCCTGTAAAGTTGTGTGGCGATCGGAGTATTTTTTTAAATGTCAATGACAGTTTTGTTTCGCGGGGAAATCGAACCTTTATTGAGCCAAAGCAACGCGTGGGGGGACCGCTAGTATTGACTAAATTATATTCTTTCTTTGCAGGTGTAGAAGGCGACGGCATGTGGCACGGCGCGCGGGTGTTAGTACTCGCGGCGCTGGGCATACTAGCCGGGCCTTCCGTTACCGCTCTCAATAAGAAGTACAACATTACCATCGGTTACTTACCTTCTATAAAGGGCGAACTTCGAGACAGACAGGGCCTCGCCATCTCTGGGGCTCTGTCTATGGCTCTGGAAGAGGTACGTCTAGATTTGAGATTGCCAACCTGCAATAATATACATATTAATTAAACACTATACAGTTCACTTCTGTAGTAGGTACATACCTAGTATATTACTTCTATCGCGTCGTTATCCTACTCGCTATCGGTCAATTGACCTTTAGCTGCTTCGATTGCCATGCCGGTATAAGTCGGTCCTCAGAGGCTCGTTATCACCTCACAGTCAAGATGCACCGCCAGCAGATGCGGTGTCTGGACGGTAAAAATGATTTTCGTGTGAACATTGATTATTATAATATATTACATGAAAACAAAGTATTAATTAGGTGCTTGACAGATACAGCATATTTTCTGTTTCTTATTTAAGTACCAGTATCCTTCGACATTGATACCGTATGTATGGTGCAGTTTGATTTATTCTAGTCCTGGCATTATTGTGTTAAGGGACGATGAAGTTGTTACAGCGCCTGGTAAAATGAGGTAATAAGGCCGTGTTGTACGGATGTTAATTGAATGTTAACCCTCTTCACATATACATTAAAGTAGCATGGTTAGTGTTGGGGATAAATCCAAGAATAGGATCTGTGTGTTTTATCCAATTATATATTTAATCCAAGATTATCTAAGTTCCAAAATTGATACCCTTGTTACTCTCTTTTTCTTATTATTCTCGTTGCCGTGGTAACGCGGCCCCCGGTGTTGCCGCCTTCCTCTAGAATTCCCAACAGTTAGTCTTATAACTTGGATCGTACGCACAGCAGGAAAATGGCAATTTCGCAACACATTATAAGCTAGAATTCATGATAATCTTTAATCCCGGTCTTCGTTTTTGTTCTTTATCTCTACACAGTTAATAATAACCCGATAAGAATAAGAGAGATCATTTTAAAACTAGATAACGGATACGCAGAATTTTAGCGGTATTCGTACATCTTGAAATTAGAATATCAAGTAATATTTAGTTAAATATTGGGAGGATGAAAGTCATCATCCTCCTGCCCTTATCCCACTCTAAGTGGGGTCGGCACAACATGTTACAAACATATTGTCATATGATTTGGCTACGTATTTTACGACCGGCCGCCTGCCTGACGTCAACATACCTTAGTCGTATTTTACGACTCCTCGGTAAGAAATGAGGGTGGTCTATTCTACTCAGCCGGATACCACACGGCGGGTCGACTTACCTTAGTCGCCTTTTACGACACCTCGGTAAGAAATGAGGGTGGTACTATTCTATTCAGCCGGATACCACTCGGCGTACTGGGAGGATGAAAGTAAAAAAAGTAAAAAAAGACAAAAGTTTGTCCTTAAAAACATGCTATATTTTATTACGGATAAAAGGCATTTGCCTGTGTCTCAACAGAATGTAAATGATGATGTAGTCAAATATTTATATGCATAGAACTGTAGAGGAAATGATGATTTTTTTCTGTAACGTTAAGTAATGTGGTGGTGGGGATAGGTTAATCATGGTAAAAATCTCCCATGAGTTAACACTTGAGTTAATATATTTAAAGGAATAGTTTTCATTTGAACTAATTGAACAAGAGGCTATTCAGTACTCTCTTAACAGTCAATACTGTGTCTCAAATAATGTCAAAACGTATAAACGTAAAAAATCATAACGTAATATCATAAATCATAACATAAGTCATAACGTAAAAAATATATGTGTATATATATATATATATATATATATATATTTGAAAATCACATTAAAAGTTATTCAGTGAATTAAAATGATTGAGCGTAATATGATTTAAACACGTGATATTGTTTATGACTCGCTAAACTTATCGGTAATTCGTTATCTATTCAATGTAACAGTAAGTTCGTATTATTATAGTTATTATATTTTATGTATTTACTAGATATTTACGTAATTTATTTAAATACTCTAACTACATATTCCTTTTAAACGTCAAAGGTTAGTGTCAAAAAAAAATACCAGTATAATGGAAAATTCCTAGAATTAGGCAATATAAAGTGGAATTATTTTTTAGCTTATATAGGTGTTCCTCACTTGTGCAAATATTGTAATTGTAAAACTATCCATGCCATCACTAATTTGCTTTCCAATTCATAAGCATTTCCATATACACGAATTTTGTTTCTATATTTATTTTAACGAATCCCACTAGTTATTTACTCGTGTTAACATATATTTTTAAAATTTCTTTAGTCTACGGTACGAACTCGGGGTAACTACGAAATTTAAGGTAGCTTGAATTGCAATATAAAAATAAATCGATACCTACCTCAAAATAATTTGAATCCAACAAGTGTACTTTACGATTTATCGCGTACGATACTACTAATAAATAATACTAATAATATAATATAAATACTTAAAAAACAGCTATATTATAGCTTATAATCTGGTGATTACTAAAAATTTACTTTTTTGTCATAGCCTTACTATTTATGTAAGATACATAAATAGTTGCGTTGTCATTTATCTACACTTAACATAGAGATATTTATATATGAATAAAATATGAAAGTATACCATAAAGTACATAATTTGTTAATGTGACAGTACGGCGTTTCAACGCCCATATTTTAATTTAGCAGTTTATTGAAGCATCCTTTTCATTCTTAATTTCTACTAAATGATCAAACCCAAATGTATACTGCTAAGCCAATATATAGCATTTTATTTAATTACAGATCAACAATAGCACAGATCTCTTACCAGATGTAAATTTGCTGCTCAAATGGAACGATACGCGATGCGAAACTGTAACGGCAACGCGAGTGCTCACCGACATGAGTTGTTCCGGGGTGGTAGCTTTCTTTGGACCCGAAGGTCGCTGTCATACAGAAGCCATAATTGCTAAATCGAGGAACCTTCCTATGATCTCCTATGTTGGTTTAAGTTATATTAATAATAATATAGAAATAAATATATAAATAATGAGAATAAACAATGAGATGAGAATAGAACATGGGTGGGCAAATTATTACGGCACATTAAGATAGTCTATGGCCACACTTGTACGATTTCTTCATAGTTAGCATTAATTTGATTATAATTAAATTTGACTGGTATAGGAATTAGTATTTATGTCATATTCAATATACAAATTTAGTGTTTTTATGACAATAAATTTAAAAAAAATATATTAATTTTGCTTGGTGCTTCTGATAAAAAAATCCAAATCCTTGAATCTTTTAAAAGTTATATTTAAGGTCATTGAAATGCATTATTGGTATTAAATGCATTTAATTTAGTTATTTATTTTTTGGAATAAAGAACTATTTAAGGACAAAAAATGTGGAATATAATGAACTTTTATATTCCACACATGAAAATGAGATTTTTTACAACAACGTTTGTCTCTTATGCTGTTTTTTCATATAGTTTTTCTTCGATGTTGTTAACAGTATATGTATTTTAAGATATGTATAAAAATATTTTAATTATTTACTTCTGTTTTAGAAATGCTCCGATTATACGACTTCAACGTTGTCCAATTTTGCGAGATTAGAGCCGCCTGATACCCAAGTAAGCTTTAAACAATTTTTGTTATGAATATTATTAAATTATAATCTCTAGTATCTATAATAATCAGCCGATATCTTATATAATTCTAAAATTGTTTATCCGTTGCGTAAGTTTATTAATGCAGAAATATAAGTTCCTATTAAATATTTTATTACAGGCCACGAAATCTGTCATATCTCTCCTACGGTACTATAGATGGACTAAATTCTCTATTTTGTATGAGGAATCATGGGTGACAGTGGCTCTCACGCTCGAGAACCATGCAAAAAAGAATAATATGACGGTTAACCATCAACGCCCCGTTATCGATGCGTTTAAGTGCTGTGAAGAGAAAATGGCATGCTGTGCTCCTGGTTTCTGGTACCAATTTATACAGGACACGAAGAATAGAACTAGGAGTAAGTTTAAAAAATTACAATTGTTTCTTCTGCAGATTTTTATTCCAACTCCACACTAGTATCATAGTCCTTCAGTGTTAAAATAGGGGTAAATCATAATTACAACTGATAGATAAAGAAATAATTATAATAATAATTATTATTGAAATATATATATATATATATTTAAATAATAATAATCTTTATTTATAACCAGTGTTTACATTATTTATAAACTCTGACCCCTGAACTAGATTTAACTGTATTTCAGGAGCCAGCGCCCTCCCTTAATGTTATATATTATTATATTGTAGGTTTAGTTTAGTTAGTAGCAGTAACTTAAAATAGGTTAGTATCACATATCACAGTGAAGTAAGAATTAAATCAATTCCTATTTAAAAGAGATTACTAGATAAACATCAAATTTTTGAATGTATAATTTGAAGTCTTCTAGATACTCGATTAAGAAATAAGAAGAGAAAATTCTAGTGATACTGATTTAACGGTGTGTAAGTTCAACAATATTTTTACTTCGGTATTTTTCTCCTCCGTTTTATTCCCAATTTAATTGAACTGTGCATTTGGACATAGCACATGCAATTGGTTTTTGTACAATGCATCCTATAGTCGCATTTAAATGATACGGTCCAGAAGTCTCCTACCTACTCACTGCGATTAGTTATTACTTCACTTGTGTTTATAAAATTAGGTGAGATTTTTTTGTAGTATGAGCTTTCATCGGGAGTCTCGCTTGGAAAATCTGATATAACAACGCGAGTACAGTATCACTCTCCTGCCCTTATCCCACTCTAAATGGGGTCGGCTTAACATGTTAAAAAAATTAATTGATCAACTTACCTTAAGGCGACCTTTTACGACACCTCTGTAAGAAATGAGTGTGGTCTGTTCTACTCTAGCCGGCTACTTCCGGCTGGGTGGGATAAGGGCAGGAGAATGATCAATTAAATTTTATTAAAGTAATAATAAAATTATTTTGCTATAAGCCACAAAATAATATTATTATTACTTTTGTATTATGGATCTCCGCAAAATAACGCCTAATTCTATAAATTATGTTTTTACTAATAATATTGTGGACTTGGCTTTCTAAGTTTTGGTCGATTTAATATTTTAACAAAAACATAAACTAATTATCGTTCTGTAATCTATTTTCAGTATACGTATTTTTCGGATCAACTCAAGGTCTTATAGACATGATGTCAGCCATGGAGTCATTGCAGTTGTTTGCAAAAGGAGAGTATATGGTTATATTCGTTGATATGTTGACATATTCTCCTAAAGAATCTCTGAAATATATAATAAGTGAGTTATTTTATAGTTTCATTGTCTCCTTTTTATTTGGAAGTATTAGATATACATTTGCATACAATGAAAGCTACTAAACAGAAAGAGATTTTATTGCCATAACGGTTAATGTAATTTTGCTTGTAGGGTCTCAAGTCTAAAGATTTCCTTTAAAATTCTTAAAGATTAAGCGCACAAAATTTGCTACATAAACATTACAAAATTTGTTACAGGAATATTCAAATCGCTCGTCTTTCTTTTGTCTCTGGTCTTTCTGAGACCCGTTTGAATTCCCCTGACCAATTATCAAAATAATATACTTCCAATCTAAAACTCCCATTCGAATCGCCTGTTCGAATCCTAGGCTCCCAACGACTATCGATTACTTTAACTATGCGCCTACCCATTACGTCACATTATGCGCTGTTGAGCTATAATAGTGACTGGTACCCATAAGTAGTGTACAAATTTCGCTGTTTCCGATTTGGTCATAGACAATTCCAAACGACAATCTTTACAGTGTCTAATCTTTGTTTGATATGTAGTTGTAATTTGATGACTTTACTGTAATAATTTCTACTGTGGTATATTATGTACTTAGTCTTAGTTTTCCTAAATTTAACGGTAACTTACTTTTTGTAGAAACTGAGGATCGTGGCGCAAAGCTTGTGTGTCCAAACACCAATGGGGAGACACCTTTTAAAAAACGCGCACAGTCTCTGTTAGTTGTTGTTTCTTCGGAGCCCGAGGGAAGTTACGAACAGTTTACCAGCCGCGTGCGCATCTATAACAGCTTGAAGCCCTTTGAATTTATGCTGCCGGATGTATTCGAAAATAAGTATAATAAGGTGAGTTCTGAATATCGCCAAGGGGAGACATCTCTCATAAAAAGTGCGTATCAGTATCGAATAGTAGTGATGTTGCTTTTTGAAACCCGAGAAAAAAAAAGATAATCCTATTGCGTATTTTGGAATATTTACATTTGATGATTTTCAATTGCTTACTCGAAGCAGGCAAAAAACAATATCTGTTTAATATATGATATAGCTCTGTTGATTATATGATATAGCTCTGATATTCTAAGGTATTTTCTGAGGTAGGTATATTCTGAGTTATTGACATTCTAAGGTGTTGGATTTGGGACACCGATCATGAGTTGAATTCAGCGGCAAAAGATCTTGTGATGTGAAATTGGTTGAAAAAGATGAAGACACACTTTCGTAGCTTCATCTTTTTCAACCAATTTCAGAGTTAAGCTGTGATATCCCAACGGTGTGACCGTGCGACTCTTTCGAAAGGGTCACGACTTCAAACCCCGGCAGGCACCAATGAGTTTTTCTATTAAAACTTATGTGTCTAATTGATGATTGCAATTTATCACACGCTTTTTAGTGAAGGAAAACATCGTGAGGAAACCTGCTTATCTCTAGAGAAATCTGGGGATATGTGTAGCCTACCAATCCGCATTGGAGCAGCGTGGTAGGTCTTAGATCCAACCCTTTTCTTCAGGAACGGAGAGAGGAGGCCTATGCTCAGCAGTGGGATTGTAACAGGCCGTTACTTTTACGCAAAAGTTGGTCAGTTTTTTGGCTCGCCCTTGCTTAGTAGAAATTGGCCCAAATAAGTCCGCTTGTGACATACTAACTCATAACTCAAATAGAGTTAAAGAACACCATACCTATTCTTTATTCAACAGATAATAATATATATGGAATCTGCATATGATCTACGTGACTAGCTTTAAATATAAGTTTATTTTGAATTATCATTAAAAGTTCAATAGTTGATAGGAAATTTTTCATTCGTGTTGTTGCCAATGTATTAAAGTTCATATGATAAGTATTTTTGTCATTACTTTGTTATATAATTCGTTACAGCAATGTTATGATATCTATTTTGTAAACGAATTAATGAGTCATGTTTCTTTTTAGGATCACAATTGTAAAATATTTACTTTCTTAATAATTACTATAGCTGCAAATATAATAAATAGTTGTATCATTACTTTTGTACTGTTATTTATCTACCGCTTTGCTTCAGTTTCTGTACTTACCAAGATTTGTTACTAAATTATTGAAAACAATAATCTAGGTTTGTTATCAACATTACTTGTGCAAAAAATGACCCCATTATGTATTCCTTAATTTGTATTAAATTGAAAAATTTGGACATATTTATGTACCCATTTACCATTAGTATGTTAAAATAATTTTAATATAGATCACGGTAAGAAAGCGAACGAAAAAAAGAAATTAATTTATTATATGTATTTTGTATTTCAGTTTGTTTCCATTTATGCAGCATACCTATACGATTCTGTCAAATTGTATGCTACTGCCCTTCACAAGCTCCTTGAAGAGGAGACAACTCACAAAAATGAATCTCTAACCTATCAAAAACTGATGAGTGTTGCGACTAATGGATCTCTTATTGTCTCTAAAATGATAAATATAACTCCTTTTAAAAGTATGTTATTCTTGAGATCTTTTCATTATAAATTTCTATCAATCAATACGTTTCATATAATTTTGAGTTTCATAAATAATAAATATATCAAAAATTTTGTACTTCATAATTTTCTATATGTTGTTTAATGCAAGTATTAAGAAATGATTAATGTAAGTGAAAGCTATAAGTCGGTATCTGCTACTTGTTTTAGTACTATATTTTTTTTGAGGAGAAGTACAGAGCCTATGTTCTCCTTCTAAGCATTAAACATCAAAAATAGACTAGCGATTGTGGCGTCACCAAAAGAATTAAACCTTGTTTAAACTAATTATGGATATAAATTTGTTTATTATGAGCATGTTAAAATACATAATGTCAATAGGTGTGTCCGGTATGTCAATACGCCTAGACGAACGGGCTGACTCTGAGGGTAATTTCTCTGTGTTGGCGTTCAAGAACCATAGCATTGATGATATTATGTGTAACGCTAGCATGGTTCCCGTTGGTCACTTCCAACAATGTGGTAAAACGTTTCCGGTAAGCATTCAGTTAGTTTTCTCTAAGGCTTTAAAAATATGTATATTTTCAGTAAACTGAATATGTATAATATACCTACGATATCTGATTATTGAATTTTTTCTATGATATTTATATCCATGTTAATCTTTCAGATAGTTTTGTATTTTGCGTGTTTAATAGAAACTATAAATCTGAAAAGCTAATTTAAATATCTAGGAAGTGAAGTAACATGTTTCACCAAAAATAAAAATATATATACAACAGTACATAACAAGTAACGTTATAATTACAGGAGTATAAATCGAATCCCAGGGCTCCTATTGACTGGCCTGATGGTTTGAAACCAGAAGCAGAACCTTCGTGTGGTTTTCTTAATGAAAAATGTCCAAAAGATGACTCTCAAATAACCTCCCTTGTTGTGGCCGGGACATTGGCTGTAACGCTTTTTTGCGCCCTCGTTGTAACAATTAGTATTTATAGAAAATGGAAAATAGAGCAAGAAATAGAGGGGTTGTTATGGAAAATTCATCCGCAAGAAATAGCTGGATATTTAGGCAGTGGTCTTGTCTGGTCTCCTAGTAAGGTAATAAATAATTTACAATATATAAGAAAACCGATATACCTTCGATAAGGATTATATAAAAATTACAGTTAATGTACCAAAACTGTGTTTTTATGATTTAATGTTGTGTCGCATGTTTAGCTCAAGTAATTTTAAAAGCTACCGTAATATAAAATCCATAGTATTTTATATTACTGTAGCTTTTTATTAGTTGAGTTGAATAAGAATGTCAAATATGTTCATTTGTATTACTACTTATATTTGTATAAATATGAATAGGAGATCACTCATGGGCTGCAAAAGTGGCAAAACTCAAAAAACATTGGACTAAGAATAGGTGTAAATGTTAAAATACACATGTCATAATTCAATATTAGCTCGTTTGTTTAAGCATACTAAAGTATTTCTCATGAATTGTCTTTAGCAATTAAAACTTTAAACGCATTTATCTTGAAACATATTTTTTGAGTTGTGCTACTATTGCAGCCGATGAGCGATACATTTTTATATATTTTTTTATAATTTGAAATATATAGGATATATTACTTATTAATTATCTTCACTGATTTAAATTAGGTGAATAAGTAACAACTAAGAATATACTGATTAATCTACTTTTGTTTCAGTTAAGTTTAGCTAGTGGAATATCATGTGAAAGTAAATGTTGTACTCAAATATTTACTACAACAGCACAATATAAAGGGAATGTTGTTAGAATAAAGGAGTTAAAGTTTTCAAAGAAAAAGGTGGGAGCATCGACAGACAAAGTCTGATGAAAAACTTTGCAAGGGCTATTCTGGTAATTAATTATATCGGTTTCTGTTTACAGGATATCCCCCGGGAGGTGATGAAAGAGATGCGGCTGCTACGCGAGTTGAGACATGACAACTTGAACTCGTTTATAGGGGCAGTCGTCGAGCCGCTAAGGGTGTTGCTCATTACTGACTATTGTGCCAAAGGAAGTTTGTATGTAAGTGTTTATATACAGCGAGACACATAAAATTTACTGTATATTTTTCATATACACTGAACTGATAACTAGTAACTTAATTCTATACCAATTAAGTATGGTATGCCATGGTAAAATAAGCAAATAATTTTGCACATTGTACGCCATTACCTTTTAATACTTTATGTATCGTGGGAAGTAAAGGCATGTTACGGAAGATTGTGACATGACCATGGTAGCCTTCGGCAAATTTAGGTGCTCTTTAGTAATCGTAGATAGGCATTGGTAATTCTAATTAAACATTGGCAAATTCACAGCAGACTTCGGTAAGGCTTAGAAGGTGTTGGAAATTTTGGCTTTGATAATTTTTGGCGCTTTTTGGCACAGCTTGGAACGCTCATACACGACCACAAATTTGAGATCTCTGGGGAGCACAAGGCTTATCGGACTGTTATTGTCAAAAATTTGAGAAGCGTACAAACAGTGCACACATATAACAAAATATTTTCTCTCTCCATTTCAAAGGAGCCTACATATTCAATTATTATCATATACAAATTCATTATTATAATTATACATTATGCAAACATCCTAAATTTAATACTCTTGGAATAGCGTTATATTATGATTAGTACGTCAATTACGTATCACATAAAATATATATAAAAGTAACATAAATACTTTTTCTAGGATATAATAGAAAATGAAGATATAAAGTTGGATAACATGTTTATATCGTCGCTAGTGCATGATCTCATTAAGGTAAGATAAGTATTGGATTTAGTTAATAGAATTTTGCTTCCTGGTCAATGAATGCATTGAGGTTCTTTAATAAAGAACCTAAGGGAATTACCAAATTAATTAAGAAGAAGGATATACTGCAGAATATGGTTTTCATTTGCTTTTTAAAGGCATCGGCCGACCGTAATATCATCGGCGTCAATATTATTGGTATAACAGATCAACATCAAGGGCAGGATATAGGGCCATTTCTGAATCTGGTGATATACTATTAAATATAATTTTTGTGTGGAAATTTATCCGTCAGATTGCCCTCAAATGCTTAGCAGATGAATTGGTGATTAGAGTGCTGATACCAAAACAGCGACACCCCTACAGACAGCTATTATTCTGTGCTTATTTATACATTTTATACATTGTAAGAAAAGTGTAACACCGGTTATACACTGTCCATTATATTAACCATCTTTTGACAGATTGACGATTTACATATTTAGTGATGTCCTAAAGATTCTCGTATGCGATACCATTCCGATTATAGTACCTACTATCATTAATCGAATTACGTACCTAAGTAATTCGATTAATGATAACCTACGTAAACTAATAACAGATATAGAAATCAACATTTTGATTTAATATTGCCTTAGTTTTTTGAAAATAAATGTTAATCCGTGTGTATTTATTATAATCATAAAAAATATATTATACATCAACTGGCAACATCAACACACCTTCCGCTCGGCCGCCATTTTGACGTGATCTGTCACTCTCAACGAAACGCCCGTGATAGTCACACGCATTTACGTTCGCTGAGTGTTCTCTCGCATCTGTTACACCTTGAGTTAAGTAGCTTTATTCCTCGGAAAAACTTTTGTGAAACTTATATTAATTGATCGTGAAAATGCCGAAAGGACGTGTGTTGAAAGCACAATCGAGACAGTTAGTGTTAAAACTTCATGAGTATTTTGAGCAAGAAAATCAAAATGGCGGACCTCTTATACCTATCACGCAAGTCCGAAACCGTGTTGCAGCCGCGTTGGGGATCAGTCTATCAACTGTGACTAAAATTACTACTGATGCCTACGGCAGGAGCGGCTTGGAGCAAAACAAACCATCTACACCAAAAAGAAAGCGCCGGGCTCATAAGGTGACAGCTGTTGATGACTTTGACGCTGACGCTATTCGTCGTCATGTATATGATTACTACTTGAGAAAAGAAATTCCAACTTTGAGAAAACTTATTGTTTCTTTGAAAAGAAGTGGTCTATTTCATGGTGAAAAATCTTCTTTGGTCAAAGTTTTGAACACAATTGGCTTTTCATATAAAAAGTTAAATAAAAGAAAATTATTAATGGAACGCACAGATATAGCTATAGCACGTTGTGATTTTTTAAGAGAGGCAAAGAAAATACAAGATTGGGCAAATATTGTTTTCACGGATGAAACATGGCTCAACGCTAACCACACACTATCTCGTTTCTGGACTGATGATACTGCTGATTCCACTTCCTAAGTACCAATGGGAAAAGGTGAGCGCCTTATCATTTGCCATGCAGGTACAGCAAAAGGATTTGTACAAGACGCACTGTTGGCATTTAAATCGAAGAAATCAAATGACTACCACGAAGAGATGAATGCAAATGTGTATGAAGAGTGGTTCAAAAAAAATGCTCATTTCATTGGAAGAACCATCAATAATTTTTATTGATAATGCGCCCTACCACTCCCGTCAAATTGACAAAATGCCAACACAGGCTAATAAAAAGCATGAAATAATTAATTGGCTTCGGGACAATGGAGAAAATGTGGACGACTCAATGTTAAAAGTTGAATTAATAAAAATATTAAAAACCAAAAAGAGAGCAAAACGCTATGTAATCAATGAAATGGCAGCAGAATATGGCCATACTGTTCTTCGGATTCCTCCATACCACTGCCAGTACAACGCAATAGAACTTATATGGGCACAAGTAAAAGGGCATGCTGCGAGATGCAATACAAGCCCCCCATTCACAGCGAATAAAATGTTGCAATTGCTAAAAAATGCTTGCACCCACGTAACGGCCGAGAACTGGGCAAGTGTGGTGGAAAGAACTAAAAGAGTAATATTCTCTGATTGGGAACGTGATATTGCGTTTGATAATATATTATCTACACAAGAGCTAATAATAACTGCTACTGAAGACTCCTCATCGGAGGAGTCTAGTGTTGATTATCATTCCGACGACTCGTGCTAATAAAATAAATTAAAATATCCTGATTCTTTTATTTGTATTCATGTATTAACTAAGAAGAAAGTAAAACTTTATATAATGTTATTAAATGTCTTTTAATACTCGTAACATCGATTTCTACCGATTATTTTTAATCTGTGGCATAATCGTAGTAACCATTATGTGTGACATCACTAAGTGGGCGGTACCCATCCATAAAGTACAAATATTATTTGTATGATATTTGTACGTAAGCAATACAAAACTTAATGAGCGTGAGCTGTCAAAAGACTGATAATATGATGGACGCAGTATAGTGAGGTTGGCAATAGTTAACACAAACAAAGGTGCAAACAGAATAACTGTTATAAATATAGATTAAAAATATTTTCTTCTTTAAGTTTGAAGTAGGTTATCATAATCTGTTGCGAATCTTTTTGCAATTTAAATTTTATACGATTTAAATTCTTTGTTATGTTTATCTTGAATTTCCACAATGAATCTTGGTTAATTGATTGAATCAGTATTGATGTAGGACAATGTACAACTCATCATAAGTCTTGTTTGACGCTTCTTTCTTTATTTAAGTTTTTGTTCCAATAATTTTGTTTCTTTTTGTTTAAATTTATACATAATTTATGAAATTAGTGATTAACATTTCAGGGTATGATTTTTATTCATTCTTCGCCATTAGTTTTTCATGGAAATTTGAAATCTTCAAATTGTGTGGTCACGTCGAGGTGGATGCTTCAGGTAAAATATATTTATAAATATAACTAATTTTTAAATTTAGTATAAGTAAAAGTATTATCAGGTCGACCTTTTGAAAATTCTATGTTTGGTTTATTATAATTCTAATTATTCTCTATCTATTGTAACTATGTGTATTCACAATATAAAAAAAAATGTATATGAGCCTATAATAATTATTCGTTTTCATCTTTTTGTAATAAAATACTTAATAAAGATTTTAATAATTTGTTAATTATGATTATTTTAGGTTACCGATTTCGGTCTCCATGATTTAAGATGTTGTGCTGAAAATGATTTTATAGGAGAACATCAATATTATAGAGGTGTGTAGAAGCATATATACATTAATAATTGACTTTGTTATGGATTGTGTTTATTTATCAATAGTCGTTTTTAGGTTTAATGTGGAAATCTCCCGAATTGTTAAGACAGCTAGATGATCCAAATGGAACGGTTGGCGGGACACAGAAAGGAGATGTTTATGCTTTTGGTATAATACTCTACGAAATAGTCGCAAGACGAGGACCATTCGGTTTCGCTACTGAACCCAAAGGTACAAAATTTATTAATATTATTGCTCCTCTTGCCAAATCAATTTTGTTAAGAGTTTTATCATAGTAATTTAACAAAAAAAAATTGATTTCGCAACATAAGCTCTCACGTGAGCTTGTAAGAGAAATATTCTCAATCGGATATACATACAAAGTCGTATCTAACCTTTATAGTAAACTCGTGGCTGATACACTTATGCAAGTAGTATGGCTTATATAGATTACTTTACAACCGTTGAGTGACTAGTAGCGACTTAGTTTGGCATGATCCCATTTGGTCTTGAGGATATTTAGAGTAATCATAGTGTAGTGTATTTTCTGTAGTTAAATAACTATAGAAAATATCATGAACTCCTCAGATATAGTAGAGCGGGTTAAACGGGGACGACGTGAAGGCGAAGAGCCTCTTCGACCGGATACAAGAGCTTTAGAAGGTGTGGTCGAAGACTATACGCTGACAGTCATGCGCGACTGTTGGGCTGAGGATCCTGTCGCACGGCCCGATTTTCCCACCATCCGCAGCAGATTAAAGAAAATGAAGTCCGGCAAGTATGTAGCAAAAATGTTGCGCTACTATTACAATAAATAATTTATCTACAATAAATAAAATGTATTTTGTTTACATTAATTTTAACGGAAATTTGTGGACAAAAAAGTTATTAAATTAAAAAAATTAAAGAGAATTAAAATAAAATAAAAATTAAAAACTCAAATAGTAAGAGATTTAACAACATATTAAGTTTGTTAAATAGTAACATAGATTTAAAAAGTGTGTGACAACGCGATATGTCAAAAGTTAAATACTAATTTACACATAAGTAAGTTAAGTTTGAAAAAATATTTGGATAAATCATCGTCGTTGGTCTATGAGCAAACTCCATTCGCAGCATGAAATTTTATTCATATCATTTAGATATTTCGAAAATTTCAACATTTTTTTAACATACGTATAAAATTTGGAGTCTTTTACGAGATTCTCTGAAGATGCAGCATACGATCGGTTCAAACACGAATTAGATATGATAGATAGCTGGTTAAAAGCCGACTTGAAGTTATGAGCTGTTATTTTTTATTTGCTTTAATGCAATGAAAAATTTAATTATAAACACATGTTTTGTAAAAAAAAATAATTATATTTTTTATTTCATTATAGGTCAAGAAATATTATGGATCAAATGATGGACATGATGGAGAAATATGCCAATAATTTAGAAGAGCTAGTCAATGAGAGAACGAGGCTGTTAATTGAAGAGAAACAGAAGACAGAAGATTTATTGCACAGAATGCTCCCAAAGTAAGTGACATATATATTAAAAAGTATATATATAATTGTATGTTATGTTAGATATGTTCAGACACGTAATGTTTGTTTATATTTAATCAATGTCTTCAGATTTAACAATTTAATGTGGCTTCATTAACGTGTATGTTTTCAATGTGTAACAATAGTTTAAATTTCATTATCATTTGATATTTTCTGGGATGTTTATATTATATGCCGTGATGAAATTTTATAAATATGAAAGTTTTAACACGATACGTGATAGTCAAGAGGGGAAGTATCGTGACTGATTAAGGTACGTATCGTTGTTGTAAGTAGTGTAAATGTTAGCACAGATACGGAAAACGCAAATACAACAAGCCGCATAGCACTGGCTGACTGATAGTGATGGGCGTACTGGTTTACATTCAGTCCACTCATCTTAATGTCATTGTCCTATTGAAGTTCTGCATGAGCGGGAAATAGAAGTCAAAAATATCTCCGCTGCGGTTGATCTTTTCGTTGATTCCTTGATTTTGGTAGTGTAAAACTTTGAGGTTTTGTTGGAACTATTATGGACCTAATGTTAGTTTTATTTACGGATATAGTCATTTTACTAGGTAACAAATAACATGGCCAGTTAATTGTGCATAAGATAGTTTTATGAAATTTACTGAGAAGCTTTTATATATGAAAAATTTAGTTCTAATAATATAGTTTTTTATTCATCTACATCAGTATGATTGGCCAGTACACTATAATTAACTACAACGTGGCATGACAATTATTTAATTAAACATAAAATATTCTTACAACACTTGGCGGCATGACAGAAATTGCAATTGTATTTCAACCATTTTGTGCGGACACTTGCTTGTATGTAACACATACATCTATTGTGTCATAAACAGTTATCCAGTGTCTCTCGTTAACAATATTCTTAAACAAGAAAATAAAATAAATTAGCTTTGAAAGATTGCAAATATTATAAATATAATGGCAAAATATTTAGATCTATTTGAAATTATATTATCAGTGACGGGAACTCAGATATAAATACTACCAAACGTTAGTTGAGACTTAAAGGTAAAATAAGTATACATTACTCTCCAGTATAGTACTCTGACAATAATAAATATCATGTTGTGGTATACCCAATATTAAAATTATTATTCGAGGTCAGGTAAAATAAACTAAACTAACAATTTTTGAATAGATATTTATGTTACTTATATAAGAGCTATAACATTTGCTTATTTTTTTATCCAACGGAGAATACATAACAACAAATTTTAGTTTCATGACATTGTATTATAAAGTCGCAATTGTGGTCTTTCATTACATATCACAGTTTGTATATATGTAGTTCACATTTTTATGCACTATTGGTACAGCATAGAAATACATTTCGTTATTATTATTTCCTAACAGCGTAATTTGATCCATCGACATGGACTTAATGTAAAGCAGTACTTGCTCATCTTAATGTATCAAAAGGAAAAAAATGTAATTATTATATTCACTTTGTTGTACTTGTGTTCTTTTCCAGATGTGGGGGTTGAATCCATTATAGAAATGTCGTGAAAAATGTCTTGAGGTAATTAACTCTCTACTGGTGACTGTAGTTGAAACAGTTTGTCTTACGCTGTAGGGGCCGGAACATCGCTTTCTATCAGTGATGTGATGCGGTTGTCTAACAGAATAGCATTTGAGCTTGCTTTGGTACTCTGTGGTGGTTTAACTTTGCGCGAAGTAGTCGGTGTTGGTAATAATCTTAGCTTGTGCGATGCGATTCAGTACATTAGTGATCAGATGTCATGTCAAAACAACACTGTTTTCAGAGAAAATTAACTGTAGAAAGCATGTTTTGAAATGTAGATATCTAACTTTTGTATAGTTTCTTTTTCATTTAATCGTACACTGTAACATTGCTACTTTATAAATATGTTAAGTCAATTTTAATCTCCGTAATTTAGTAATTATGCTTCCATTGTTGCGCAAGTTACTGCAAACACATTATTTTTTTTATTTTTTTATTGTAGTGTAATATTTCTTAGTTGTTAGTTTAGCATGATACTTTAAGTTTAGAAATAATTTGGCATAAATTGGATAGTTTAAGATTCAAAAGGTTTGAAGTCAACGTATTGGTAAAAGAGAAGCAAGTTGGGATTATTGTAGTATAGTGATTGAATAATTTATCCATTCTAAAGTACTGTAAACAGTTTAAAAATACTTGACAAAATATTTCAGCACTTTTTTCCAATCATAAATCCTATATATTATGTATCGAGATTACGTATATCTTATTATTTTGGAAAAGTACCATACGTATGGTATTTTTAGACAAATAATTCATATATTCATCGATCCGAGGACATATTTATTCCAAAATTTTGTTCGCTCTGTTAACAATTCAGGCTAAAAGAATGTTTTAGTATACACGAATCAATCTATTTACATAAACGTATTACTAAGCGTACGTAATTATATGTCATTCAAGACTCCATGTAAGGGAAATTTATATTTATTTGTTGTTACTTTGTGAATTAAGATTTTTAAAAAAACTTTAATACACAAATAGGTTCTTGTTTTAGGTCAGTTGCTCGAAGGTTGACGACGGGCGAGGGTGTAGAGCCGGAATCATTTGACTCTGTGACAATCTACTTTAGTGATATAGTTGGCTTTACGGCCATGTCAGCGGAGAGTACGCCGCTGCAAGTGGTCAACTTTCTCAACGATCTCTATACTGTTTTTGATAGGATCATCAGAGGCTATGATGTTTATAAAGTAGAAACTATCGGAGATGCGTATATGGTGGTATGTATCAATCTAACAACTATTATCGCGATCTCGTCCCTTAGTTATAAATCTTTATTTTTGTTACAAAAAGGTAAAATCATAAGGGAATTAAAATTATAATTTTAATTCCCTTAAAAATTCAACAGGTCATATTTTGGAGATGTTCGTGGTCGATGCGATTTTAAGATATATCAACTATTACACATTAGCGACTTATTGACTGAGTTATTAAAAACCCGTCATCCGGTCTATTTCAGAACTTTTTTCCCATCCTGATTTGACAATTTTTTTTTTGGTTTAAAAAATTATTTCTTCTGCTATAATTTACTTATCAAATATGTATTTAGGTATCTGGACTTCCAATCAGAAATAATGATAGACACGTCGGTGAAATAGCGTCCATGGCGCTGGAGCTTCTGAACGCTGTTAAAAGTCACAAAATATCGCACAGGCCAAACGAGATTCTAAAACTAAGGATAGGAATACATACAGGTAAAATATAATATTTTTGCAATATGAACTTATTTTTATCGATTGCCTGTTTTATAAATATTAACCTTTTTTTATTATTTACCATCAATCATGTTAAATTGTGTTTGTGTATGGGCCTCCTAATAAATCTTAGAGTTGATGGGCGGGTGATGGCGCGAGCTATACTTGGAATATCACTATGGTATCAATGTAGAAATGAGAATATTCGTAGCAGAACCAAAGTTATACAGATATAGCTCAGTGAAGCTGAAGTGGGAACGGACAAGGCACATAGCTTAAAAAAAATTATTGGCGTTAGGGTCTTAGGGTACTGGAATGGCGAACACGTACTAAACATTGCATCCTCGGTGGACCCGCTACAATGTAGACTAACGACCTCAAAAAGGTTGCGAAGAGCCAAGCCGCACAAGATCGTGTGGCGTGGCGATCACTCGCAGAGATCCATGCAGCAGTAGACGTCTATCGTTAAAAGAATATCTTTGCTAACAGCTTAATATTTAAGCCTTTGCACTTGAGGGCTCCGGAGCAGAGCCATTATATCATGTCCCAGCTGTGTCCATTCACTAGGGTGGCGTTTTTTTACACTTTTATGGATATATCAATTATTGTAACGCATTTCACAGGCGCGGTAGTAGCAGGCGTAGTAGGTTTGACGATGCCACGATACTGCTTGTTCGGTGACACCGTGAACACAGCGTCACGCATGGAGTCCAATGGAGAGCCGCTGCGAATTCACATATCACTCAGTTGCAAGCAGGCGCTCGATAAGCTGGGTGGCTATATCGTCGAGCCCAGAGGAACAATTCCGATTAAGGGAAAAGGACAAGTAAGTTGTGGTAATGATAAAAATATATACAAAGGTTATAAAATGCAATTAAGGTAAATGGTATCTAGTTTTGTATACTTTTAAATATAAACTTTATATAAATATATATATATATATATATATATATATATATATATATATATATATATGTATGTATGTATATATGTATGTATGTATATATGTATATATATATATATATATATATATATATATATATATATATATATATATATATATATATATATATTAGACCGGTTTAAAATTTTCTATTGTTCCAAACCAAAGTGAAATAGCTGTTAGGATCGGATTTATGATATTAGTATTGATGAATTCAGAGAGACAAATCACGTAAAAAATTATATTATGGTGTATGTTTGTAGGTTCAAACTTATTGGCTTGTTGGTGCGACTGAGAAAGCAATACAAAAAAGGACTGTTGAAGGCGAAGAGCGCCCTCTGTTCTGTCGGCCGCGGCGAAGTCCTCGTTTGACTGATTCTAGACATCCATCCATCTCAGGTACTATAAATTTCCCATCTGTAAGGTGAATTTCGTGATATAACAAATATTTCAAAGTTTCCTTTACTGTATTTTATATTTTGTTTGTTTTTTTTTCCCATGCTTATTTACAAACTAAAGTGAGCTTCGAGAGTTCTCAATTGGCCGTTATTATTATTGAAACAATTAAAATTACATATTTGAGTAAAAGTTTCCGAAAAAAAAAATATAATTTGGGTTTGGATAAAATATTTAAAACCTAAATCTTAAGTAATTCAAAGTGCAACGTCTGTGTAATATTACAGATGTAAATTTGATTGGTTTAAATTTATAGTATCTTCTGCAATTGAAAATAAATATATTAAAACAAATAAATTCTTTAAAAAAAAGTTATATTTAATCACGTTTGCTCTGTAGCAGTGCATATAAAATGTTTATTTGTTGCACATACATATATTAAGTTTTATTTCGAGACAAGATTTAAAAGCATGCTAAGTTGACTGTCGCCTAACAAATTTGTTATTCTATGACAGCATGTAATGTTGTTTGTTGTTTGATTTTTCTATTTGGAATGTTGGAATGTGGTACCCTAAATACATACATTGGAATAAAAGCAAATATTGTTTGTAAAAATTTACAAATGCACAATGTAAATTTTAAGTACCCATATGTTAAAATAGATATTTTTCAGGTACTGTTTATGATAACTCATCATCATCTTCCTGCCCTTATCCCACTTTAAGTGGGGTCGGCACAACATGTTATAAACATGCTGTAACATGATTTGGCTGCGTTTTTACGACCGGCCGCCTGCCTGACGTCAACTTACCTCTGTCGTATTTCACGACACCTCGGTAAGAAAGAGGGTGGTCTATTCTACTAAACCGGATACCACACGGTGGGTCATCTTACCTTAGTCGCCTTTTACGACACCTCGGTAAGAAATGAGGTTGGTCTATTCTACTCAGCCGGATACCACACGGCGGGTCGACTTACCTTAGTCGCCTTTTACGACACCTCGGTAAGAAAAGAGGGTGGTACTAGTCTACTCAGCCGGATACCACACGGCTAACTGTTTATGATAACTATTAATATATTTATACATGGTATACATACACATAGTAAGCCTTACTTGAACCTGTGACATGGTAGCAAAACTAATATTTTATTCATAACATTTTAGTATTTTACTCTAAATATTTTATTCATAAAAAATATGTGTATATTTAATGTAATGTGATGTGATATATTTAAATTATACACATTACTTATTAGCTGATAGCAAAAAAAAAATTTATAAATGTTGTTCAATATTAAAATAATTGTTGAATTGTTTCTTAGACCTTTTTTGATCACAGTATATTTTTCAATTAATTTTATTTATTTTAATATTTGAATTATTTTATAGAAAATCTGAATATTTCATTTGGGTATTTAAAATCTATATCAAGTAATATTTTACCAAGGGAACATAGTTACTTTTTTAATTTATTCGTATATGCGATACGTCGACCACATTTTTCCATACTACCGTCAAATCGTGGTGTCGGTTGGGTAGAACTGAAGAGCGAGGGCCGCTCGGGCAGCGGTAGCGGCGGCATTCGGCAACGCCTCCATAGTGGTGCTTCGCTGCCCGCGCCAGCCTCGCCACTAGGCCGCCGCGCTACACATTCTACACAAACCAGGTGATTAAACAGTGCCTTGGAGTACGCTGGCTTAAGTTGCAGCCCGTATGTACACTAACGAAAGTGCTTGTTTACATATCGCGACTTTATTTAAAATATTTTTTTATAATTATCATGCCACGAATATAAAAATTAACTATTCAAAGGTACTTCTTCAAACTCAGGCTATTCTGTATATTTGGACTTTCGACCGTGTACATAGTGGCTGTTTGTATGTGCTAATAAATTGATAGCTTGATTGATTAATAGCATCTTGACATAATTTACACAATTTGTCTCTTAAATTTTTACAGATAAATATATTTGTATATCAATACACATATATTTATGACGTTTTATCTATAAGTAGTGGTTCGATATTAAGTTTAGTCTGTCTAGTCCGAGGTTAAGCCAATTTAAAGCTACTGGCACAATTTAAATTTAATTTTGTAAGCCAGTGTTCATAATTGTATATTTAAAAAATAATAGGTGGACCGGAAAGTAATGTCGTTTTTGTGAATGTCTATATTCGGTCGTCATTTTTCAATTTACTGTGTATTGCAAAGAGGTGCCTAAGTTATTTTAAGGTTATTGTGACTTGTTTACTTCTGAATAATTCAATATTGAACTTTTATATTTGTAATTTGAAGAAAAAATGGCCAACCAAATACCAGAAGAACATACCCGGCATTGTATGCTTTTCGAGTTTCGCGAGGGTAGTAAGGCAACAGTTGCTACCAAAAACATTTGCGATATTTATTCAAGTGCATTAGACGTTCGCAAAAGTCAAAGATGGTTTTCCAAGTTCAGAACTGGTAATTTCAATGTTTCGGACTCCTATCAATCACGAAGACCAACATCATTATTTAACGACATGCCAAGGGCAGAAGTGGAAGCAAATCCATGTCTAACAATCAAGGAACTATCAAAGACACTTAACCAACCTTGGCCAACTACTCAGGAACATTTACAGCAGATTGGGAAAGTGACCAGTGCATGTGTTTGGGTCCCTCATAATCTGTCTGAAGAAAAGAAAGTCAACCGATCCATTGCATGCTACGCATTGCTTCAACGGCACTAAAGAGAACCGTTTTTTGATCATTTGTTCACTGGAGACAAAAAATGGGTCCTATATGATAATCCAAAACGGAAGAGGCAGTGGTTTTTTTTAAATGAATCACCAAGAAGTTCTTCGAAACCGGGTTTACTTCCCAAAAAAGCGCCCCTATGTGTTTGGTGGAATATTCGCGGCATTGTCCACTCTGAAGTGCTAAAACTTTTAATACAGATCTTTATTGTGAACAATTAGACCGCGTGAACCAATCTTTAATGGCAAAGTATCGAGCGATTGTCAACAGAAATGGAGTCATCCTGCAACAGGACAATGCAAGACCAAACTGTGTACGGCGACCACCCCTAAAAAAATAATGAATTAGGGTGGGAGGTACTGCCTCACACAAAATACTCGCCCCATATCGTACCTATGGATTTCCATTTATTCCTATCAAAATATATTATTTTGAATTTAATGTAAGAAAACGACATTACTTTCCGGTCCCCCTAATATTTTAACGCTGATCCAAAAAGTAATTATTTAAGTTTTGGATAACAGAGTAATAATTATTCAAATTTACTATTATATACGGTATAATATTAAGTACATATAGTAGTTGTATTACGGAAGAAATCCCACGTTTCTAAAACGAAGAGACCGACATTATTAAAATTTCAAATATAAAAGCAGAGCTTCACAGAATCTCCTTTCACCAAAAACGAATCTCTAAGAAGATAAATTTTAAATGGATATGCCGCTGGGCGTATGTCATGCACGCACTTGACGACCACCTTAATACCTAGACGAGGCAAATTGTGTCTTAATCGTGTTTGTATATTCATAACTGTAGTACTAGGCGCATTGAATTTTTTTTTAACCGAAATATTTAATATCTAGACGTGCGCTGAGTTCGATTGCCTCGTCAACGGCGTGTGAGGCCGCGGGAATGGGGGTCGGGATGGGAGGCTGTGTAGGCGGGGGCGATACTGACTGCTGTGCGCTGCGATCTGCACGCTCTTTGGATACGTTGGGCGCTAGGGCGCGTCTTCGCAGGCAAAACACGACACGCTCGCTGGATGCGGAAGTAGCCATCGCCACCGTCTCGTCAGCCCTCTTCAACGGCACAGCACTCTCTCCACCCGACGATCCTCCACGCACGGATGAAGACAGCCCATTGTTACGTAAATCAAGTCTTTGCAATAAACTCGACCGCCCTAAACGCAAGGTTCCTGATTCCGACTATATCGAATTCTACAAAAAGTGGCGCTCGCTCGAAAACGTGACGAACGAAAAGAGCGGTGCTAAGATGCCGCGTTTCGCGATCCGTTCCTGGTTGCTCGGCATCTTCGGTGGCAGCGCTCGCAGCACTTCCTCCTCGCTGCGACGCGCACCCCACCTTCTCGATCGCGAATCTGCTGTGTAAAAGTGACTTCAGCTCCCTTGTATATTGCATTATTTTCGACTTAGCATAATCTCGGTATTTATAATTACCCCAAGGACTAAGGCTTATTGTCCTTAATCAATTAGACGGTCGGTCCAAACACAATCTAATAATTTGCATATGTCTACTTTTAAGACGATCAAGTTTTTTTTGTATAAAGTTGGCGATGTTATACACATCATGGCAGTCGAGTACTAGGTTTTTCACCTAATCTTCAAGTGAAGACCGTACTGTGAAGAGTTAGTTATCGAATAAATTAGGTATTGTAGGATACCCGATATTTAAATATAAAATTTGCTACATGTTGGCTAGTCAAATTGTTGATTCTTTATCAAGGAGTGATTCGTCCTT